>OY735207.1:51997514-52020014 GCA_963457665.1 Thysanoteuthis rhombus | reverse complement strand
CTTCCCAACTTCTGATATGTGAAATAGACTCAGAGTCAAGAACCGCCAGAGCTGACGTCACTCTCTTAACCATTCTCGCTTAATTTAACAAGCAGTCAGCCATTTTGGTCCCGACCAAGCTTGACATTGGTTATCTTCAGTTAGTACGAGAACCGGTGTATCCAACTCTCCCGCTTTTCTGCCTCATAACCAGCATTATAAATCAACAACCACAAATCTTTTCCATCATAAATGAATGTGACTTTGAGAAAATTCAATATCAAAGGATGTTTCCACCGGCTTTGCAAAGATTCCACCGGATTAATTGACTTTCCTGCAGAACATTGATTTTTTCCAATTTAGGATTTACAAAAAATGTAATTTTACGTTCCTAATTGATCTGCCAGGATTAGTGTGAGTTATTCTGAAAGATTAAGAAATAAAAGCCACTGAGCTTGAGAATATAAAATCCTACCTCCTAATTACACTAGAGATAGTGCAAAACGACGAAGACACTAGTTCAATTGAAGGGGTAGATAAGCGGTTTAAGACCCCGAGTTTTAGGCAACAGATTGCCTACTTGATAAAAGCTTTGATTAAGAGTATCTGAATGGAAGTCATGAATTAAATTCATGGTTTGTGTGGTGCTAAAAAGTCATATACTCTGGTTCAGTAGAAGAGACGGACAAGTGTTATTTCAGAAAGGAATTGGTTTGGGAAAAATCAAATTTGATATGGAAAACAGAATGAGAACAATCTACTCCCGTGGATTGAATAAAGAGTCTGGCTCAAAATTATGAGAATGTTACCCCCTGAAACCCGCTATAGTGACAGCAATAACCAAGATGAAGACACTTGTAACTACTACTACTACTACTACTACTACTACTACTACTACTACTACTACTAATAATAATAATAATAATAATAATGATAATAATAATAATAATAATAATGATAATAATAATGATATTAATAATAATAAAGGACTGCAACGTTAACCGTCAATAGTGACCCAACAGAGGAAGGGAAATGAAAGCGGAAACTCAAATTGTAGCGAATGACATGATATGCGAAAGAGAGAGGAGACGTTAGCTGAAGACCTGAGGAGACTTATTGTCACTCAGCCTTCAGCGATAACCACTGGGCAACCGGTGTGAAACTGTAAATCGCAGAATTAATGCGACCTATGAGTACTTGGAGAGGAGGGCTGGAGACTTGAGGAGACTTGCTGTCACTCAAACTCCAGCGGTTACCACCAGGCAACTGGTGTGAGATTCCAAATAATAATAATAATAATAATAATAATAATAATAATAATAATAATAATAATAATAATAATAATAATAATAATAATGACAAAAACAACAACAACAACAACAACAACAACAGCAACAACATCAAAAACAACCACAACAATAATAATGATTATAGTTTTAATTGTAGAAGTAGCCCCACTTCATTGAGAAAGAGGCTGCACTTTCCAAGAAAGAGCTTAATGTCCTCAAAACTCCACCAATAGATGAAGCAAGTGACCACCATTTCCACCAAACGAGTGAAACAGAAGACAAAACTCCATGGCAGGTGACAAGTGCAGAATATCTGGAAGGACCAAAACGATCCATGGGGAGTAGCCGGAAGGGCGACGTGAACCAACTGAAGATGCATCAATGACCGAGGAGTACCGGACTGAAAGCGGGAACAGAGGGCCTGATCATCGCTGCACAAGATCGAGGCCTCGTAACCAGATCCCATCACCTTCTCTCAACTGAAGTTGGAATACACCCACAATTTAGGATCCGGAAAATCTGCAATAAATGCAAAATCAAAAAGGCCAAAAGATAGTAGGAGCCCAAACCGAACAATGTAACCATACACTGGGACATGTCTGACAGGGAAATGAAATGAAATAAAATAAAAGCAAACACAACTGACATCTTTATCAAGTACAAGAAGGAAAAGAGATGCGGGCTCATTGACGTAGCGATACCATCCGAGAGAAACGCTTCCGTGGATTTTACGGAAAAGCAGACCAAATAAAAAGACTTGGAGATCGATATAAACAGGGTCTGGAGGTATGAAAACCGTAATAACACTCCTGGTCATTGGAGCCCAAGGACTCATGAACACTGGAATGGAGACGTAAACCAACCGTATCACGGGTAGAATCAACATCTATGTTGGCTAAAAGATTGCCTCATTCAGAACAGACCACAGACTACGTAAAATTCTGTCGATAAAATGCCCCCCCCATAGCTCCCCAATTCAGACCCGACTCAACTGGGTACAAGACGAAGCATTAAAGAAAGAATCTTTTTTGATAACCACGTCGTGTTGGGGATGATCAGATAAAAAATTGGAAAAAGAGATAATCAATGAGTAAATTACATCTGCTTCTTTTGATCACTAATAAAAGTATCAATTTTCAAATAACACGTAGAAACCAACTGAAGGATCAATTTAGTATAAACCCACGTTGCAAATTAGCCCCACTCAAAATCAACTTAGGGAAGAAATTTAAAAAAAAAAATAAAAAATTTTTTTTCAGGATCAATAAAGAGTGAATGTTGAAACTTTCAGCTCACCAATATGGTTTGTTCGTGTGATATATAAATATTCGGCCAGCCAGCGAGATCAGCTTAAAATCTGGGAGAAAATCTATGCTGACTCGCCGCCAAAGTCAATAATTGAACGACGGTAGTGTCAAAATTTTTAAACAATCCATTTGACAATAGATATTGTCAAAATAGATTTTATTTATTACATCATCAGCATTTTCATTGAAAACATCTAAAATAGAGTAAAAGAAACATCTAGAAATACCTACATTGTGGAAAATCTAGATTTTGTTATTAAGTCCTTTATCATAAGGCCCCCAAACGGTAAAAAAGGCTTTAAAAATATTTTAGAAAGGTTCTAGTGGGATACTGATGTCAATTCTTAGTAGACAAAACAGTCTGGCAAGGAGCTCTGGAACTCACAAACACGAACACATACACATACACACACACTCACACACATACACACACAAATATGAAAAAAGGATAGAAACCTTTGCCATCTTTGATGGCTAGGGTTGTTCAGTTTGGTGGCTGTTTTGGTTGAGAGTTTATGATTATTTTGGGAAATTGTAGTCTGGAAGAATAAGATGTAATGGCCAATTATCTTCGTAGATTTTTGGATCTTTGAAGTTTTGAATATAAATTCTGTTTTACGATTTCACTACCAATCGGAGGAAATAACAACTAAAACTATTAAGATATATACTTTCTTTGTTAGACCAAAGACGATCAAGATTGATAGACCAATCATTGAGTGCAACAAAATGAATTCTCTGTAGGTATTCCTCTGGGCATACGATCTATATAGATGAAAGAGAATTCTCACTGGAATGGACTTCTGCCAAAATTGTTTTCAGACTCGATGTCAAAATTAGTCTCTGAGGCCAAAAACATTTTATCGAGGGTTGTCGTGTACAATCGATTTAATTAGTCCAGTTAAAATCTAAGCGGGCTTCCTTTTAACGTTTATCGATTTTTAGTCGCAAAAGACGCTCACATTCAGTTTGTAAATAATGTCCTAGATTCTTCATCGTCAGCGACAGCAGCATCAACTGATATATGTCCACTGCTGGATGAGGGACTTTCTGATCTCTTTCCGTGACGTGCCTGATTGCGATGGGCTTTGTCACGTCTTACTAGCAAACCTTTTTTTTTCTTATCTCGTTTCTCCATCTTGTTTATAGTCTTTTCTTACAGCAATTACTGTCTCACGGATAACAATCGGTTAGCGTTTTTCTCTGTCCGTTCTTCTTTTTTCTCATTATGTGCCTTGCCAATCTCCAGTTTTTATTGCTCAATTACTTGTACGATATCTTTCCCCCTGGTCCTCTTTTGGATCCATGTCGATCTTCTTCTCTCGCTAAGAATTATTCCTGGCATTGCCCTTCCCATTTTCCTCTGCAGAAATCTGAGATTATTTCCAAGTGGTTTTGTAAGTTTCCAGGCTTTGAACCTTTACGACATTGTTAATATAATGCATTAATTGCATACCTTATGTTTGACAAAACCCAATGCTCGAAAAAATGTCTCTTCCCACAAAGTTGCATAAGTTACAATGCCGAATCAAAAGCAGAACCAGACCCAAAAATTGATTCAAGTGAAACTTGAAGATCCTCAGGTTTAACCGTAAACAAAATAATCTATTTTAATCAAAACGAGGCCGAAATAAAGATACCGGACCCCTTCGACCGGATAAAAGAATATCGGAAAGTAATAGTATTACACAATCTAGAGAAAAAAATATTGATTGAAATTCATTTTGATCATGGTATAATCTGAAAATTTGCAATCTTGACTTGAGTCGTTTGTAGCGTCTGGATTCTACACTTGATCCATGATTCAAAACATGGTTGCAACTTGTCCAACACTTGAGTACTTTGAAATCGCCTGTAAAATAGTATTGTTCTGGTGTTGTTTTATTTTGTAACGTTCAAAGAATTTTCAACTGAAATGACACGTAGCAAAATACAACAAACAAGAAGTAAAAGACTGTAAGGTGCAACAGCCGAAACGTTTAGAATACAAAAATTAAAAGAAGGATAGTAATCAAATAAAATTAATTTTTAACGATAATAAATCAATGTATGATGTTGATTCCTCAGAAATTCTGGGAGGGGAAGTTTTCGTTCCGTCTCAATTTCTCAGATGAAGTATCATCAACAATAACTTTCGACTAGTTTGGCTTCACCGTTTTAGTGTTGCTTTTTTATTTTAGTGCTAAGATCATTTTGATTCTACAAGCGTTGAGTGAGCAACATAAATTAAGAATGAAGGAGTCGCCTACATGACACAGCAATTTCCAATGCTATTGGGTGTTAGCTCTTGCTCCGAAGCCACTGTTATGAAATATGCATGTGTGTGTTGGATGGTTCAAACAAGGGTCGTTAGTCTGAGATGAAATTCGAGACCAGGGGGACATTATTTGTGGAATTGTTTGTTTAATCTCGGAGGCTCCTACAAAGTAGTATGGTCCGCTTACCCAATCAACGTACTGTTCAACAATACCTTTCAGTGGTTGCCAGTTCAGACAGAGATGTGGTGAGAATGGTGCGAGCAGAGAGAGAGAGAGAGAGAGAGAGAGAGAGAGAGATAGAGAGAGAGAGATTTGAATCAGTTGATGAGAAGGGTGAGTAGCCTACATATCTCTCCCGCTCAGGTTGATGAGGGAGTTGAAAAGTAAGAGAGAATCTGGCTATCGTCAGGTGAAATAGCAAAGCCAGTGTCTTACTATGAATCACAGAAGAATCTAGATATGCAATACTTCTCTCATTCTGGTTAAGGAAAATAAATGATTCTGCCTTTCTGTTAAATTTGAACCCTCTCTTTCGTATTTTGTTTTCATCTTTGTTAATCAGAGGCTAATCTTGTAACCTTCATTGACGTCGTTTGAAACACATCGGCTTTTTGTAACTTCTACAACTACTTTTGCCGACGGCTATGCTACACAAATTCCTTGACATGAACTTCTGCTTTTGTAGGTCGGAACAAAGTGTTATCGGCCAATGTATCTTATTGAAAGCAGAGGCAAGACGGATCTGACGGTGAAAAAAATATGCAGAATAGATACAAGCAAATATAAAAGCAGTGGCCATAATTGATATATTTGAAAAGTCCTTATGATCTCAAAACCATACCACAACGAAAAAACACTCCACAGAAAATAGATCACTGTCGTCAGGTGATTGAATTGATATTTCTTATCCTGTAAGAAACAGAGGAATCCAATTTATATTCGGTCGTGTACGCCCACAAGGCTCCGTAGTCTTCCTTGTATTTGAAGTATGTTATTATGTTACAATCGGACGAATACTTCAGCTCCGATGATTCGAAATGATTCCTTTCGGAATCCAAGATTGAAAGCAAAAGATGTTGCTCAGTTTTCAAATCAGGAGAAAAATAGCAAATAACGCACTGAAATAAAATGATGGTATATGATAGATAAACTTGAGATCATCTATCGAACACGGTCTTTTCATATCTATGTATTTATCTACACAATGCAAGGTATTGTTACAGTGATACAACACACAGGTCGATGAAAGGAAGGAAAAACATTTGAATATTTTTTTCTTGAAGAAAAAGACTGGAGGAGCAGGATGATGATGTTGATCATCATCATCATTGTCAGTGTTTTAACGTCCGCAGGATCCACCACATTTTTCTATCAATGGCGTCATGGAGTCAGTATTTCCTGAATTTCCCAAGTTCATCTCTCCATCTTGTTTTGTGTCGGCCTCAGTTTTGCATGTGGTCTCTGGGGATCCAGGTTGTGAGACGTGATGTCCATCGGTTGTCTTTCATTCTCGCAACTTGACCAGCCCGTTGCCATCTGAATTTTCTGATGGATTCTATGATGTCTCTGATCCCATTTTCTTTCTGATATACTGTGCTGTCTTATGATTTTTCTATTTGAGGTTGAGCTTGATTCTTTCATGCGCACGCTGCATGCTTCTCAGTTCGCTGGTCTGTCTCTTGGTTAGGTTCCATGTTTCAACTCCATAAGTGACTATCGGGAGGATATATTGGTTGTATACTTTTCTTTTCAGAATTATTTGGATTGCTTCGTTTTTGAAGGTTGGGCTTGCTTTGCCGAAAGCTTGCCACCCTAGGGTGATTCTCAGCTTGATTTATTCTTTTTTCGAGGATTTCATAAAGAGTTGCCCTTTACATGAACTTCAGTGAAACAAATGTCATATGCATTAATCACATCAAGAATAAGGACATAACTGTCAAAATCGGAGATGCAAAACTGGGGAAAGTAGATCTTCTTTCTACTTAAAACAGCGAATCTCTATAAAAATCCACAAAAGAAGAAAAAATCAAGCACAGAATCACCCCAGGATGGCAAGCTTTTGGCAAAGCAGGATGATAGAACACAAATATTTTTCAATTGATTTTTGCGAATGATTACAAAAATATTCCTGCTGACATCGACAGATTATGTCTTGGAAAAAGCAATGAAAAAAAAAATTTCCATTCAATATCAATTAGAATATTGCAATGTTTTGAAATAATTTTTCCCTTATTCACTTCCCTTATCAGCAACATTCAATATACATTGTGTTATGGCTATTTATACACATCGATTATTGGTTTAAATCCCTTTAAATAAATTATTGATTTAAGTTTTCTCGATTAAATCACTTAGAATATTGAAATTCTGTCTGTTCCAATGATTTCAAAATCTTGTTTGTTCCAATAAAACACATCATTAAAGAAAGTAATCTTCTAGTTTATTATCATCTGAGAATTGATAA
The DNA here is from genome assembly GCA_963457665.1 of Thysanoteuthis rhombus. Classification (NCBI taxonomy): domain Eukaryota; kingdom Metazoa; phylum Mollusca; class Cephalopoda; order Oegopsida; family Thysanoteuthidae; genus Thysanoteuthis; species Thysanoteuthis major. The sequence continues at coordinate 52,012,717 of OY735207.1, read as the reverse complement.
CAAGAAAATAAACGCTAAAAATAATGATTACCTGTGAAGTATAAAGGAAACACAGAACTTGATCTCAGGAAATTGTGCTGTCAAAAAATAGGCATGAACTATTTTACGAAGTAAGACTCATATAATTCTGAATTTTAATTCATCATGAAATCTAATTTTCTTGTCTGATATAATAAAAAAAGGTGTTCATGCAATCAAAAATTGTATGACAAAAATTGATTGATAATACATACATAAGAAATAAGCAGGTACGGTATTAATGGGTGAGCAGTTTGACCAAGATTTCATAAAAAGATTCTTTTTTGTCAACTATCTTGACATGCTAGTGACGATACAATATCTTCATGAACGGAGGATGGGCAGGTTTTTCCACGTTTGTGGCAGACCCTCAGATAGCCAGATATCCTTATGCAGGAGAGACAGGCGTTTTCACAGTGGTTGCCAAGGGAAGTCTAGGTGCTGGGATGAGTCTCCGTCTTGAAGTGCTATCGCCTTTCTCTTGCTTTTGTCTTGAGGTCAGTTTCGACTCATGAGTATTCTTGATAGACTTTTTGTTTCCATGTACATCGGTGGTTGGTACTTTCTTGTTCTTGAAGGTCGAGCTTACCCTGACGAAAGCTTGCCAACCTGAAGTGACCCGCTACTTGATTTTGTTTTCTTTTGAGGACTTCATATTCGTTGTCCTACCTAGATTTAGTTTTTCCAATCCTGTGGATTCAATTTTGATTGTTGTGTCTTTCTTTTCAACATATTCGTTATAAATGATATTTGTTTTACTGAAGTTCATTAGAAGGTCAACGTTCTTGCTTTCTTCGTTCAGTCTGTCTGGCATAATTCAGATATCATGAAGGTTCTCAGCAAAACACAATCTGAGGTTGCTTAGGTATTTGTCTATTCTTCTGATTCATTCATTTTCCCTGTCTAGGTTCCAGAAGATCATCTCGAGGCGGGCTGCGAACAGTTTAGATGAGCTGGTATCTCCTTGTCTTACCCCTTTTTTGAGTGAGGAAGGGTTTGAGTCTTTAAAAATCTGATGAAGAAACTGTTGTGTCGTTTGATATGTTGCAAGAAGGGTATACAACCAATGCTTTCTCCCAAGTGTCACCTATGAAGCTGAAACATGGAACCCAACTAAAAAGACTGACCCTTAATCTGAAAACCATGTAACGTGCACAACAGAGAACCGTGCTCAGCATAACATGGGGAGATAACAAGAGAGCACAGTATATTCAAAGAAAAATAGGTGTCCAAGATATTATACAATCCATAAGAAAACCTATTAGAAAAACCCATGCATCGTACAAAAATGATATCAATTACATTTTTCCCCAAGGCTGTGAGAATATGAAAATAATTTGACATCTATGAAGAATAATTTTTCTTTCGTTTTGGAAGCAAACAACATGTTTTTTAGAAATGTAAATAAAAATTTGTACGTCATATTTTTCGTGTTCCTAAGACAAAGGGATCGACTCAATTTTGAGGGAACAGCGTTTGGTTCATTGAAAAATATGAAAATAAATAATTCAAATTTTTGTCCCTCTTTTTTCCCGTCGTAGATTAAGTAGGGGTTTGATCTCAATTTATGAGAATTATGTTGTTTCAAAACTCGAAAGAATAGCATGAGAAATGTATTTTTTATGAATTTTGCCCTCGATTAATAAAACATACAAATTATTCCTTTGTCTGTTTTTTCATATTTTTCTATGAAAAAAAAAAAAGAAAGAATTTCCCCGTTACTTGACATCACTCAAGAGGTAGCATTTTACCCATAATACGTTACCTGGGAGGATTTTATCCATGATCTAATAAATGTTTTAAATGTCCGTTTGTGTGATCATCTAAACTCGTCTCTAAATATACATTACGTATAAATATATACAAAAGATTCTCACTCACACCCAATCGCGCTCACATACATATTCACACACAATCGTATGAAAGTAAATTCCGTATAAATGCTCGAGCTGCAAGTTATGCAGTTGCAAAGATTCTTGCACGGGGAAAAAGAACAGTAACATGGTTAGTAAGGCTTATCAATGCAAGCTTGTAAATTGCATTGTATAAAATGGTAGGACAAGATGCAGTGTGAAAAGTTTGAAAACTTTGGAAATCCCAGGAGGTTTGCAAATTGATCAATTGGCACTGAAATAAGATATTTTTCTGTTGCAAAGAATCGCCCAAGACAAGCAAAGGAAAATGTGTATTTTATATTTGGTCCTTATATCTAGAAATAAGAGTTTTCTTATGAGAATTGTTTTGACATATGTATTGATGGTGCCCCATCAATAGTTGGTTCCAACAGGAGTTTTGTTTCTATTGTCTCAATAAACTACTTTCTTCACAGAGATGAATCGAAAAAACGTTTTTGATGCCACAGAAATAATCAACTTTATTGAACAAAGACGAATTCATTCAAGAATCTTTGAAAAGCTGTGTGAAAACCAAGAAAAAGAGCACATAATGCAATTGCAACAAACAGAAATCTGGTGGCTAGATAGAGGAACAATTTTGAAATAAGTGTTTGGGTTGAAATTTGAATTTCAGAGATACTTTCAACGAAACAATAAGCCAGAACTCGTCAATTGTTTCAAAAAATCACTTGCAAGGCGCCAGAGAAAATGTATTGACCTCAAGTGACAAGACTCTTGGATTTTTGGAAAAAGAAAAAAAAATCTTGAAAAGTTCTAACTACTGATGGGGCCTAAGAGTGAAAAAGGATATCAGAAAATTCCAAGTCTTGTTGGAAACCACTTGAAAGAACAGTGGATTGAAATCAAACGTTATTTCCTTTCCCTTTCAACAGAAGTGTATCTGGATCTTCAGCAAAACCCGAGAACCAGACTCTAGAAGAAGAGCAAGAACTATAGCCTGGTCGTACACTCAAGATAAGATCCACTGACCTATCCCTGGACAAGCCCCTGGTTTATTTTAAAGAATAGTATCCTTGCCATAAATACATTGTTGCAGTTTTCAAATTCTTGCATGGATGAGCATGCTTTTGCTTATTCAATAAGTATCAAAAGCTAGGACAGGAGTTGTCTCCTATCATTTACAGATGAAACCCCTATGTATATATCTACAGTTCGAACCAAAATTGGGTATTTGTGTACCAAAAGACAAACACAGGTTTCAAATTAGGAAATCAAATTTCATTGTCTGAATTTGTTTGGAAAATAAAATTACCTCACCTTATATGACATAGCGTTGATTTATCTTATGCTTTTTCAACACGATGAATAGATGATTGAGTTATTGTAGAAAGTACCTGTTTTTATTCTATTTTTATGTACTGTACAAGATATTGGTTATCTATGTTTATTTTTCGAGCGCACGGATATGTGGATTTTTTTCGGAAACTTCCTTATAAGGTTTCTTGAGCAAGCTGATTGATTTTTTTGCATTATCAATAAACTTGAGGAAAATTCAAGTTATTTTTTGCTTAAATAAGTTATCAGAAAAATATACAATATTTACCTTAACATATCTATGTTATAGAAAAAGATTTTTAAAAAAGACATAACTTTGTGTAGGGGTTTTCCGAGACATTATATTCATTTGACTGGTTCCCCAATGGTGAAATAGGTTGGGAAATGCTGATTCACACTGATAAGGTGTTCGTCTTATATATGCCAGAAAGACAGCCTTCACGTACATGATCTTGAAAGGTCTTCTCTAGGATCTGGTGCAAGGATGATAACAGCAAGTCGTTTTGCTTCTAGAAAATTATGTGGTGAGGCTTCTTTTGAGCAAAATTGTTCGTCCGGTACGCTCAATCAGCGCTCAATCGGATCGAGATAAGGGGAATTTGCTGACCGGGGCAACATAGTGAAATCATCTTCACGGTCTTGAAACTAGTCCAATACAACTACAGTGTAGTAGGGGTGTATTTTCGAGCTGAAAAATAACTCTGCCATCATAGAAGATTGTCGATGAACTGAATATAATGTAAATTTGACCTCTCGTGACTTTTACTTGTTAATTCATGGTCTGGACAATTGTTGTAGGTTCAAGTCATTTTGGCATTTTCGGATTAAATGGGAACGATTGCAACGTATGGCCTGCAAATTCGCACACAAGTGTTACTCAACCCTAGGATCAACATAAGATAGGTGACGATGATATCTGGTGACCCATAAGGGTGAGGTCAATTTGGATATTTTTGAGTGTACCTGATATTCAATGACGCTGAGGTACTTAGTGTGTGACAAAGTACCTTCAACACAAATGATACAAGCCAACATGTGTACCAGTTGTTTTCCCATGATTCATCCTATTGTCATCGCACTCTCCAGCAAACGTATCTTGCCACCCACCTCCTTCAGAAGAAAGGCAAGACTCGTCTAACTGGAAGACCATCTTTGATACATAATTCAAGTTCTGACGTTCGTGTGTCATTGATGCTTTTTCCAATGGACTATGGTCAGCACAGGCACACTGACTGGCCAGGTATCGGTGTGATGCATGTTGTGATGCATTCTTCCCCAAACCTTGACTGTTATTTTTAGTCTGTGTTACAATAATCTTCCTGCGGTTTCCTTCTTGGCGGGGAAAGCCTCTGGTCACATCCCTCATCAATATGTCTTGTTCACTTGATGCCTTGTTGTCGATGGGTGATTCTTCCATTGTAGAACCACAGCAGGTTACTAATCTCAAAATAACGCGAGCACCCCACAAAGCCGTGCTGATTCGGAAACCCTTGATACTCATTTGCTGATCTACTCAATCTGTCATTGTGAATGCAATAGTCACAAAAATGCCATTTCATTAATAACTTCATGGGCAAGTGTTTATTCCCACATGTGTAGAAAGGCCCCGTCTGAGACAGTTCAATAATTGCTAAATACTTTGCTGAAAGAACGAGAATAAATGTAATGAGTCTTTTGGTTTTTTTCGGGACACGTTAGTTCATCATGGCTCCCTATCATATAGTGCACGCTTAAAAATCTTGCTCCATTATGTAAGAAGCGGTATCTATAAAGTACGTGTATAACAGACGTGAAAAAAACATGTTGCCAGTCTTTCAAACAACCTATAGACCAACATTTTGACGTCACCATTTACAGTAATTTCTCATGCTTAGCTCATAGTAAGGTACATTTATGTACAGGTTACCTACCTTACCTTCCAGAAACTGCTAAACAAAAGTTTATCGGCATTATTTAGTGGAATGAGGTGTGTCAAATTATACACTAAAAGTTTACCGCAATGAAACTAAAGTGTACGGAGTGGAGTTTAAGATGGCCATCAAAATGCTTAGAATGTCCATTGCTCGTTCATTATTTCTCCTAGACAAATTTTTCAAACACTTTTTTGTAGTAGCAAGCGTACTTGATAACATATCAAAATGATTCCTAACTGGTGTTTCAGACAGTCCTTTGTAGTATCAACTGTTACCAATAACATATCAAAAGTCTGTTTTCGTCTTACAATTAGAAAGCTGTAAAATCTCATGTTTTAGGATTATAGGAATCTAATCAGCATATTTGCTTTATAGTGTAGTATTAATTACTGTTATAAGATTGGTTGCCTGTTTCATATTCCAGACAAATACAGATTCTGGACCATTTGGAAATCAGTTCCGAGAATTGGAAGAACTGCATATATATTTTGTGACAATAAGGGAAATGTATGGTAGACCGTATTCCAATACTCAAGCAAACGTAGAGAAATCATTGAAAGAGTGCTGTGACTCATTCAAAGGAATATCAAGTCCAATAAGCCGTCCCTTTCAAATAACTAACCAACTGGAAATAATAACGTTGAAAATTGCAAAGATCGATTTCTATTACTATGCCACTACATAAGTCAGAGTTTTAACATTAAAAAAAATGTAAGACAGAAACTCTGGTGTTTGCATAACTGATTCACGAAACTTTGTCAAAATGAACCTAGATTAATTCAGGGAAATGCCAAAATCTCACTAGGGTAGACGTAAAACATTACAAAGTGAAAGTGATTACTTCAAGATATACGAAAATTTATTATAAGATATAATCTTCATCCAAGTCAGGTTTTTCTTCTTCACAATTTTCTCACTCCCCACGATGACATTTTTTCCATATCCTGTGCGTATTTCTCATCAAATTGTAATCAATTTCGCAGCGGCACATGCTCATTTCTAATATTGCCTTCGGAACAGGAAGTTTGTCTGTCATAATAATGAGATAAACTTTTAGCATGTTATTAGGCACATTGATACTACCAAAAAATGATACTTTCTTTGCGGTAAGTTTTATGGGGGGGGGCAGGTGTTGTTGATCATGAATCGATTCGACCATAACGGTACATGGTCGAACTGCATAGACAATTGTGTCCAATTCCTGGAACATTCGTCTTCTCTCCTTAAGCACGAAAAAGACATTTGTCAACCAGATGTCAGGAACAAACTAGAGGGTAGAATTGAGTTTGAGAGTTTTTGAATCATGATTTGTAAGGGTCGGATCATTTGACCGTTTATCACTTTTATTGAGTCTCACTTTTGTTTCAATGATCGTCTGCTTCTTTGATTCTTTATCCTTTGATTGAATGTTGAAAATAGACGAATAAGACATTTGATATGTTCATTTGCACACGTAATACTACAGAGACCCTCGGAAAACTAGTCTAAGATGAATCATAAGCTAATAATATGCATCTGAAGGATTTGTCGGTTATGTTGAACGCCATTCCTCCAAATTATACTTTACCAGTGATTAGAGAGTATTAGGGTTTTGATATGGTATTTATCATATTTGAGACAACAAAAATCTTTAGAAAAGCGTGTCTAAGAAGATTAACAAACGAGTAAGGATTCAGCAGGCATCTCGTATGATGTCCTGACAAATTACATCTTCCCTGTGGTTGGAATGTGATAGACTTTCGGCATGATATTGAGCAAACCTGGTACTTCGAAAAATAGTTAGGAAATATTGTCAAAGATGAATAACGAACATTCCAAGGTTTTGGTCACCATCTATGACGCCATCTTGGAAATTTAATCTTTGCTGCGGTGAAATTATGATAGCTTTCCAATACGTAATTGAGAATATTATATAGTACAAGCAAACGTTGGAAAAAGTTGTTTGATATGGATAATGAGTGAATAATGGACATTTGAAGGATTTGGCAGCCATTTTGGATGCTATCTTGATGATCATATTTTTCCTGTGATCAGACCGTGATATACCCTTGATATTTTGTCAAGAACACTCAATACTAAAAAAAAAAAAAACGTTTGGGAAACTGGTCTGCAATGAATTATGAACGGGTAATTGACATCAGGTGAATATTGCAAGTATCTTGAGACACTGTCTCGAAAATTGTATCTTTACAACGGTCAGACTGTGATGGATTTTCTTGTATGTCACCAAGCATACATAATACAAAAGAAAAAAAAAGGTTGAGAAACGTTTGATTGCGATTGGGGGAGGGGGTTTCTCATGAATGTAGCCAAATAATTTGGCAGTCAATTTATACGCCAGCTTGAAATTTATACTCTTCTAGTGGTTACATGGCAGTAGACTTTTGGCATGTTATCAAGTATGCTTGGTACCACAAAAAAAGTCATTCAGAAAATGTTAGACGCCGTGTTTAATTGCTTTCCAGTGTTGAAAATGTGGAAGACTTTTAGTATGTTACTCAGCACAACTCACATCACAAACAAATCGTCGAGAAATCTTTATTTATCAATCATTTGGGAAGGAGGTGTCTCATAAATGCACTCGACTATAAGATAAATATGAGTGATTATTGCAAAACGTCATGAATTCTGGTCAGTAAATTGTTTAAAAAATTGGCAACATGCCTTTTTCACATCTCCTCGTAACATATAATCATGCTGTTGTACATAAGGCCCAGTGCTTATAAATCTAATACTATGGAGACGACGAATATTTTCCCTACTTGTTTCTCCCTATGTTTCTAATTATTTCTTGTATATTCCTAAACTGTTGAATCCTACAAACTAAAATTGTGTGTAAAGGGGTACGTACACCCTAGAATGAACATAGGATGGGTTATAATCACATGTAAAGATCAATTTTGAGTCAGGTTAATTTTGGTAATTTCAAATCCAAAATCCAGCGTCGGCTGCACCCTAGATGCTGCAAATTTGAGTGCCTTGGTAACTTGGCCCCAGGGTAAACGTCGCATGGTTGGATTTCTAAATCTCTAAAAGTCAAATAAGTTCATGTTAATTTGGTATTTTCGAATCTAATAGAGACTATGAGGGATGAATATACGATGATAGTTCTGAGCTCTGGTGACGTATAAATCAATTTATGGCCAGGACAATTTAGGCTGGCATTTCAAAAACTTATAGAGATGGCTTCACACTATTTGTTTTCAAGTGTAACTTGAGTTGTGGACGAAAATAGGATAGGAAACAACAATCTTTTGTAACCTAGGGGTTATATTTTCAAAAATGGCAAAATTTGGCATTTTCATATTTAACAGATACAGCTGCATATTGTGGACATTAAATGAGTGTATCAGGGTAATTTGACCACAGCATGATCAAAGGATAGATGGCACTGTCGATTTTGGGGTCAAGTCAATCTGAGCATATTCAATCTCAATGAAGACGGATGCATCTTAAAATGTAAAAATATGTACTTGAGTAAATTCATCCGGGGATAGGTTGAACTAACCTTTGAAGACAGCTAACGGTCAAATTGAGGTCATGTACATTTTGACGTATCCGAAAAAATTTTTTTTTGACATAATCGATCCACCTGAGTGGTTGCAATCACTACTTTCAGAAACTCTGTATTACAATTTACTATTTGACCTCTCAGTATTGCTCACTCTCTTCAGCAGCCCCAACTATATATATATATATATATATATATATATATATATATATATATATATATATATGTGTGTGTGTGTGTGGGTGAATGAATAACTTTGTATTTCATTATGGATTGTGCCACTACACACACACATATATATATATATATATATATATATATATATATATATATATATATATAATTGTGTCATCCATGGACGGTTGTTTCGATGTATTAAATCTCTTCAGCGTGGCTATAGACTTTCCATTATCCCACCCAGTACCGTGAGGCAGAATTGACACCCTCACATCAGAGGTCGATATCTGGAGGCTGATATCCTACCTCTGGACTACGGAACTGGATGGTCAGTAAAGCTGAATTTAAGCGATATATCTATTTACACAGAAATTCCTTATCCACCAGAGTGCTGCATTTCTATGGAAGAGCATTGCATAAGTTTACGATGTATGAGTTACTTTAATCAAAGAGTGCTCAACCATATATATATATATATATATATATATATATATATATGTAATCACTCTACTTTTCATAAGATTTTCTAATACATTTACTTTCGCCGACTTTCATGTATCTGACGATCTCCTGAGAAGTCCATTCTGTTTTTTTCCTTTGTCCCTTATCTAATTAACACATTCTAAGTTATGATTCTGAATCAATTTGATTAACTGAGTAACGGTGAGAGTTCTCCGCTCTGTTCAATGTTAAACATCCAAGTTTTTTCGTTCCAAAGAAACTGGAAAAAAGAGAAAAAAATAAAGCCCGCCCCCACCACCCAAAAAGGCAAAAAGACAATCCAACAATTGTCAACACATTGGAGATATTCTTCCGTTGCATCTGCAATTATTTTATTCGTGTCCTTTCCAATTTAATTGTTAAGGCACAAATATAAATAACTAAATACATTTTTAAAAAGAGCATCGGAAATCCAATCTATTTCCTCAGCTGTGTTTTCCATGATTTAATTTATTTTCCAATCTTGACATTCACTTCAAAGTATTTTATGTTTCAAATATCATGCGTTTTATTCTGAGACGTCAAACTGTTGCAGGAGGAAATTCAAATCATCATCATCATCATCATCATCATCATCATCATCTGCTTTTGTTGCAAAGACACGAGCTTTATCTTGACTTCACAGGCCAGTACCAAGTCTGGTATGGCAAAACCCCATTGGCAGTGGCACCTCACCTGCGTCCGTCTAGTCTTAAATTGTCTGCTTTCCGGAGACGGGAAAGTCACAGCTTGCCTCGAAATGTTCAAATATAAGAAGATAGAGATTCAAATCAACGATTTGTAAAACAGTTGCATTAAATGCATGTAAGTTTGGTGTTTACGTTCACTCGATCTGTAGAAACAATACAAAAAAAAAACACAAAAAAAACGAGCATAAAAGATGAAAAGACGATTATCATCATCATCATCATCATCAGTCTTTTAACGTCCGTCGTTGGGCAGAGACCTTCACCAAGATGTGCCACACTTCTCTATCATGGGCGTTGCAGAGCCAGTGCTTTCTGAATTTGTCTAGCTCGTCCGTCCATCTAATATTTTGCTGGCCTCGAATGCGCATGCGATCACGGGGAATCCATGTCGTGAGTCGCGATGTCCATCGGTTGTCGACCATTCTTGCAACATGGCCAGCCCACTGCCATTTGAGTTTTCTAATGGATTCTATGATGTTTCTGACCTTTGTCTTTTCCCGGATGTACAGTGCTGTCTCGTGGTCTCTCCATGTGAGGCCAAGCATAATTTCTCCATGTGCATGTTGCATAGTTCTCAGTTTACGGATCTATCTCTTAGTTAGGTTAAATAGAGGATTTACCCTTAATGATAAATGAACAAGTCTGGTTTGTCACTTGATAGAAACTGCTAAGTAACCAACATCTTTTGCCAGAGTCAGGGGTGAGCAACTGGAAAAAAATGTAAAAAGGGGATTATCAATGAATAATTTACTACTATCCACTTTCGTTGGGTAATGATCATTAGAAAGTCCGAATTTAAAAAAAAAACAAAACAAAAAAAAGTCAAGCCTGAATGCCGTCGGACACAAATTTGGGGATCACTTTAGCAGAAACTTTTTATCAAAATTGAACCCCCCTCCCATTGAAAACCCTTTTAAGGAGAAAATTTGAAAAAAAAAAGAAAGATTTGTGGACTTGATAAGGAGTAAATGGTTACATTTTCAGCTCTTTGGCTCAGTTGGTGCGGCCTGGCCTGTACACATGATACGGACTGGAAAAATAAATGTTATCTGTGTGGGTTGACGGTTTCTATCATATGGCATCATAAATCTACAAGCCCAATTTATTTCCTCCGCGATGTAATTAACCATTACTTTATTTTCCAATCTCGACATTTTATATTTTAAATGATAAATGTTTCTCTTTGACTTGTCCAACTGTTACAAGCAGACATTCAGATCTACTATTCGGAAACTAATTGAACCTAAAGTATTCGAGTAAATCAGAGCTTTATAATTATGTTTGTTTGGAGATGTTATTATTCCTAAAATTTCTTCCTATCGTATGTGTACAACTTTGTAAAAAAAAACTATACCTTCGAAAAACTTTCAAACTGGAGTATAAACACATGACAAATTTGATTGCCAAGAGGCTTTTATATTGCCTGAGATAAATTGTCAAGTCTTATCCATTGGAGAAATTTCACCGAACGGATAAACATAGGCTTATTTGTTATGTATACAATACAAAAGTTGCAGCCATCAATTTCAGTTAGAATAGAAGTTAAAGTAGATTTTGACTCTGCGGCTGAAAGCCTTGTCTATTTTCGATTCTATGGTTCAGTTTTAGGACAAAAACATCTCGATATAACGCCTTTGTAGTGTAAAAGAGACGGAAAATCTGTAAATTCATTTCGAGGCTATATACGGTAAGCTTACAAACAAATTAAGAAACTCCTCTGATTCCTAAAATTAAATGACGTGTAGTATAAAATACCATCCAAAATGGATTATGATAACACCCTATATGAAAGAACAAACAGCATGCATTATGATACAGTCTTGAAATTATCATGATAAAGTTAATTATTAAAATCAGAGCTTAAAGAGAAATAGTGTTTGATCAACTCTCCTGGAGCCATGTTGAAATAACTGTTTCGTTTTTTTATATCCCCGAAACATGGTTAACGACTGAAAAAAAATTATAAATCACATTCACAGATATTACAGAATAATTAATTGAAATGACTGATTTTTGGAAAAAATTTTTTTTCTCAAATGTATTCAGTACTGTAAAGTTTTGTAGGACATATATATATACATATATATATATATATATATATATATATATATATATATATATATATATATATATATATACATATATATATATATATACATATATATATATATATATACATATATATATATATATATACATATATATACATATATATATATATACATATATACATATATATATATATATATATATATATATATATATATATATATATATATATATATTGTGTACGAAGCTTTATTGCACTGAATATAATTATTAAGTGATGAATTTGAAATAGAATGGGTAATTTTGATCCTTGGTGTGGAAAATATTAAGCATACTACCCATAAGAACTATTTGTAGTGAATTTGACTCTTACTGTGACTTTGATGAATATTTCATGGTTCTATAACTGAGGAAATAACCTTTGATGACATTAGACGCATCAGTTTTCAGGCTCATCAGTCGATTGTTGAACTTCAACCATCTGGGAATTTCTAACCGAAACCTGCATTCAATCAGCGGATGTGGACTGTTCTCATTCCATTGTCCACGCCGGAGGATATCTCGTGTCGTTTAATTCTCCCTAGTTAATTCGTTCTTACGATTATCCTGCCGGTCTCTTCCACACGGCCCAGTGAATAAAATCATCGGTTGAGCCTATCTAGTAACCCATCTAATGGCCGTGATTTCAATGTCTGGGTCGGGTAGTGGAAAATGTCATTTGTTAGGGTGTTCGGGGAGTAATTACGTATTTCACTGCTATAAATTATAAGCGGACCAACTGCGGCAAGACCAAGGTTGAATGATACAAAACGTGATCTGAAGGCTTGTGATTTCGAAGACCAAAAGACAAGGTAGGATTTGGAGAGAAAAAAAAGCAGAATTCTCTTGACAAGGAATAAAAAAATTGCTTCCTTTTCGGGCTGTGGTCATTGGTTTAATTAAACGTTGGTGATATCTGACACGAAAATACGTAATTGATTTCCTGATAGGAAAATACGTAATTACTTTTTGAACGCCTTAATGCTTTGGTTTAGTTGAAATGGATCAAGTACTTGAGTACTGTTGGAATCGAAAATGAACTTTGACATTAGAGACGAAAGTCTTGAGACTTATAAGTTGATTTTGGAACCTCAATCGTCGAGGGAAAAGTTGCAGACGTCAACTAATTAGATATGTTATTTGATCTAATGAGTACGGTGGAGTTACATTTGATCTTCATGAGTACGTTATGTTATGCTCCAATGATGAAGAAGAAGAAGAACAAGAACAAGAAGAACAAGAAGAAGAACAAGAAGGAGAACAAGAAGGAGAACAAGAAGGAGAACAAGAAGAAGAAGAATAAGAAGAAGAAGAAAAAGAAGAAGAAGAAGAAGAAGAAGAAGAAGAAGAAGAAGAAGAAGAAGAAAGAAGAAGAAAAAGGACAAGGAGAACAACAGCAACAACAGTAATAACAACAACAACGATAGCAACAATAATAACAACAACAACAACAAAACCAACAAGACGAACAGTGGAATGAAGGAAGAGGTACAAGATGGAGAAGAAGAAGAGAAAAGTAAAAAAAAGAAAAGAGAGAAAGGATGAATAAAGAATAAGTTGGACGTAAAGAAGGGAGGAGGGAAGAGAAAAGGTCTTTGGAAAGAGTTTTGGAGAAGAAAAAAAATAAAGAAGGAGAAGAGAAAGTGGATAGTGAGGAGGAGGAGAATGAGGGGAAAGGGAAAAAAAGAAAACAGGCTGAAACGGAAGAAGGAAGAAAAGGTGGGAGAGAGAAAGATAAAAATAAGGATGCTGAAAGAGAGGGGGGAAAACAAAGAAGAAGATGGAGAAGAAGAAGAAGAATGAAGGAGTGGAAAACGTTAAAACTTAAGCAAAACACAATTCATAATTTTGTACAAAGACTACTACATCTTATATTAGTTGTTTTGCAATAGGATTTGCAAACTTGCAAAACAAGCTGGTTTGGCGTTTAGAAGTGAGAGTGAATTCGTCATCAGTTTTTGTATACGAGATTCTGCCACTGTTTTTGGTGCTTGACGTCAGTTTTTTTGTCATTGTCATCTGTTTTCCATCATTTTTCTTACATACTAAAATAAAGTCAAAACTCAATCTTAGGAGTTTGACGTATGAAAAAGGGAGAACTGTCAATTCAGCCTAATGCTCAATCTGCCTTTAGCATCGAAAACAAGCAAGAAAGGAAGAGTCTACTTGGCATGACGGGTAATCCAACTATGAAAACAAAAAAGAAAGAAAAATAGGATCACTTCCAGATGGGTTCGAGCCCAAATCTTGCTGGTTACAATGCAAGCTTTTAACCACTGTGCCACAGATGAGGCAGATAAACTCATTAGTGGTTATAAATATTTTAATGACATATTTAGTTGCACAAGTGTTCGCTGCGAAGAAAAGAAAATATTCGTACACTTCATCGTTATTAAATTTTGTTTCTATTTGCTTTCATCTTATTCCCCGTGGCTTCTTAATTGCAACTGAAATTAAAGTAATTAGAACCAAAAATTGATAAGGATTGTTGATAATACTTCATGTACTGAAATAAATAGGAATCTTTTTAAAACAAAAAGCATGTTGTTTCGGTTTTGATGATTACAAGAAATGGTTTCGTAAACTTGACTGAACGTAAATTCTTATTATTCAATTGGAAATGGTGATTAATTGACCTCTAAATCAATCCTCTTCTAAATAGTCAAGAAAACCCGAAGATGTATGAATGGACATGAATATAAATGAACCAATAAAAGAATTAACGTCAAAAGTTGTTTTGTTTTTTTGTCTTTAGGAAATCAATACGGAAAGTTGGGATGGTTGATAGATCATTTTGATAAAAAAGAAACGAAACGTCTTTATTGAATTAGGAACGACCCTCACCCAGATGGACGACCACGTTTGTTTGACTAACAGCTATAGAGTTCATACCGACATGACGTCATTGCATCGGTCGTTTTCGTACCCTATTCCTTTTAAAAGCATACTGGAATTGGAAAAGTCTCAAATTTGGAAAGAGTTCTGATTATCCAACGAGTTTAATACGCTAAATCATCATCATCATCATCATCATCATCATTATCATCAGTAGTCTTTTAACGTCCGTCGTTGGACATAGACCTTCCCCAGGATTCGCAAAATTTCTCTATCACGG
>OY735207.1:51980014-51992514 GCA_963457665.1 Thysanoteuthis rhombus | reverse complement strand
CACAGTATCAATGAATTTCCGGTGACGTTATTACAGGAATGTACCAAAAATCCTGACAGAAGTGGTTGTGAGTGGTCAAGAATAGGAGGAATAGGAGAATTAGATAGAATTAATAGGAGAATTACTGACGGAATACATATGTATGTAAAAATTATATGTATGATAGAGTGAAGATTTGCTACACAAACATATTTCTGTTTCTGCTCTGTTTGGGCTTCTTCAGGTGGATGATTCAGTTAATTTTGATTCTAATTTACAACATTTTTTGAGAGGGGCCTATTTTTCCAGGTGTTAGGGTCATTTTTTAAATTCTATTTGCATTTATTTTCTACGTATTTTTGTTTTGTGGTTGGTCATCTCTTGTTATGTAATTTAGTGAGGATGATATGCTTGTTGGTAGTTATAAATTATAAATAAGGAGGGTATAGTGGAGATATTTTTGCTATCAGTATGTAGTTGATCTATCAGATCGTCTCCTCTCTAAGAGTATTCAATTCTCACTTACATCTGTTTCTCAATATTAGAGTTTCCTTTTTATAAGACCTTCGTTGTCAATTTGATTATTCTGGGTTTGGTCTGTTTGCACACGCCCGAGATAAACATGATTACTTTGTGATCCTTCAAGGGGGGTTAATTCTTTTTTTTTTCTTTTTCGTTTTTTTTTTTTTTACATCCAGGGGTCATAATCAAGTGGGAAGATTTATTTCACTTTCAGGGATTGAAATAGATGGGTATTTTTTTCTTTAGTTTTAGGGGTCGGAAATCCAAAAGAATTTCTTTTTTGTTTACTTGGGGGGATTTTAAAAAGGGGTTCAAATTAATATCTATTTTTTTCCCCATTTTTAGGGGTCAAAAGGTGAAGGAATTTTTCTACACTTTTGCACTTTCAAGGGTTAAAGTTGAGGGGGATATTTTTTCTCCGCTTCTAAGAGTCAAAATCAAAGGGACAACTTTTTTTAAGGGTATTAATCGGGGGAAGGATTTTTATTTTCAATGTTTGGGTTCAAATTGGAATGTATTTTTTCCACTATAAGAGGATTTGTTTTTTTCAAGTTGGCGAGTGAAAATTGAAGGGAATTTTTATTTCTATTTTCAGGAGTCAAATTGAGGGTGAAAATTTTTTCACCTTTTTAATCGGGAAGATTTTTTTTACTCCTAGGGAACGAAATTCAAAGAATTGTTTTTTTTTAGAGGTCAAAATCAAGAGGGAAATAAAGGGAGAACTTTTCCTTTTTCAAGCCCCGCTCTCATTTTCATAATCAACCCTCGGATACTCTATTTTTAATAAATACCAAATTGTTTAACCTGAGCCCCCTTTTTTTTTCCAAAATTACCCCTTTTTTTCCAAAATTACCCCTTTTTTAATAATAGTCCCCTTTTCCCTAGTATTACTCCCCGTCGTTTTTAACATAATACCTCTCCTTTTGAAATTACTACCATTCCTTTAATATCAGACCCCTATTTTCTTTACATCAGACTTGAATCGTTTTGAAATCAACCCTACTTTTTTTTTCTTACATTAACACCTGTTTTTTTTTATTTGCCTCCATGATCTCCTAATCTATAGAAACCGTCTTTTTACATTAACCCAACCTTTTTTCACAATAGCCGCACATATTTTTTCTACCTCAACACCCAACTTTTTCCACATTAGCACTTCCTTTTTGTAACAGTGTGAAAAGTGATGTTGAATGAATCTCAACGTTGTCTGATTTTCATTTATCTATCTTTCTATCCCTTTGTTGGACAACAATTTGCGCCACCCGTTAGGACAGCTATAACTTGTGAATGTAATCAACTCGCCCAGAAAGAGCATGAACACAAGCATGATAGAATAGCAACGGTGATGCACTGGGAGCTGAGAAAATGAATGGGATTTAATCATACAGAAAAGTGGTACCAGCCCGACCTGTAGTCAGCCCTAGAATCATAAATTACTTGGGTATTTTAATATCCAAACTGACCACCTCATCCAAAATAGAAAACTGAATATAGTAATCGTGCACAAAAAGAGGAGAACCTACCAAGTAATAGACACGTCTGTGCTTGTAGACCATAGAGCAAACATGAAAGAGAGTGAAAAGCAACGAAAATACCAGCACTTGGTAAAAGAGCTAACGAAAGTGTGAAACAAGAAAGTCAGGGTAATACCAGTGATAGTAAGTGCGCTTGGAACCGTACCTAAGACACTGAAAGCAAGATTGGAAGATTTGGGGATGAAAGGAAGGATCGAGACGATATAGACAAGAAAGTGCTAAAAATATGAGCTCTACGACCCCAGCTATCAGCAGTGGCCTAACAAAAAGAAGGGGAGGGGAAAACACGACGTACAACAAATGATGGTGGCGGTACGACCCATAGCACTGGTGTGATTGGTGAAGGGGAGATGAGATGAGAGGAGAACTGAAGACCCGGGGAGACTTACTGTCATTCAACTTTCAGCGTAAAACAGCACTGCTGTGGACTGTGAGACTGTGAGGGCTGGAGATCGGACGAGACTTATGTGTCACCCCGTCTCCAGGTGTGACCACCAGGCAACTGGTATGGAAATTATTATTATTATTATCATTATTATTATTATTATTATTATTATTATTATTATTATTATTATTATTATTATTATTATTTATAATAATAATAATAATAATAATAATAATAATGATGATAATAATAATAATAATCGTTGCAGGGTAAAAGACTATTCCAACTTCGATTCAGACTGATTCTATTTGTCAATTGAGCTCAGTCAGTTGGACATCCTCCTGGCAAATTGCTGTAAGGGATGTGAATTTTACATAACGGTTTAAAGCCCTAACTTTGTTGGGGATTGTCCTTGCTGTTCTTGTTCTTGGTACGGTAGAAGAATTAAGTAAACTCCACTTTTGAGTTCAACAATTGGTGTCCAGAACGATTCGATGAGAACCAAATTTATGAAGGTTACTATAGACTGAGTATAACAAAACAGGAAATATGGACTCCGTAGAGAGAGGAATGAGACTTTTTAATAAGCAGATGCAGTATGTTGCTTTGATGGAATACATACGAGTGGGCGTGGAAGGTGATCTATGGGGATTTGACCATGCAGACCTATGGTATACATAAAAGAACAGGAAAAGCAAAGAGACAAAAAAAACACAAACCAACAAAAAAAAACAAAAAACCTAAAACATCCAAATGAATCGCAGAATCCAGACCAGAAAACCGGTGTGAGCGCCAAAAGAAAGAGGTAAGAAGACAATAGATATTACTTTTCCAGCTGATTGAAACAAATGCAGAAAGGAAAAATAAAATAAATAAACAACAGGTCTGGTTAGTCATTCAATATAGAACATCACGTGACCGATGACTTTTTGGAATTTGAAAAATGGATGATAAATGAATGTTACTTTGGAAGAAGGGTAATAGATGAATGTTACTTTTGTAAGACACTAAGCAGTCTGAAATTTTAAACAGAATAAGTGTGAGGACAGCCAGGAACAAAACTAGGGACCGTGAGACAGGTCAAAGAGCATGAACACACTCTGCTTATAGAAATCTATACTGAAAATTTTGGGGAGAAATTTTGAAAAACAAAAAGAAATATTCTTTGGATATAATAAGGGCTTATTTTATTCTAAAGGGTAATCGCTGGCGTTTTCAGCCCTTTGACTCCATTAGCACGATCCATACGCGTGATACGTACATATATCCCCGGCAAGCCAAAAAGTTTTAATTGATGGTTTCTAATGTCAAGGTAAAGTAATTCAACTGTGGCCCTCAATTATTTGTCTCATGCAGCCAGCTAAAAAAAAATATCCCCCCCTGCAATCATCATCATCATCATCATCATCAGTTTTTAATCGTCCGTCGTTGGACATAGACCTTCCCCAGGACTCACTACACCTCTCTATCGTGGGCGTCGCGGAGTCAGTACTTTCTGAATTCGTCTGGTTCGTCTCTCCATTTTGTTTTCTGCCAGCCACAATTTCGCATTTATCCCTGGGGACACATGTTGTGAGTCATGATGTCCATTGGTTGTCTGCAGTCCTTACAAAATGACCGGCCCATGAGTTAAAAGGTATGATAATTCAATGATGAATTAATAAGTAAACAGTTTTGAATTTTTCAAAAGGAAGCATCTTTTATAAACCAAAAGATACTGATATGAATAGTCATTTTCTGAATACCCGACCAACAGACTGGTCAATTCGCTAGTATATGTAATGAAGAATGAGATTTTTTTTATGCTTGGCTCTGTCCCACAGCAATCGATTATTTCACCTAAACGTAACAATTTTGCTCTTGAAAATATCTCCGTCACGTTTTGAAATGATGGACTTTTCAATTCAGTTTTGGTTACAAAAGCATACCTTAGCTCCATTACAATAAAGATTTCATTATTGTGTGAAATTCAGTAACAACCACGCAATTACCTTGTTGCCTTTATATCACATAAACATGATTAGTTAGGCATCGGTTACTATCGAATCAATGGTAAAATCAGTAATTGGTAGTATTAATTGTATTCTATCATTAGGAATTTATCAGTTAAGCCTTGATACGACTCAGTTTTGAGCCACAGAACATTTTTTGTACTTCATATCTAAATTCCAAACTGCCTCTCAATATCTTTTATTTGCAACCCTCTTTTGGGGCGTGCGTCCTACGTCCGGAATCACTGATTTAAAACATAAGAAAAACCGGAAAATTATATAGCATGAAAGCAACAGTTATAGCTATCATAAATGAAGCACTTAGTACAGTCTTGAAGAGTTTTGCAGAGAATTTCAAAGACTGAAAAATCTTCGGAAGAATTGTAACAATCGAGACGATAACATTGTTGGAAATCAGTGAGAATATTGAGGATTTTTTTTCTGTCACTTGATCCCCAGAAACATCCATCAGCTACCACTGATTTGAAAACTGACCGAGTGCAATGTATTGATATCCAGTGAGAATACAGTCAATGGGTGCTTGAGTACTGGTGAGACTTACTGTCACGTGATCACCGGTGGAAGCTATCTGTTATTTCTGATCAAGTACTAATACTGAAGAAACTTTCCAAAAGATTAGAATTGGAGAAAAAAAAAAGGACTGGTCTAAACCATCCAGACGACAGCATCAATAAAATCAGCCAGAATACTGAGAATACTGTTCGAGTATTGTTGTCATCGTAGTGGAAGTTATTAAAAACTATTTATCAGGAAATTCCATGCGTACATTCTCAATAGTGCTCTACAATATCTACCGAAATACCTATATTGAATTTAACAAGATTGCCCATGTAATTTCATATACAGCCGGCCTCAGTTCCAAGTTTGATCGCTGGGGATCGATGTTGAGAATACTAACGTCCATTGGCTGTCTGCTATTCATGCAACATGACCAGCTCATCGCCATTTTAATGCATTCTATGATGTATCGGATTCCTACCTTTTCGTTATCTTTTTCAACAAATGTTACTGACAAAAAATATAACCAGACACGTGGTGTTAAAGAGCCTGAACCCACCCCTAGCCCTACTTCACTTGGTCATGGTATGTACTCCCTTGGTTTAAAAAGTGGGGCGGTCACACAAACGCCGCACCTAAACTAAGCATTCGTCGTGTAGGACGAAACGCAACGCGTGTACGGATCAGTCCCTAAGGACCTAAAGGTCATGATGAAGCCCTCCAATCTCTTCTGTTGTGAAGCCAAGCCACGAATGAACACGTGGGGTGTTATATAAGTAGATGACGTGAATTTCTTCCACACTTAACGGAAAGGCTTGAGATTTACAGTGTTTGAATGCTGTCTGATTTATCAGGTATAGCGATTTTCATGTGACATTTGCGTACATTCGCGCCAAATATATAATTGGATACCATTCATATATCGTCTGCTTCCCTTGTTTTCCATTAACACAAAATCTCGGAAAGCCGATGAATTGACACCTCGCCAAAATCATATTACGCATAACCAAATGTAATTCAGTCATAAAATTCATATTTTGTTCAACAGATCCTGTGAAACGTGACTGAAGTACAATATCTAATGGACATGTCTCCAGAAGTTTGGAAGAGAAATAATGAACCTGTGCGTGTGTCTATGAGAGGAGACTTTATAAGTATCTACTTATATAGGGTGATGCAGAAGTCACTTTCCATTCAGAAAATCAGATCATTGTTTTTAGTAGAGGCGTGAAGATATTTTGCCTGTAGATACATTTAATTTGGACCTTTGGGATCATCTTGAACCCATTGTGTAATATAAAATCCTGCGAATGCCTTTCTAGCAAATTTATGTCTCGTGGATCAGATGATTTACTGAACGCCAGTTTCACCAGATTCGGCCAACTTTAAGAAAGAGTTCAGGTGTATTTAGCTCCTAAAACATTCGAAAATATTGAAGCTAGATGTATCTCAAGCTCTCATCAAACATCGTCTCAAGGAGAGTTTGACTGGATATGTGTCGCGTGTGCAGGATTTTATATTCAAGAATTAGTTTTTGAGCCACCCTATATAATGAAGACTGACTTTCTTCGGTTTCTTTTTCAGTAAAAATGGACTTACCCACTCAAGTGCAATAGTTTTGTTTTTCTTCTAGACATGCCTGCTATTAATTTTTTGAAACAATGGGCTATTCGATTCAAACGATTTCAGTAGCTTCTATTCCTATATTCAAATATATCCACAATCTTTTTTTTTAGGATTACCAAGTACTGAAATAAATGTAAGCATTCACATACGTAGTTTTCTATTAACTGCGCTTCATACCTCTGTCTGATGTACTGCTAATTTCTGATGATGAGTAAAAATGAATCAGGGTTACATTTTAACGTTGGTTGCAATTGGATGTAGTTTACGTTTAAATTGACTTTTTTTTTCAGCACTGACTTGACAGCTACTCTTGGTCTCCTGCTCTTGATTTAATTTCTCTTCCCTTCTAACAATCTCTGCCAGTAGGTAAGAAAATTGTTTATTAGATACAGAATTTTCAAATTTTTGACCCAATGACATAAAAACAGTCTTTTTTCCCTTTTGATTTGGGCGATGCTGAATCTAGTTTCATGCATATGAACTTATGTAAAGACCTGTCTGTAGAAAGGAACGTTTTTTCTATTAGCATTTTTCCATTTAACTGACTTTCATAACATGACATCGCAGGATGACCCGGAGGCCTGTTTTAAAAAGATTATGAAATCTTTAATATTAAAATTTTCGTTCAGTAAAAAGTCGACAACATATATATATATATATATATATATATATATATATATATATATATATATATATATATATATACATATTTTGTGTGTGTGTGTGAGTGGGGTTGGGTGTATATAGAAAATTCAGTGCCTCACATCGACTTTAAGTTTCATGCTAATGCAATCATCAGACCGACTACTTGCTAAGGCGCTCCTTATATATATATATATATATATATATATATATATATATATATATATATATATATATATATATGTGTGTGTGTGTGTGTGTGTGTGTGTGTGTGTGTGTGTGTGTATGTGTAGATGGAGGTCTTGTCAATACATGAATTATCTGTGGTTAAGTGATATGCTAGCAGACACTCCTCACCGTTAAAAGAAAGCTAAGCAATCATACTATTAGTGCTGTTTTAAGATAGATCCCCTCTGGGTACTCAATTCTTGCAACCTTGTGCCATATTATGTTTTGTGAACACCGACAGCTACGCGAGCTTTTTGGGCACTCTTTGGCTCGGAAAATAATTGTTGTTTTTCAGGGGGGAAGTAAATTATTCTTCGTATGATGGTCTAGGATCCACTTCCCAAGTATGGTGAATATGATTCGCATCGTGTTCCACACTACAGTGATCGTATGCAAGACTAATATAAGTTTATGAAAATGGTGTAAGACGATATTTAGGAAGCTCATCTAGCAGAACAAAATGAAATGAATACGATTCACACTGGATTCCGCACAGCTGTGGCCATGTGCAGAACTAAGCTTAGTCTATCAAAAAGGTCTCCAATGTAGCATGATAGTTAGCAAACTCATCTTGCTAACTGATTGTATAGGGTAGTGAGTTCGATCCTAATTAGGATTTCCAATACTTTAGCCATATGCCAGATTAAATTACACTGATTGAAGGGGCGTCAAATCTATCTAACTCTCCATGTATCAGTCTATATCAAAATTTATTCATATCTATCCATCTATCTATCTCGATATTCATGATTTTGTTTTCCTTCTACACGAACGATTGTTCAAGTTCAGACACATATCTATTCACGTAGTTTATATTGGTCTATCCATAGATTGAAAAGATGAAAACAACCCCTTTCCTTTCCGGGAGGCACTCTTTCCGTCTCTAGATATTGCCCCTCTTAAAGCATGTAGATAGAAAACCTTAAATGACTAGCCCCTGGCATCTTCCTGCACTCAACACATGAAAGGTATCTTAGCAATCCGCCATGATTGATTTCCAACCCTTCGGAGAAGTCTTAAAACACACTTAGATGTGTATCCAGCATTCATTTCGCAGTTCAAACCCCTTCATACAACATGTGTGCAAATTTCCTTTTGGGAAACAAGAAATATTGCTTCGGTCTCGATCTCTGTTCTGCTTTCTAAGGTTAAATGTCACTGTTGGCATTCAGCAGTGGTCAGATGCTGGAGGTACAACATTATTCTGGTGGAGTAAAAATAAGAACAGATGCCCTTGGGATCACGCGAAATAGATAGATTTATAGAATTCGGTAGAAATATGTTACTGAAATATCATACAGTATCTCTCTTTGTACGAGTACGAGAGGCGATCCAATTGGTGCCCCAAGGAGAGTGAACGCAGGGGGAAAAGTCCAGACACAAGACTGAAAGACGATAGAAAAGTTTTCTCGTAAGACATATAGGAGATTAGCACAAACACGTTCATCATAGAAGGACATGGAAAAGGACTTTGTCCAGTGTCAGACTTATAATGGTTTATTTATATATATATATATATATATATATATATATATATATATATATATAGATAGATAGATAGATAGAGAGAGAGAGAGAGAGAGAGAGAGAGAGAGAGAGAGAGAGAGAGAGAGAGAGAGAGAGCAACCAAAAAATTTGAGCGATTTGAAAACAATTATCAATATCTCCCACAGTCACGTTACCCAACACATACCAAGTCTCACCGGATATGTCATATACGTCTTGAAATCACTCCGTTATAGTATAAAACGAAGATTTGTTTTCTTTCCCTCAGGATGTTTTTCTCTCTCTAAAGATTTTATGTATATGCCATTATTTTCTTTTCCAAATTTTTATTTACCTTATTTTAAAGATTATTTCATTGGCTGATGTGTTCCACAAATGAATTATACATTTTGAACCTCATCATTGGAGCAATGATATAAACCAAAGCAGTGCCCGTCCAAAAAGTGCACATTTGGAAAGGGCAGGTTCTCTCTCTTCTCACACACGAACATTTTTCTCCAATGGTATTGATAAATATTCGGATGTTCGGAAAGTATTTACGTATTTTCGTGTTCGGAAAGTAATGACATATTTTCTAAAGGGAGGAAAAACATATGCAAGTGACGTTTTATCGAGTAGCACTTATCAATTAATGACTAGCATTATCGATAACATCAACCCAACGTGAAGACAATTTTTTGATTCCACTTTGAGACGAAATTGCAAGATTTTCTTTGAAATTCTGCGGAATTTGCTCTTCAAAGACTCTATCTTTGGTGGGGTTAAACTTTACTATACACTATGAACAACACACTGTTGGATAGAAGATACGAACTAAATCCAGACGTTATTTGTGCCGTTCAACCCTACAGCAGTGGGATGCATAAGTACTTTCTGAATAACTTAATATAAAACTCACATTTGGTAATAATTCTTAAACTTCTCAAGGAGCTGATATCATTTATTTCTACTTTCAAAGATGTTGCCATTGGGGAAATATTCTGATAATTTGATTAAATAGACATTTATAGGAGTTCAATCCATAAATGAAAAGAGAAATCCCTCAAACCAAATCATATTGATATTTTCATGAGTTTATTTCAACTTGGTTACCAGTTGGCATTGCTATTTTGAGAGATTACACCACGTCTTTTGATTTAATCAGATCATCTTGGCATAAATCTTCACTTTCGTTCATTGTTTTCGATAAAGATCTTCTTTGATTGTCTTGTGATATTCTAACAGACAAACCATATAAATAAATACACACACACACACACACACGTATATATATATATATATATATATATATATATATATATATATATATATCTAAGTAGTAAATTCCTGCGGGGAGACTGGCACGAAATATTTAGCAAGGAACGATGAAAAATTGAAACTTTTTCAACTGCTAAAATGAAGTCCCTAGACTAACT
Source organism: Thysanoteuthis rhombus (assembly GCA_963457665.1). Taxonomy (NCBI): domain Eukaryota; kingdom Metazoa; phylum Mollusca; class Cephalopoda; order Oegopsida; family Thysanoteuthidae; genus Thysanoteuthis; species Thysanoteuthis major. Next base: position 51,982,166 of record OY735207.1, on the reverse strand, counting down.
AAAATTGCTGCAAATTTAGATGAGTATTGTTGAATTTTCTGAATCTATTTATTCATTTCCTCATTGTTATGTGATATTCTCCAATTCCTGCCTACTCATCCAATTCTGTATTACCTGTTTGTAATGTCCTTTGCCTCGAACCGTTGGTCAAATAGCAAAAAAAAAAATCTCTGAATGTGCACCAATTCCGTATATTCCAATGAAGCCTAAATCCCCCCCCCCCCAAAAAAAATCGACCATAAATTAAAAAAAAAAAAAGAAAATCCCCCCAAAAAGCCAAAATCTAAAACTCTAAATACAAAAACAACCCCATACCCCCCCACTACTTCGACCTAACTTTGACTTGCCATAAAAAACAAACGAATCTAGTGTTGGATGGGTCAGTGCTGTGTCTAATGTAAGTAGTAAATTCCTGCTGGGAGACGGGCACGAAATATTTAGCAAGGAACGATGAAAAAATTGAAACTTTTTCAACTGCTAAAATGAAGTCCCTAGACCAACTATGCTGTTGCAATTGTGTTTATTAACTCAAACCTGCGGACTTTATTTAAGTTAAAAACTTAATATATAAGGGAGAGGTATTCTTCAAGTCTGCCCCACTGGAATTTGCATCCAACCTATTTGGAAAATGGATCGAATTGTGAAAAAAAAAAAAATCAATTTTTAAAAAAAATTTTTTATTACCCTGGTGCTCCGAACATCCACTCTCGTTCCACAAGAACAGTTTGGATGTGTATCAAGAGCCGGTGGAGCTTTTTAGCCACTGACCCGCAGTGGACAATCCACCAGACCCCCTGCCAACACGTCCTGGGCCAGCGTGGCAGGGCATGGCCCATTACTCCCCATGATTTGCACACCAAATATTATATCGGCCGTTCCTGCCGGGACCTCGGTACCAAAAGGCCCAGCCACATCACTTGCTTTGGGTGGGGGTGATGTGCTCCAAGGGCGACTACCCAAACACAACACCAAGAGCACGTCAGTTCCTGCTGGGTCATCGATCCCAAAAGACTCAGCCACATCACTTACTTTGGGTAGGGGTGATGTGCTCCGAAAGTGATTACCCAAATCCTTCACCAAGGGACCACCTGTTCCTACTGAGTCACCGTTCAAAAAACGACCATTTCAACAGAACTCTAAGACTGTCATCAAGAGGACAAATTTATACATAGGCACATACAACGTCAGAACACTGTCAACTGACATGCACCTGACTGTTCTAGAAAGTGAAATCAGAAATGTCAAATGGGACATCATAGGCATTAGTGAGGTAAGAAGACCCGGAGAAGAACTAATCGAACTGAGAAGCAGATATCTTCTTTACGGTAAAGAGGAAGTAAAACAAAGTGGAGTTGGCTTTCTCATCAATAAGAACCTGAAAGACAATATAACTGGCTTCAAAGCCATCTCTGACCGAGTAGCTAGCGTCACCATACAACTTTCAAAACGATACAAACTCAATATAATCCAAGTCTATGCTCCCACTTTGCAATCAACCCAACAAGAAATAGACAACTTCTATGATGACTTGAACTCCTTACTCCAAGACACCAGAAAACACTTCGATGTTATCATGAGAGACTTCAACGCACAGGTAGGACAAGGAAATGAAAATTGCGTCGACAAATTTGGATACAAAATACGCAACGAGAGAGGAGAAGATCTTGTAAACTTTGCAACGGCTAATGGATTCAAAATCATGAACATCTTCTTCAAGAAGGGACCCAGTAGGAAATGGACTTGGAAGAGCCCAAATCACGAAACAAGGAACGAAATAGACTACATCCTAACGGACAAAAACGATATCGTCAAGGACATCCAAGTCCTAAATCAAGTCAATGTAGGCAGCGACCACAGAATGGTACAATGTAAAGTACAGATAAACACCAATAAAGAACGCAGGAAAATGTTCCATACAAAACCGCAGCCTCTAAACATACCAAAAGAGCACGTTCAATCTTTCAAGCTCGAATTGAAGAACAGATTCAGAATTCTTACTGAACAAGACAACACCAACATCAACGAACTAAGCAACGAAATGACAGCGTCAATAATTGAAGTAGCCTCTACATTCAAGCCAATGAGCAAACAACCCATTAGTAAAATCTCGGATGAGACTAGAAATCTCATGGAAAGACGCAGAAACCTCAAG
>OY735207.1:51955014-51975014 GCA_963457665.1 Thysanoteuthis rhombus | reverse complement strand
TCATCGGTCACGTCATTGCAAAGCCAAAGCGCGTGCTGCAAAGGTTACAACACTTTGATTTTGGATTGAAGGTCTTAGATGGCGCGTTCTGATCGGAACGCCATTGCCCTGATAGTGAAGGATATTTCAAAACTTTTACCAACAAATCTTTGCACATACTGGCGGAAAGTTTAGACAATGGTTTCTCAACCTTCTTTCCATATTTCCCCTTTTTTTCTCATTCTAAAACGATTGCTCCCCATCCCATCCAATAGACAATGAAAGTAAAATGACATCCTATTTATAATGGCCAATGTTACCCTTGTACTCGATGCTTTCTTTGCAGCTAGGTTTTCAATATTTTGATTGGCATTTGTGAGTTTTAGTCTTATGTCTCTCTACATCAGATCTACTTTTTCATGTTTGTCAATATTTTATTGATTGTACCAGAGCGACACGTATAGAGTGCTACAATACAGTAACCATTGTAGATCACGTGTTTGAGTGGAGCTCTTTAGTCATCACAGATCTGTCAAATCAGTATTTGCGTTCATCATTGCATTCTAGTTAAATAAGTCCCTCTTGGATGTCTCCGGTGACAATCAACAAATTCTCTTTTTGTGACAATTCATCGACCCACTCTCCTCAAATCCGATATAGCCCTCATTGAGGATGACTGACACATATGAGCGTTATAACACACGTATTGTTATGTTATATTGTCTACGTGTTTTGATGTGATTGAGTAAGATTCTGTAAGATACATAACAGGATGTTTTTTTTTCGTCTTCATAAAAGAGCTGGAATCTCTGGCTTCGATTGTCCCAAATGATTGACGTATCGAAATATTGCGTAAGTCTCTTGCGCAGGGTTATAAATTCAGCTGATTTTATCAAAATCTAGATGTCTGAAATTGGTAGATGACTTTTAATAAAATAAGTAACATTTTTATCTAATTTATGATATTGAAATTAGTAATATATTTGATAAATTTGGTAATATTCTAATAGAATGAATATTGAAGATTTATCTAATTTCTAATATTCTATATATTCCCAAGAATATATATATATATATATATATATATATATATGTATACACATATATATATACGTATATATATATGTATATATTATATACACATATATATATATATAAGTATATACATATATATATATATACATATATACATATATACATGTATATACATATATATACATGTATATACATATATATATATATATATATATATATATGTATATATATATATATATATATATATATATATAGAGAGAGAGAGAGAGAGAGAGAGAGAGAGAGAGAGAGAGAGAATCTAGATGGTTTTTGGTGTTTTGAGATGATTTTGACTAAGTTTCAAGAAAATGAAGTTGGCACTATTTCCCTTGCTAAATCTTCTCAGAAATTAGAAATAACGCGTCTATTGAAAAAAAAAAGAAAAGAAATAACACTTTTCGACTTGTCAACAAGTATAGATAGTAACATATTTTTAACATTGAAAATAATACGGTATGTGAACCAATTAGAGAAGATTTGCTGTAGTCTTCAAGATACCGTGCTCAATATTAATAAAACTAGAACTTGTGCAAATGAAGACAAATTTGTTTCGTACTTTTTTGAACTTGTCAAGTGAAAGGAATAAGTTTATATTTTTTTTTCTTTCACGTTATTTGCGTGTCGTTCCGTTCTTTAAAATATTTTCGAAGTTTGCCTCGTAGTAGCGAACATTGTCTTCATAATCAGTACGGATATCTAGTTAAGATAGCAGACCGTCATGATTATCATCTTCTATTAAAGTTTTAATAGTTGCATAAACTATATGACACGTGCCATCGTACTTGCACTCTGAAAAGCAGCCCACAAAAGATGATCTGCAGATGTTGCAAGTAAAACGATGTGTAAGATGATAGAGACAAACCGAATGTTTGGTCTGGTTTGGTCTGGTCTGTTCACGCATTGGCGGCTCAGAACGCGGAGAAAATTAATTTCCATTTATGATAATAAGACAGTGGAATTTTGTATTCAGTCAGGTTTACGTCATCAGTGACGCATGGTGACGTGAGGCAGTAGAAAAAGAATTTTATGTTACGTGAAAAGTGATGAAGTGTATCTTTACTCGATTTTTATCGATGGATAAGTCAAATATTTTGGAAGCATTGGATGTTTAACAGAAAATGCAGCGCAGGACGTTGTTGATATTTTTGGTAAAAATTATCAAAAATAAATTATCGAAATTTTGCCATTATTTTTTGACAGCGCAGTTGAATTTATAAATTCATTGACATTAATGTTCTGTTAAACCGATGACCCCATTGAGTGTATTTTGATATATACCCAATGTGTACCCGTCTGTTTGTAATTTAGCTTTACGAAAACTAAATACCTAACAATTCGAAAGTTTTTGCAGAATAAGCGTAAGAAAGCTTTTGCTTTACAGCAAATTCTCATAAAAGTTTTTACAAAATAAGCGTAAAAAAATATTAGTTTTACAGTGCGTGCGTCCACTCCTCCTACAACCAAGATTCTTTTTAGCTCCAATCATCCAAACCCCCTACGACTGAGCGCAAATTGTCATCAATGTCTCCATTTTTTCAGGTTGGGGAATGCTCAGAATCTTTTACATCTAGATCAATGGTAATTGCTTCTCCGCTTTATGCCACTTCGGCCTATAAATCTTTTTTATGTGGGATCATTATTTTCGGTTAACGTACATTCGGAATATGACAACATCAAAAACAAAATGGCTATGAAAATTGGAAGAATAAGAGAAATACATTATATATATATATCTATATATGTCATCCACAGACAGTTGTTTCGATGTATAACATTTCTTCAGTGTGGCTATAGACTTTCCATTACTCCATCCGGTACCGCTCAGCAGAATTGAAAGCTTCACTTCTGACCCGCCGGCCGATATCCTACCTCTGGACTACGGAACTGTACAGTCAGTAAGGCTGAATTTAAGTGATAAATTTTAAATCCACCAGAGTGCTCCATTCCAATGGAAGAGCATTGCATATGTATATATAATTGATGCAAGCAAGATGGTGTACGACGTGGAAAAATTGGCTTTGATGTTAGTGGAGAAATTTCTTAAACTCTTCGGCTGAATATGTTGGTAGAAAATCAATTCCAACTTTTTCTGTGTAACTAGTATTCTCAAAGACGATATTTTAAGTCGGTTTGCATACAGTCCAAGATTAAAATCAACAAAATTGATTTAATATTCACATAGATGAATACTCAATACCTGTGTAAAACATTAAAATAAAAAAACACAGCGTAAGAAAATTACATGAATTGCATCAACAGAAATCGGGAAATAAGTTACTGAAAAGGTTTTTTTTTTCCAACTATATTCAGTACTTAAGAATAGGAAGATGTCTAGACTATAAATATATCAAGCAATAAATGAAGAGGTTCAAAAAAGTGGAATGCAAATTTATAAATATGTATCTATATTTCACTTCCTTTCTACAGTTTTATTTTGAATGGGTCTATTGCTCGACCTACCATTGCTCACTAACAATCTCACAAAGTTAGAGTCCTTTTGCCTTGTACGACAAAACAAACTTTAGCGTGGAACTAATGACTTCACCCTATAGAACCTGCTGCTATTGCGATCGCTATACAGGACCTATGTTCCACTAATTGTCTACAAGAATAGAACACACGATGAAGCATTGTAAATTGTTATTAGTATTTTGTCTTGTATCTTAATTTTCCGTCGATTTTCATCAGAACTACTTAAGCAATCAGTCTACTACAGTGAAGAAACAGTGCAGATTGGAAGTGAAGAGTAAGCCCTAAGCGAGACATTTCCTTTAACTAATAATGATGAGACGATATTCCGCCACTGTTTACGATTTTTCAACTATTTTCGCTTTCAGTTATTGTGTCATTGGAAGGTTCCAGTTCTTCTTTGACTTTCTAAATTCTCCAATCTTTTTGCAACGTTCTTCCGGATTGTGCCAAGATAAACCTTTACCTTCATCCATTTATAATATTTGACTAGTGTTTCTTCCAAATTATCGTGAGCGTGGGTCTCCTCCAATCTGCATCTATGAAAAAAAAAAGCCACTGGACTTTTTTTTTTCACCGTTTTTCTGAGTGTATTCTATCCAATGATGTGAACACGTGTCGTACATCGATTGGATAACCGTAAGACGTTTCGTCGCAATTGCAAGACATATGAAGAATTCATGCAAAATCAATGGCGGGTTTTTTCTTTTCAAGATTCTTGTTTTTTTATATACGTGGTCTTATCAATTTGGAGGAAACTATCTATTTTTGCCGAAAATATGTCTAAACGTACATTACACTCTTTTAGGATACAGAAGGATGATAAATAACAACGCAGATATCTTGGTCTCTTGTGATGAAATATTTCAGTGATTCACGAGGTATTATTCCCTTCTATACCATAGCACCATATATATATATATATATATATATATATATATATATATATATATATATATATATATATATATATATATATATATATATATATACCTTTATCTCGGACTCTTAGGGAAGAATGGCATGTTTTTATATCATATATATGAAATATCAATTGCGTTCTATTATATAGAAACTTATCTGGAATGATTTCCCGTCGCTACGCAGTTAACATATTCAATTTAGACAACGTAGATAAGATAAACGGGGCTACTGCAGGAATCAAACCTACCACCGATAAGTAACTGCTTCAACGCAGCGATGCACGTAGTATTGTGCTAAACAGCTTGCTAATAAGACGGACACTGAATAACTGCTTTCAACCAAAATTTTTATCTAGCTTATTCTCGGTCTTTTCCGCCTTTTTCAACGCGACGGTACGCATTTGAGATACGGACATTTTGGTCCGACAGAATGAATTATAGATAAACGTTAAAATGCATAGGAATTTATCTGAAATGATTTCCCGTTGTTACACGGTTAATATATCATTGATATATCATTGTCTAAATAGAATTATATATCAACCGTGAAAAGACGGGTAACCATATCAGATAAGTTTATATATGCTTTTAAATCCCCAAAACATTGATATCACTAACGACTGGTGATTCCAACAATAAATTCATATAAGGTACCATGATATCTAGTTTTGAAAAGAACAGATCTCGGGAAATAAACTGACTGAAATGACATAGATTAAGAGGAATTTTTCTTCGTGCTCAGCTGTATAACTTCCTAGACAATACATATATATATGTACATATATATATATATATATATATATATACATATATATATATATACATATATATATATGTATATATATATATATATATATATATATATATATATATATATATATATATATATATATATATATAAATTGACTGGTGTATTTATGTATACATTGGCTCTGAGGGGCTTCAAGTTATTTCATTAGTTAATTCTTATTTGATAATTCAAGTATCCTAGTTTCAAGATTTTTCTCCTCTGTTCCATATCTACCACTCTCTCACTCACTATCTCTTTCTTCCTAACCGTCTTTCATATATATATATATATATATATATGTGTGTGTGTGTGTGTGTATATATATATATATATGTATATATATATATATATGTGTGTGTGTGTGTGTGTGTATATATATATATGTCAGAAATACTTATCAATCTGCATTGAGTATCCTCTTGTCATTGCATTAGGTAATTTCTTTCAATAATCCAGCTATTCTAAGTTCTAACTTCTTTCCCCAGTCTCAACTCATCTCAAGCCGTATTGATGTGCGATGCTGACATGAATTTTAAAGAGTTTCTATGATGTAATTTCTATTGTCATGTCATAATAGGAGTGTAAATTAACCAATCACAGCATCTCATCTGAGCCCAGACAAACAAACAGAATTTACATACATGCTCATTGTATGCATTTAGTTGCATCTGCGTTTGTACAATGCTACCAACAGATTTCGTATGCGTGTGTGAATTTTCCCATTGACAATCGACAGCTTGGAGATAGAAATATATTGCTGTCCCCCAAGACGACTGGGTTATCAATAAGAAGTCATAGACACCCAACGGACAGCGTGTCTATAGGAAGGTAATTGAAACGATGACTTTGGGGAGAAGGTCCCAAAGTGATAAGAGCAAGATAGACGAAGCGCTCTATGGAAAAGAATGGCAGGGGCAGGGGTCTGGCTTCACCGATGGGCAATGTGTGTGTGTGTGGGGGGGTGTATGTAATTTTGGTTTCAAGATCTTCATCGGAAAGGAGATTATCCGGAGAATCTTTCTGGTTATTAGTTTTTCACGTTTGGGAGAGCAGAAGTCTTCCAATCATCTCGACCCGTTTCACATAATGACAGAGATTGTTCTACAGGATAGAAGTATTTTGGATCATTTTACTAAATGAAGTATTTCAAATTATTATCATTATTTATTGATACTATTAACTTTCCGTAATAGAGGGTCGAGAATTCGATTCTTACGTGGAAATTATTCTTTATTCCGATCCCCGCAGTTGATTAATTTACTCATCGCTGAACAGTACCCAGCCTGCGTTTGGTTGCAATAAAAAGCAACAACAGTTAAGATGAAAGTAAATAGTAACCCTAATCAATGATAATAAAATAGAAATAGTCTTCAATCTTCCCAGGCGTTGTATATAACAGGAGAGACAGGAGATAAACAAGTCATCTTCCTGTGTAAGGATCATTAAAAGAAATGCAAGAACATTGTACAGACTGCAAAATGAAAGAAAATTGGTTTAGGAAAAAATATGGAAGGACTAATCAATTACCAAGAGAAAGGAAAGGGAAGAAATAAAAGGAAAAGAGAGGTGATTAGATGTAAGAACTGTCGGTGCAAATTACCAAGATGCCAATGAGAGGAGAAGCGCCTTGTGAGTTAATGGTCCTCCATATTCATGAGTAGATAAGTTGTGAGGTCTCAAAAGGAGTACTTCGAAGGGGACTAGGATGCTAGTGTTCTAGGTAGGTCATTTTGGGGGTCAACTTTAAATGACTAGACACTTTCTGGGCACACTGCGTGAAATAAACGAAAACTAATTTGGCCGGCTCCTTAAATTATTTATTCCTCTAAGCAACCCCTTTGGAAAAGATTCTGGGATATCTTCGCTATACGAAAGTAAAGTTTTCCTTTAAGAGCATTCCGTAAACTGAAATTGTGTGAAGCAACGATGAAATTACCATTAATTTATATAGGAACAATTTTTGAGAGTCCCCAAACCTTAAAGATGGTTGAGATGATATTTTAGGATGAGCTTTCGTATGATGTGACATCGAGAGGTATGAGAGACTATGTCTGTACGATTTACAAATTATCCTTTTGCTGAAAGACAACCAACGGACGTTCCATCGGGCTGTCGTTTCTCCGAGAACCTTCTTGCTGAAGGGATGTTTCGCAAGCTAGGCTTTTCGCCGACGGATGTTTTGCCGAAAACTGTTCTGTTGAATGGATATTTTTCATTTTTTTACGAATGCTTATTCCAAATATCTACATTTTGTTTGAAAAAAAAAGAGAAGAAATGAAAGAATGTCAGCCAATATTTTGTTTTGGTTTAAAGATTATAAAACGATAAGAATTATTCAAGAATAATTTTATTTTACATTGCATTAAAAAAGTGCTATTTTTAAAATCTTGTCAATTAATCATTGAATTAATTAATTCTCTCAGAATCAAATTCTTGGAAGATTTCTAATTATCATTTCCAACACAACACCAATTTTTTGTTGAGGAGACACATCCATCATATTGAAAGAAGTAATTTATTGGCAAATGTAATATCGATATGTCTAAAACGTGCTCTCACTACGCACAAGTATTTTTGCTTTTTAATTACGATTTGCTTTGTGCTATCTAATTGCCAAAGAAAAATCGAAATTCAAACTTCAAAGGATACATTCAAATTATTTTAGTTTTGTATTTATTAGAAACCAACAACAAGAACTGTCACCCAAACTGTCAACATAGTTTTTTGAATTGATCTGATCTGATTTATATTGATTGACTTACCAAACCAGTGGGTTTTTTTGGTTTTGTTATTATTTACTATAGAAGATCATATTCAAGATCAAACACTTATTTGGCAAGACAAAGTCTAATCGATAAAAATACTGATTTCCATTTTTTTAATTGGAATGTTTTTAGATATTGAAATAAAATGAAACTCTACTTATCTTTATTCTAATACAGACAATTAAGTTTAATTGATCCACGCTTACATGATTTATACGATTGATAAAAATATTTTGGTCGTAAATACACAGGAAAAAAAACTTATACTCAAAAGATTTAATTGCTAGCTTATTAAAAATAACTGTCATCAATTATGATCCATTTCTGTTTTGCTGATAAAAAAAATACGTGAACACTGAGACATTATCTGAAACAGTCAAACTCTATTTGATGATTAATGAAAATTTGTCTTGCATTTCTTTAAATAGAAACATAGGCTTTCCTCCTTCCAGCAAGGATACAAAAAAAAACTTGAGAACTTTTTTTTTTTTGTTTGATTTCCTATTAATCACTTTTTCTTTTGAATGGGATCTCAATATCCTATTGAATGATTGGTAATATTTAATTTCATAACGTTTGATTTATTTTGATCATGCTATTACCACGCTGCAAGGTTGCCAAATAAGATGCGATATTTTCAAGTTTTTTCAATTCTGGAAGTAACTCCAAAATCTGAAAAATTATAAAAAAATGCTCACAAAGAGCACATTTCATTTGGCAACATTAGACTTCAAAACATTGATTCTTTTTAGAAGCCCATCTCAATATTGTCAATACTACACTCACAAATTAGACACTATCCCTCCAAAAAAGACCTCTCATCTAAATACCACTAAGATGCAAAATTAGATTACTATTGAGAAATCTTTTCTTTTATTTTTTTTATTTTTCCTTTCTACAGATAATGGCAACAAGTTCCATTGGGGTAAAATACCGAAGTAAAAATGAAAGCATAAAATTTACTTTAATTGTGTAATTCCCCCTTTTTTTGCTACATGAAATATGAATATTTTGAGACAATAACATACCGATTCATAATTTGAAATAAAAAAAATGAAATGAAAATATCCTTCAGACGAAAAGACTTTGGGGGAAACGTCCATCCTTCAGCGTGAACCAAGTCGGGAAAACTACCTTCCGGATAATAGTTTTCTGCGAAACATCTGCCCTACGAAATATCTGTCGGCGAAATGTCCCTCGGTAAGAAGTCTAAGACCGGTAGATTGGGTTATGGTAGAAATATAGAGAGGGATACGCTGCCTTTTCAATGACTTGCTGCAAAACAAAAGCTGAATGCTATTTTTGCTTTCAGCCTTTTTCTCAAACGAGCGATCAAGTAACGAAAATCTTACGTTCGAAAAGCGGGTGACAAGCAGTATCTGAATTCAGTTGAATCAAAAAGCCTGTTTCAGAGGAAGAGTTGATAGTTTTGAATGGTGGTAGGAGATGTTTTCTTCAGCAAACTTGTCACTCACTGGTAGAGAAATCTATGATTACGGTCAGACAACCAAGAAGTCACTCTGTTCACGTCTTATGTAAGTAAATATTACAGCAGACATCTTCATAGAAAACGACATCGGTGAATCGAGTTCAATCTCCACCTGCGGTTGTTTATGCTCACTTTTCCCTAATACCAGTTGGAAAAGCACGTCTCTCTGCTATGTTTCCCTTGACCGAATATGTCCTCATTGGGATACCCCGAGGGTTGACGGAGAAGAGAATCGGTGAATGAGTTTTTGGCTTGAACCCATACCCCATAACTATCTTTCCTGGCTAGTAAGATTAAAAGGCCGTTATCCACATAGTCGACTTAAGCAAGGGTTATTCCCTCTATGATAATTATAGTCACATGATTGAAATTACGATTAAAAACCATTACATACATCATTTCTTGTACAATCACCGAAGTTAACCAACGCCGAGCCTAGTGAGTACCAAAATGGGTAATTGTTTTGGAATATATGATCCCGTAGGCAGTAGTGAATCGTGTAGTGTGCCTACCGTCGGGATTCTGCTAACGTCCTTTAAGTAGACTGATCTCAGAACTACGTTAAATAAGGCAAGCCATAGTCCCATCCCCCAAACCCTTCGACTGGCCAGACTGTTAGTGACAACAAATAAATAAATGAATGAATATAATTAAAAATATGACTTTCTGTGTGACATTTCTTTATTACTGTTAATATACACGTAGATATGTCTCCATGAATGCAGTCCAATTAAGTTCAATAATATATGTATATATCGACTCGCAGGGAGCAGTTCTTCAACGTCCTCCCTATGATGGAGCTGAAAGTTCAGAAAAAAAATCAAGTTTGCAACAGTCACAAAATATATTTGTATATATATCAAACTTTTGTTCGAACAGCCTAAACTCTTCTCCCCATCTTTGAAGTTTACACAATATTTCGGCCTTCTTCTGATGAAATATGTGATATCCATTTTGAAAAAGAGTCTCTCTTTTCGATCTCTTTCTCCAGTGATAGAAAGCAAAACAAAAAAAAAATCTCCGAAGAGAACATTTCAACATTAACAGCAACGCTTGTAAAATTAGTTTGTCTATTTTACCAACGTGAGCGGTAAAGTTTGGTTCATTATTTTTAACAGGGAATTTCAGCTCAGTACAGCTGGGACATAACATTATGGTCACTAATATACCAACCGGAACAATTCCTCTCCCGGCAACGCTCGGTAGAGAGAGACTTTTCTTGATACATACCGTTTTTTTTTTTGTAGTTGTTGTTGCTTTGCACTGGATTTGGATCGTCCAAACAAAAGTTGGAATGTTAATTATATATATATATATATATATATATATATATATATATATATATATATATATATATATATATATATATATAATTTACTCCGAGTTTGGGAAGATATGCGTTGTATCTTGTTCTTGTGCTTGTCTGGTTCTTCTCCTTTTCCTTTTTTCTCCATTTCTTTCTTCTTTTATTTACTTCCCCCACTGCTTTTATACATCTCACTCCAAATATTCCTTCAGTTGTGATACTTGAATAAAAGATATGAAATCCAAATACCTTCATTTCAACTGTTAGTACTTTGTAAGCCGCTGAGAAAAAAGTTTGTCCTATCACTGCAGACGACTCCGATCATCGGACTGTAGCTTATTTGAATTTTGCGATTGTGATGTCATTTCATGACAATTCCATACACGAACAGACCCATTTTTGGATGCTCCACACTTGCTTACTATCTAAAGCTAGACTAAGCTGAGCTTAGTAAATACCGGCGTACCTTGATTAGTGCAGTTAATTCGATCCAAAATCTTCTGTACTGTTCAAAAGTGTACTGTTCAATGTCGTTATAATTCAATGCATATTCACTGCTTGTTACTAATTTATTTAGCAAAAAAATGACTGCACTAACCCAACACTGCACTAATCAAGGTATTGCTTTATCATCTCACATCTGCAGGGTTTATTCCATTTTAAATCTTTCAGACGGCTTATTTGGATTTCTTGCCAGCATTTCATTTATATTTTGTCGACGTCCTGTTCAAATTTGATGGGGGCCAAGGGGACGACGTCTAAACGGCCAAATTTTACGGGAATGATGGATTGGAACGATCCGTCAACGGTGGGGTTGGAATATTCTTCTAAACACGAACGGGCTGGTTCAGAAAAAGTTAAAATCAAACTCATATTTCCATCGCAAAGATATGGACGTGATTCTTTTTATCTTAAATATCGATTGTTCAGAGTTAATGTCATTCTTCAAAAACAAAAACAGAATATATATGCCAGAATTTGATACATATAGAAGTATGTGTATGTGTTCATGCATACTCAGGCAATATGTATTTGTATTTATGTGCATTATATATATATATATATATATATATATATATATATATATATATATGTGTGTGTGTGTGTGTGTGTGTGTGTATAAGTTTGTGTGTATGTTCATATATATGTGTGTATGTATATGTGAATATATATGGACATCAAACAGAGATGCATGTATATATATATATATTGCCCACACATTGATGTATGATCTAAAAGTAGCAAAACATATACATATAATATTTTTATTTTTTATCTATATCTCTCTTTATCTATACATTTATTCATATATGTGTATATGTGTGTGTTATTTAAAAAGCTGGCGTTAAAATATAGTGTATGTTAGATATATGCAAATATTTTTATATCTGACTCACTCACCTTCTCATTGTATTCAAGTATACAGCTATAAAACATGATATATTTGTATATGTGATAATCATATGAGTTTCCTTATATATATATATACATATATATATATATATATATATATATATATATATATGTATATATATATGTATATATATATATATATATATATATATATATTTGCATGCGTGTGTGCCTGTATGCATGTGTTTGTATGTGTATTTATATATATAAAACCTTTTTTATAAATCATACGTTTATTTTCTTGATATGAAAAAAACAAAATGTCGTCAAATTCTCGTAGAATGAGTCGGATTGTCCATTTCAAGCGCTGTACTTTCTGTGTTGTTATTTGCTGTGGCTAGTTCGTAGTTTGACTGCGTGAACTTCCGCCGGAAGACGCTGATGAAAATCTCCCGTAGCGTTGCTCGGAACGTAGCCGACAGCGTAGCACAAAACATAAAGATATGAGCGTAATTCAACAGAGCCAGCAACTGGGACGTATATAGGGTGACGTAGGCGATGACGAAATTGACCACGTGATGCAGACTCTCCAGGATAATATAGCAAATATGTTCGGGCGTGGCGATCAGGAAAAAGGTCACACAGGTACCGGTGCTGACCGCCGTCATTTCCAGCTCCTCTGAGGCCGTTGGGCCGAAGTAATGGCTCCGACCCCCTTTGATGATAATCCCAAGGACAACTGCGATGTCCAGCACGAACAGCAAGACCAGAGGTAGGTAATAGTTCGCTGTCATAGCTACCCAGAACCAGACGAATTCGTACATTTTAGGGTTGATTGGATTGATTTGATTGCATTGGCCAGCCTGGAGCAGAGCGCTCCACATTGCGTGAATGTTAGTCACTACTAAACCCGTGAATACCATAGCCATAGCTATTTTAGCCATGAAAACGTTACACCTCTCCGACGCCTTACGCGGATACCACAATATAATGTAACGGTCTATCATCATACAGACAGGCAGCCAGGTAGATGCTCCGTTTGCCATATTCCACATGAATTGCCAGAGACGGCAAATGGTGTCCGATTGATTTGGAGGGTGTACGTAATGAAAATGGTAGGCTACCCAATCGGTAGCGGGTTTCATCAACAGTACAGCGATGTCAGTTGCACATTTCACTCTCAGGTAATAACCGATGGAGCAGATCTTGAGCGGGGGTCGCCATAGTGTGATCAGGCAGAGCAGGTTACCTATAATACTCGTCACGACCATTATGGGCGGCATATAGTGCATCAAAGGATCGACAAATTTCTCGTAGATCCGACGGAGCTCTTCGTGGTGATGTTGCCTGATCGGTGGTGTGATATTCATATCCCTCAAGATGAGGGTGATATTGTCCAGGTTCTCCATGGTTATTACAAAGGTATAAACATTTGAGATTTCACACAATGAGAGAATATCCTGCTAAAAAGATTAGGGGAGGGGATCAAGTTCACTAATAATAGTAGAGGCAAGAAGCAACTCTTTGTTGTTTTTCCATCGCTTTTCCCTCCGAGGGCGGAATGTGACACAAGGTCAGTTCAACGTTTCAGACCCACACGCGTATGCGTGTGGGCAATGATAGATATTGCCCTGTACCCGCAGTCAGTGTTTCGAAGGCTGCCAGAAATATCTGCCTGATCCTCCCTCTCAGGTACGATGGAGAGGTACTCACCTGAGGGCGAGTAACTCTTAGCTTGAGATAGAAAAATAGTTACTACTAGCAAACGACAGAGATAAATTCTAATTGGTCTTAAAGCTGTGCCCGAGTCGATGTAGCCCACTGAGATATAAGTAAGTTATATTACAGTGATTTTTTTATTTCATATGTCTATGTCAAAGTTCTTGGAAAAGATTAGTTCATCATAACATATATGATACCATGTTAGCTGCAGATACTAGAAAAGTAATCAATGTTTTTTGGAAAATTTCCAAACGTAATACAGACATACCTTGATTAATGCAGTTGATTCGTTACTTTTCAAAACCCTTTGGTTCAAGATCTCAGTGTTATTTGATATGTTTATTCTTACAGCTTATTCAGATTTACATCGTTCTATACAGTGATGCCTTAACTGTACCTCATCAAAACCAGCACCAATCAAAACGAAACTATTCAAGATATCGCTGTATTATTCCCAACATCGAACTGATATTAAAATCGATATATCAATGCCTCTCTAGGTTCTTTGTTTAGTTTGGTAAATGTAAAGTTAAGGCTTCTGCCTCATCATCTGATCTAATTTAGTGCGTGCGTTTACTCAAAGAAAATCTGTTTCCATCGAAATGGTGCATGGAGTTTGGATTCTTCAAAGCAAAGAAGACTTTGTGCTGAATACTCCATTCTCGAACTATAACAGTTTGAAATTTACACCTTGAAGGAATTTTAAAACTTCTTTTTCTTTCACTCGTTTGAATTTTAAATCTGAATTTTGACTTGTAATCGACATTAGATAACCGGGTAACCTATTAGCCTACGTTTTAAGAGAAAATTAGTTCAATCTGATGTGACCCAAATGAATATCCAATTTAAAGGTCTGATTGTACCCGAATACTACAAAATCGTAATTTTTGTCGGGTGAGCAAAGAAGCTGGTCCTACTTGCTATCAAATAGCAAATAACTTAGTTTTTTCTTTGCATTGTATGATCTTTGTGAGGTAACTTATTCCTATGCCTCCAATTACAATGTTTGGCCACACAGCAACAGAATCAGAATTTTAGTATTTTACTGATTTTGATTGTAACGAATCTCTATGATAATGCAACCGTCTTTACATAAGTGAGATGTTGATAGGATTACGCTGGCCTTAATTACTCCAGTTTTTCATACATACATATATATATATACATACATTTGTATATAGAAATACATAGGAATCTAGATTTATCATAGATCTGTAATCATAGATTAAAATCGGTTAATAACCCGTTCCCTGAATATTTGATAATTTTAATTTGATATCCAAACAAAAATTCTTCGAGACATTGAATAACTTTGACTTTCAATGGAGTATTTCCTGGATTTAAGTGAAAAGAATACTCTTGTTTGTTGTTGCCAGTAAATTCTATTTTCTCACGTTTAATGCAATATAAAATGAGTGGAGAGTGAACAGCCAAAATTTACATTCGTTAGCTCTGCTGCCGAAGTAAAATCGTATCATGGAATTCGTAATGACAATCAACTCTCCAATTTTAAACAGAATATTCGTTTTAAATTGTGAGAAATGATATCAAAATGTCACAGGAAATTGGGATTCGACGTCAATTATATGAATATGTGAATTATGCAAGCCATCCAGGATATTGATTATAACTGATCATAGAATTTTAATATCTCGTCCAACTTGTTTCTCCACGTAAACAAGTACCATTCTCTCTCTCTCTCTCTCTCTCTCTCTCTCTCTCTCTCTCTCTGGCCCTGTTTTTGTTTTGCTTTTGAAATGTTTATGTTTATTATCTATTATTATCACCAGACATAGATCTCTATTCCCTTTATATTCATGTGAAGCCTTTTTAATCCTGATCCATGTAAAGAGATTTGAAAATGACGTAAACAATTCATCCTTGGTGTTGCTTATATCTAACCAATTCTCTGTTGGGCATATTTTTCATCTTCTAACCCAAGCCATTATATGGACTCCAACAAGCCAGAGAAAGAGTGGGCAGCTCCAGATGTTCTTGCACCACACAATGAAAAGGAAGAGGAGGTGTTTTACTACTAGACTGGTAGAAGATTGTGCACATCAGAGCGCCTTGACTGTCTCATGTGTTGTACAGTGCAAAGGGAATTGTTTCTGAGCAAGTCGAACTTTTCCAGTTGAAGATTGGTCACCTGTTATCCTGGAATTATGGGAATGATCCAGAATTCTGTTTAAGATGATTTTGGAATTTGAGACTGGGTCGTTCTTGTTCCCCGATCATACATTCCAGTAAGGCATTTTCCAATCTGCCAAGAGAAGAAAAAAAGTTAGATATATGCTCCAGAGTAAAGAGACATAAGCAATGCAGAAAAAAATGGAATTGAATAAGATAAGCTGATTATGTAACCAGAAAGTTCCTGGCGCCAGTGATGGCCAAACAGCAGCTGGAATTAAGAAAAAGTTTCGCGTAAGTAAAGCTGTGAAACGTTGGGACAGTACAGACTACGGCGCTGCTATGATATATGAGGGCTGAAGACTTGTAGAGACATTGTCATTCAGTGTTAAGGGATAGCCGCCATATTTCCAGTGAGTAAGTATAAACTACAGCGTAGTTGTGTACTCCGGCAATGACCACCACATAATTGGTGTGTACACCATCATCATCATCATCATCATTTCTACTACCACTACTACTAAAAATACTACTACTACTCCAACGACAATTATAATTAAGATAATCATTTGACAAAAACACTATATTATTTGAGACAGAAAGCTTTCGTCTGAATTGCACTTTAGCTAAAGGATGACACTAGTTGGACTAAAAAAAAGTCACTAATTCCATGGGCAGGACTGAACCTCAAACTATGGTTGGCTAGCCTCCTCAGAGAAGTAAAAGCAAGGCAAGTATGTTCCACATCTGGCTCGAAGTCTGCTCTCCCTAAGCCTACGGAGTATTGGATTAGCGTCCGGCGGAGGCGGGTCCATCATATGTGTGAAGGGGCTCTTTAATCCTGATTGGCAATCGCCTAGTGTTGTCGTTACGAAAGCCCGGATGGAACCATTTACTCATTTATTTGATGATTATGAATTCTATCAGGATATAACTAACGGCGTGAAAAATACCGGAGCTCAAAGTAAATATGTCTGGCTCGGCATGGAAGGGGTTAGAGATGCTCGCTTCAGCTCGTCATCGTACTACTTTTCGAAGAAAGTCAAGGAAAATGACCAACGAAGTTAATATGGAGAGTGAATTTATTGGACCGACCTAAATAAAAGGTGATTTGGGAAGGAAATTTTATGCTATGGAATGAAAAGGCGTTCTTGAATTGACGGGACGGAGGCTTTCAGATCAGACAGGAACGACCAGAGAGAATTGATGATTGATTGAATTAAGGCGGGAGGAAATTGCAAGAACGATCAATGATGGAGTTGAGTACTATGTTGAGGATTCGGGACAGACAGCAAATGAAGCTGGTACGACCGAAGTTAGTGATGCGTGACAAGAGTAGAGTAATGGAGATAGAAATCAGAATAATTTACCTGCAGTCGAACCTGCAGGGGAAAGTGAAATGAATATATAATCGACATAAGATAGTGTCATAAGTGCAGATCAAATATATCAACAACAACAAAAAATTGAAAACTTAGTAATATCAATCAAACTTATAAAACATATGAATACGAATGATATAACATCAACTGATAAACTGTCATGTACCAGCCTAATTACCGACCAGTTTGGGCTAAAACAACAAGTTGGGAAGACAAGAGAAATTACTTGACGAAAAAGAGGGTGTCTGAGTAAAAATTAGATGGGGAGCATCTCAGATCACAGAAAGTGTCAGAGAAAAAGTTAGAAGGATACATCGTGTAACTTAGATGGCGTCTGAGTAAAGGTTAGAGGGAGGCTTTGCAGATTTAAGAAGGCGTTTAAGTGAATATTAGAGGTGAGAGCGCAGACCTTAGAAGGTGTCAGAGTAAACATGAAAACATTGCAGAATTTAGGTGTCCAAGTGGGGAGTAGAGGGGAGACATCGCAGAACTCAGAAGTTGCTTGAGGCAGTTACATTCAAAAGAACGAAACCACTTAAGCATGGTTGAGATCAAGAATAAATTTAAGGTTGAAAAAGATGTAACGGTGGTCATCGAGGAGAAGATGAAATAATAATGGCTAAGTGTGAAAAGACTAGAATATATAATAATCGTAATGGACATTTAGATCAAGAAGTTCATTACGGATCAAGCCAAACTTTATAGAGAGTTTAAATGCATAATGTCACATGAAAGCAGTATACCAGATGCTGAGCAAGCCAGGGCATTCAGAAACAATATATTGGGAAAGGACGTGGAACACAATAGAAATGCTGAAAGGATTGAAAACGTTAAAAAAAAAGTATGAAAAATAATAACAATACTGAGAGCAATATTTAGATAAATAACCTGAAACGTCAACTAAAAGGTACTTAATCGGAAGGTCCTGGTATAGATGGGGTCAAAGGATTCAAAACTATGCAAATATCAAGCCTCCCGGGGAAAATTTCAAGTCAACTACAGAAAAATATGAAAACTGGAATTGTGCTGCAATGAATGACGTCCTGCACGTGAAAAATAGAACGAAGAGGGAATATTGTCAACAATTTCGGACCTGGAAGATTTAATTGGCAGGCTTTCTGTGTAGATGTATTTGTGAAAACCTATTTCCTGGAACTAAAGATCAACTTCCGATTGATTAGCTAATTTTGAAAGACATAAAGAATTGAACAGCCAATCTCATTTTGAATTGAGTTGACTATCAGGCAGCGAACAACTCGTCACCATATTTGTGGATCATTCGATGGCTAAATATGATGGAGACTGACGAGAAAGTAATCTAAATGATTGAGAACAGTATTGAGACTGAGGTCTCTATAACAGCATCAGTAGATGAACTGGTAAATGTCAGAATACGAAGAAGAATTTTCCCGGGGGACATCTTGTCACCATTGTTATTCATCATTTACTTAATTCCCACGTCGTTAATTTTGAGTGAATGCCAAGCTCGATATAGCTTACGTAAAGGCGAATCCGATGTAAACAACTTGCTATTTAAGTTCGGCGTAAAACTGTTTGTAGAAAAATGACAATGGAATAGATACCCTTGTACACACAGGGCATTTATATTTGCCAAGATATATCTTAGCAGTTAGAAGTAAAGAAATACGGCGTTGTTTCAATGAAGCTAGAAAACATGGTTACCGGAAAGGAAATTGAATCACTTGACGAAGAGAGAATGAAAGCCGTAGAGAAGGATAGCTACAAATATCTTGGTATTTGTGAGAGTAATAGAATAAAGCAGGATCGTTACAGAGATAACCAAGAAATAATGTCACAGTAAGTTGAAGAGAAAAATAACATCAAAGTGTAATGGAAAAAATATGGTAACGTCGATGAATACCAAAATGTTATTTCTATTGCAATATGTTGCTGGGATGATCGATTGGACAAAAGAAGTGTAAGAGAAAATGGTCAGAAAAACGCTAAAAAAACAAAACAAAACAATGTCCATGATGGAGCATTAAATCCTGATAGCAATGTAAATAAGGCTGTGTATACAAAAGAGAAATGATGGCAAAGAGGGAATCAGTTTAGTGGATTGTATTATTCAGGAAGAAAATAGCTTTGTAGGGTATGTGATATCATCTGGTTGACCAATCCTGGAAGAATTCAACAGGGTATATGGAAAATTCCAGGGATGCAGGACATCGAAAGGGGAGATGGAGGGAAAAAAACTTCCATGGGAATTTAGCAGAGGCAGTGGAAAAATTTATGTACGAAGAAAAAACGTGGCTGTGGTCGTTAAAAAGGGTATGCAAGACCGAGACAAAAAGTAATGTCTACACAGCTCAGGAGCAAGCAGTAAGAACAAATATGATTTTAAAAAAAGTACATTGATAAGAGAAGATAAATCGGAATCGTGTAGCAGCTCGCCCTGAGACCAGTGGCTCATGTTGAAGCTGAATGTCAGAAACTCGCTGAACGGGGTTATTGGCTGTAAAGACACCATAAAGTTTCCCGAAATGTGCATTGGATGCCTAATCTTAATATCCCAGAAGGTCCACTTGTTTGGATTAGACAAAATATTTAGAAAAAACACTGGATTCCAAAGGCTGCAGGCAGTAGCTTACTCTTCA
>OY735207.1:51927514-51952514 GCA_963457665.1 Thysanoteuthis rhombus | reverse complement strand
TCACAACCCAACAAAAGGCAAGTGAAATGACTAATTCGTTGATCATTCCCTCCATTCAATTTGTAATTGCTCACTGCCAACATGTCATGCTGCCAAAAGACGATAGCACAACAATTTCTATTCAGTGACTTATCGGACCCGTCTATGTTGTTTTAATGTAAAATCTGAGTAATTCATATCGAAATATCCGTCTTTTTCCATTTCGTATCGCTGTCCTCAGTATACTTCAAAAATCTACATGGAATTGGCAATTATTGCCTTGTATGTAGATATCGTATAATACCGCATTTCCACTGAGTCGAAAGCCTTCTTAAACTCGACAAATGCAACAGTGACTTGCATTCTATATATTTATTTATAAATTTATATACGTATACATGTTTATAATACTAGACAACTGAACGAAGAAAGTCAGGAAGTTAATCTTCACATGAGCTCCAGTAAAGCAAAGGTCATGTACATCAAACAGTTTAAGGACAAAGACACACAAATCGAAAATGCAGACCTGGTAAATATAGATCACCACACCTATCTCAGACAACAAATCCTTAAAAGAAAGAGAAATCGACTAAAAAAAATCACACCACAAAGGTAAGATTTTGGTAGAGCAAGCTCAACTTTTAAGAACAAGAAAATCCCATTAGATTTAAAAAGAAGGGTCTACTAGTACATCCTCCCGATAGTCACCTATGGTGCAGAAATATAGAACCTAACCAGAAAATTGACCCTCAAACGGAGAACCACGCAACGTACATATGAGAAAATCATGGTCAACTTCATATGGATGGGTCAATGAAAAGCACAGTATATTAGAAAAGAAACAGGAGTCATAGATATCATAAAAAACATTAGAAAACTCAAATGACAATGGGCTGGTCATGTTGCACGAATGTCAAACAATCGCTGGACATCCATAGAGATAATATGCGGAATTGTGGTCGGCGAAATATAAGATGGTGTGATCAACTAAACGAGTTCAGAAAGTACTGGCTCTGTTATGCCCATGATAAAGAGGTCTGACAAATCCTGTAGGAGGTTTGTCTGTAACGACAGACGCTAAAAGGCAGTTGCTGATGTAGACATTTGATCTTAGGTCTTTCAGCCATTCACTCTGTCTCTACACACAAATGCACATGCACGCTTATACATATGTACACACACACACTTACGCAGACTCACACAGTATAAAACACACACACACACACACACACACACATATATATATATATATATATATAAATTTGCTATACTAGTATAATAGAGCATATGCATAGTCATTTTTTAAATTTATATCATGGATAATACCACCACACTTTTTTTCCTATAGACATTTCTGTGGTATGTTGACATCCCATATCAAAAACGTATTCAAAATTTTAAAAACTGTGTTCTCAAGTTTTTTCTCCGAAGAATGTAGTCCAAATATTTGTCTATCTAAAAAAACGAATTTTCAACGTAGAATCGTGCTGTCAAAGTCAATATTAAGTTTTGAACTGCAAAATGAGCATCACAGCGCCATTTGAGTCATATCTTAAATTATTTAAAAAATTTAAGACTGTGATTGGAAAAAATACTAAAAATAAAGTATCATTATGATTTAAAAAATAAAGAAATCGTCAATAACATCATTACTGAACAAAGCTGTAGAACTTGACGACTCTCTATGAATAAACAATGACAAATACCTAATTAGAGTGGTAGGGGTAACTTTTGATTCGCTTGTCAACACACTGTCGATGGAGTGTATAATAAATCCATCAAAAAAGTAGCAGGTTAAATGACAGGTGACACCTAAAGGAGACTGTACTTGTCACAGTTTCAAATTTTTTGAGCCATCTGCTTCCAGTTTCCAATCTTAGTATCTTTCTTTTTTTAAGGTCTATTTTTTTTCATCATATTTATACTGGGGTAACTTGAAACTGTTAACATGAACAGCACCATTTTCAAAATAGTTTTGAATTTTAATGCCATCAAAAATAGTATTTTTTGTGGCGATACAAACAAAGCAGCATAATATATTGCGCTTTTATACAGTTATGATCTTCCGTAGAAAATCGTCAGTCAATTGAAATGCAAAAAAATAATTTCAAGAAATAATCTCAGTAGTTTTTTCTTTGGTTGTTTCTTCCCAATTTGATTCCTAGCCTTTGTTCTATCATTATCGCAAAATCTCTGTGGTGGCCCCAGAGTGAATGAATAAAACAAGAATTTTCAAACACAATCAATTTAAAAGAATGTTTTGAGATTCTCTTAAAGTTTAAATAAATTCAAAGATTTTTTTTCTTTACATAGATTATAACCATGAATTCAAACATGACCAAGTAAAAAATATGTTACAAATAAGAACAATACTTTTATTTTCCAATTGTTCGTAATATTTTTACTGACACAAATGAGCTCTTTTTTTCCAAAATGTTAAACAGAATTTATATTTAATTGTACTAGGCTTTCATATATGTACGAATAATGTGCAGTCTCTGAACTGAAATTCACTAAATCATCAAATCATTCTGGGGGAAAGGGGGTGTATAATCACAAGTAAAAAAAAACATCTATTTTCTAAAATTTAAAATAGAAATATTCAAGATAAACTTCGTTCTTTATCAGATTAGTACTGAAAAAATTATCAAAATCCAATTAGTAATTGATTTTCAGTGATTTTTTTTCTGAAATGTGGTGGTTTTCGCTTATCAAAAGATCTTTCCTTTCATAATTACTACGACAAACGTTTTGCTGACGTTGTAAATGGACTATTTAGGGATTAGTGCTAGCAGGGATAATAGGACATCAGTGTATGAACTTATGTGCGAGTGTGTGTCTGTTATGTGACGACTACATTGATATATGTGGAAGCATGTATATGTATACATCAACTCAAGAATTTAGAGAGAAAGACATAAGAATAGTACGCATTTAGAGGCAGAGAGGGACAGATTTAAGTTAGGTTGGATGAAAGTTAGCCTCTGGCCAGAAGGGCCAGCAGGGGTAATTGAGTATCCGAGAAAAGAGATCAACTCTAATAGAATTCTGCATATCATGTCAAACCCAATATGGAAAATGTAGCATTTTAGATGCAGGAATCTTCCAGCGTCGGAATTATGTGTTTACATCATTAAAAAAAAGACACGACAAAATAAAACATGGATTATTCCTTTGTCATGAGACTCCTTGTCCTTTTTCTTCATAGAACCAGTTTACATCTCTCCACGGATGCAACATTTCTCTGTTCGTAGATTCATCTTTACCAGCAACCGAATCTGAAAACACATCGGGCTTTCGGGAAGATTGAATCGACGGTTTTTTCGCAAGTATAATATGCACACATCGAAGAAACCACGCAACCGACATTAGAGGACTTGACGACTGGCATTTGTAAGAAATGATTCGGGCAAGAAGTACCCTGTCATTGTTCCCACTATTACCCTACAACTATCGTGTCCGTATCTTTATGTAGTGTAATTGTTGCAGTGCAATTTTCGTATGTTTAGAATTCTCGCTAACATCCTGTAATTACTTTGAATTGAAAAACTGTCGTGCGTTCTAACGAGTCAAATGCTCTCTCAAAATCAAGGTAAGTAACTTAAAAGTTGTGAGGTAGGAAAATTCCTTTCGTAATTAAACGGGGAAAGAGTGAATATTCTTTCTTCTTTTCGCCAGAGGATCAACCTGTTAACACGGTTTTAGCAGGCAGTGTTCAGATACTACCTAACTACATGCTAACTTCATCGTGTATGTCACTGTTTACTTTTTATTTTTGGTGAAAGATTTCTAACTAACGTATTTTCAAACGCGTGGGCGAATATATAAAAGGCAATCGCTTCTTATTTCTGTATATAACCTTCGTACATCTACTTATCTTTACTAAATTTGTCTCGTGCAGCACAGAGCCAAATGAGGAGAAAATTAGAGCAAAAACATTGTATTGTGCCTGTCTTCCAAGTAGGGGGAGTCAGCTCTAAAAATCGGCATTAGAAATATTGTTTTTTGCCTAGGATCGAACACAGTCTGATGATAGCGAGAGGAGATGCACAACCACCTCATACATTATGTAGGTTTTACACACGTGAGCACATACACGTGCATAGGTATATTTGCATATGCGTGGGCGCCGTCAGTCTTGGAAGTATCCAGTCATATTGAATATCTAAGGAACCAGTCGCATCGTTTCAATGAAACTAGGCAACCAATCAGAACTGAATATAGCCTACAGTCAAGATTGGTCTCATTGCAATGTCGGCCTTTTTTTCGTAATTGAAAGCCAAGAGAATTAAAAGCGTGGGCGGAACAAATCATGGTTGTCCCAAAACAGAATTCGGCAATTGCTTGAAAGGTTGAAGGGATTTAAGGTTCTAAGTTCGTATGATGCCGAAAGGTGCAATTTGATGGAAACTAAGACGCCATGCCATCGTAAGGCAATTTTTTGTCAGCATTGAACGACTGATTGCTTTTCAGACAGACCTTGAATATATTTGAGCTGTGTTGCCCGTATGTTTGGGGAATTCTAGGAGTGAAATGGCAACTGCAAAGATAAAAAAAAAATCATTAATGAAAAATGTCTTTCTTCATTCCCTGGAGGTGCAATTCCAATAGATGTTTAAAATGTCCGTCAAGATACAGGGAAAGGTGGCCGCATTGACAGATGAACAGATTGATCATTTTTTTCAAATTTCCTCGAGCTTCAGAGTAGCACCTATTATGTGTGTAGGGAAGGGCCGAATTGGTCATATTTGCGTCGTTTAAAAGAAAGTCTTGTTAATTGACGAAAATGTACAAACCGAAAGATCCAAGAGCAATGCCTTAATATTTGGACCCCCAATCTTCTCCCAGACACGGATTCAAGGGAACTGGGGTCCGGACCCCACGCTGTACGGTCAGAACACAGCCGCAAAAATATTCAATATCAAGATAAAGACATTTATAGATGAAAAAAAAACCCAAATAATCCAAAGTAATTGTACTTTAACCTTTAAAACAAAACTTCATCTAATATAAATTAGATGTATTTCACCTTTTTCTTTATAAATTTTTATTTATTGGTTCCGTGGCAAATTTCTTCGGTTAGTTTTATTTTTTGTCGATTACGTACAACTCCCTTTCCTTGATGTTTGATATTTGTTTTCTTTTTCACGTAAA
The DNA here is from genome assembly GCA_963457665.1 of Thysanoteuthis rhombus. NCBI lineage: Eukaryota > Metazoa > Mollusca > Cephalopoda > Oegopsida > Thysanoteuthidae > Thysanoteuthis > Thysanoteuthis major. The sequence goes on along the minus strand of OY735207.1, from coordinate 51,947,381 downwards.
TATTTGGGGAAATATTTCTTTGGATTACGATTCCCTACGCTGCTTAGAATCCTGGATTCGCCCTTTTCACTGTAATAAACAAAGCAGAAAAGAGAAAAGAATCACCTGCAATCAAAATAAACAAGCTTACCTGTTTTTTCTATCAAAATCCAAAAAAGTAAACAAAACAGAAATAATTTCTTCATTCAATGTTATTCAAAAACTACGTGTCCCATTTCAACTCTTTTATTTGTTGTTCCTGCGATAGAACAAGTCGACCTGAGTTCAGAGAGTGGATTCCTCGTCAGTTGTTGCCTATGTAACTCTTATTCTTGAGTCGTCACTCGTTTTTGGTGAGGTCATTGACATTGTAATGATGAACAAAAATCAAGTCAAAACAGTAGACAATAGTTGGAATTTTACCATACAAAATTTGTCCAACAAGCTGGTCGACAGAAGTAGGAGGCAACCTGAAGGCTCCTCTTTCATTCCAGTACTATAGCTGGTTCAACAATAACTTACCTTCACACTTACTTTTTTTGCAACGAGGCATTGAGTACCATTTTTTCCAAGTCTCTGGTGTGACTCAGCCAAGGATGGTCACGGTACCTGATATCAAAAGACAGCCATCCAGCAAGTAATGATCAGATCCGACGTCGCTTATTTTTGGTGATTTCACATAAGTAAAAAAGGTTGATTTCTAATTTCCTTGGTTAAAACTGAGATAAATCCTGTTTGCACATAAACTAACTATGGATTATCTCCCCTTTTTAAGGACAGTAAAAGCCTTTTTCTCCTTATGAACCTTTTACACATACGCCCGCTCGATGTTAAAAACGGCAAACATAAAAAAATGATATTCAAAGAAACTTTCTTTAAAGACGAGGATAATCTGTTGTCCATTTTAAGGCTAAGAGGTGTTATTTCGATTCTATACACGGAAACTTAGAATCTACAGTAGTATGTATTCTTCACATAGACTTTATTATATGATTTTCCATTCAAAGTCGCCTAATTGTATTCCTTATTGATATTTGTTTGGACGGACTGCCGTAACGTAGCGCAGACCGAATAATTGTTTGTGAATTGGCTTGAAACTAACGATTTTTATGTTAGGCGTTGAAATTGTTTTACATGATTGCTTGGACGTGACAACAGGTACACATTTCTCAGGAGGTATGGAAAGCTATAGACACCAAAAAAAAAAAAAAAATGATAATCCACGCATAGAAAATTATTTGATTCTATAAATTCTTAGAATTTCAGAACGAAACAATAATGTCTATTCGATGATGTCACATTTGTGTACGATATGTTTTCTCGTTTTTTTGTTGTTTTTTTTGCAAATTAAGTTTACGTCAATGAGTATATTTCTTCTTTATCAGGTTTTACTTGGATGAAAGTGTCTATTTACTTATGTCATATATCGATACAAATCGGACATATACATAGACACACACCAAAACCTATACAATGTATATATTTAGGAAGAAATTTTTCATTCTAACATATTTTACTGAAAACAACGAAGTTCCTTCGATCAATTATTTAGAAAACCCAATAATCAAGCAAATAAACATGGTTTGTGGTCCAAAAAAATGTGTTTAATACACATACATATGTTTGTATGTATATAAGTATAAATAAGTGTGAGCATGAATTCATATATACATATATATCTATATCTATATCTATATATAGATATATATGTGTGTATATATATGAATATGTATGTACATAGATACATATATAAACATGTATGCTTGTACGTATATAAATAATATGTATGTGTATTTATCTCTCTCTGTACATATACATATATATATATATATATATATATATATTTATATATATATATATATATATATATATATATATATATATATATATATGTATATATATATATTTGTGCGTAAATACACATGTATAGGTATATGTGCATGAATATGTATATATATATATATAAATCTAGATATATACATATATATTTATGTATACACTTATAAATTAATGTATATATATATACGTGTATTCATAGGATATTTGATACATGTACACATACGTATATACATATATACATATATATATGCATATATATATATATATATACATATATATATATATATATATATATATATATATATATATATACAAATATGAATTCAAATATAATCATACACACGCACTATATATATATATATATATATATATATATATATATATATATATATATATATATATATATATGTATATATACATATATATATATACCAAATCAGACCCGAGACATTGACAGCCATTTCCTATCAGATATTACTTACCAGGCCTTGGATGTGCAAGGTAATCACTCAGGAAAATGTTTAACAGACTAAGCTGTTATTTGCGTCCTAACAATAAGCACATTCTTTCAAACCCACCTCTTGCGCTGTAAATGGATTTTCTTGCAGACAATGTTGTTTTGGAACAAGAATTACTGTGTCTTCTGATAAAATAATCGTTACACTCTATTATTGGCAATGTGGTTGCTTGAATGCAATGGAAATTTCGAGGGCCTTGTCGTAAATATGTGCAGCTGTTGAAGACAGAGCTGTCTGCAGCTTTCCACCCCCACAAAACAAACAAATAAACAAACGAACAAACAAACAAGACCCCGAGTACAAATAAATCCATATTGTACATGAAAAAGAATCCAGATAACATTTAACGCTGGAAGGAAGTTTTAAAATGATTTTTTTTATTAACTGTTCCCAGTTTGCTATTAAAGAGTGTTCAACCAAATCTAGCCTATGGCTGGCTTTTATCCGGCCTTCCATTGTATACATAACATTATGTATGAAAATGATTTGTTTCCATCATCTATCTATGGTTTAAGTAGCGAACTATAACATCTAGAAGTGAAAGATCAAGAAAAAGTCCCATTTTTTCGGATGGCCCCGAATCAATAGATGTTTTTAGCTACGAATGTCCGAACATTACACATTTCTGCTCATCAGTTAATGTAAACAGGGTTGGGACCACAACTTGAAATGCTCCCCCACCCACCGCCGAAAAAAAGTCATAGTTCTCACTGATAGTACATGAAACTTTAATTTAAGAAACTTATCTATATACATCATATGAAGGTTAGTGTAAGGTGTGCATAATGTGAAATACTGTTAAAAAAAAAAATAATAATAATTTCCGGTTGTTATCACTACATTTACCAGGGACAACGACTCTCCATGAGACCCTCAAAAGAAGAAGAAATCAAGCGAAAAATCACACTAAGATGACAAGCCTTTGGAAGAGCGAGCTCAACCTTAAAAAATAAGAAGATCCCATTAGTCTTAAAGAGAAGTGTGTACAACCAATGCCTCCTCCCAATAGTCACTTATGGAGCTGAAACATGGAAATTAACCAAGAGACAGATCTGCAAACTGAGAACCATGCAACGTGCACATGAAAGAATTAGGCTTGGCCTCACATGGAGAGACCACAAGACAGCACAGTATATCCAGGAAAAGATGAGAGTCTGGGACATCATAGAATCAATCAAAAATCTCAAATGGCAGTGGTTAGGCCATGTTGCAAGAATGGTGAACAACCGATGGATATTGCGATTCACGACATGGATCTCCTGAGATTACATGTGCAACTGAGACCGGCAGAATATTAGATGGAGAGACGAGCTAGACAAATTCAGGAAGTACTGGTTCTGCAACGCCTGTGACTGAGAAGTGTTGCAAAAGAAGGACGTTGAAAGACTGATGATGATGATGATTATGATGATGGGAACTGTAATGAATCAAATTCAAGAATATAAATACCAGAAACTTTGACACATATCGAGGTTATTTATTTGCATCCCCACGACTGCAAATATGACACGAGAACGTGCAGGCAGAGTGAGCGACCCGATTCCTTGCACATGTTTTCGCAAGGAGGTTGGGACAAGCCGGACTATGTCCACAGGACAAATCCTGTTGTTCAAGGCTCCCTAACTCTCAACGTGTGTTTACACGGAATCAATAGGGCAAGCTTGACATGGTTCACAGGATGAATCCTGTTGATGCTCCCAGGAAGAGCCTGAGCATGCTGGACAGTGGTCCCGGGATGGGAACATTGATCAGCTTCTCAACCCGAGGGCGTCAAAGTACAGTTACTACACTTTGATCTTAGCCAAGAGGCCCAGACAAGCGTTGGCTGCCTTGGTTGAAAACACATACGATAACAATTCACGGAAGACACACCCGACAGGTTTGCAAGAAAGTGTCAGCAACGTGGGAATGAAACTCATACACACAGGGCATAAATATTCAGTTTGGGCTTGAATTCTTAAGTAGAATCTGTTCCTTCCGTTTGTCCTGGACGCAGCACATACAAGTTGACCCTAATCCTTGGAATACCTTCCAGGGGTAGCATCTCCCTATTACACTACAAAAGTATCAGCAGCAGCAGCCTTTCAGCCTCCGTTGTTGGACATACACCTTCTATAAGTTTTGCGAAACCTTTCTATCCTGAGCGTTGGGGAACCAATATTTTCTGAACTTGTGTAGTTCGTCACACCATCGTCACTGAACTTGTCTAGTCCGTCACTGTTTTGCATATGATTCCTAAGGATCGTGAGTCGTGATGTTCATTGGCTCTCAGACATTTTTACAACATAACCAGTCCATTGTCAATTGATTTCTCTAAGGATTCTGTGATATCTCTGACACCTGTTTTCCTGTGATTTAACCTTAAGCTAATTAGAGAATTTCCGTCCGTTTAGGTAATAATCATATACAATTCTGGCTTTCGACTTGTCTCTAATGATGTCCACTCTGTTGGTGCCAGTTGGAAACGCGTAATCATGTATATAAAATAAGTAAAGATTCTTCCAATGGTTCATTACAGATTGAACATTCTGCTTCATTTAAGATCAAACAAGATTTTCAAATGAACCATTTTTTAAAAGTTTTTTTTCAAGACTTAAACAGAATGTACAATCTGTAATGAACCATTGAAAAATACGTCAATACATATAAGTACATTTGATGTATATTTTATCATTGTTTTCTAGTCATATATTCGTCAATACACACATACACACACACACACACACACACACACACATATATATATATATATATATATATATATATATGGTAAAATGATGATTGGAATGTGAAGAGAGAACTGAAGAGAAAAACAGGTGTAATATATTGTAAATTTTTATCATCATTATCATGTTCTGATTTATGTTGGATTATGGTGATAGTTTTAACTGATGGTTTTCAATACAAGCATGCTTGTTCAAACTGGAATTACCGATTTCTTTTAAAGCTTGATGAATTTGCCATTGTAAATTGTAAAATCCTTTTGATTGATATTCTAAAGATTATGGAAGTTTCATAGGTATTCACCATTTGTCAAAAGTTCACTTTTGGGCGGAATGAAAACGCAATAAGCAAAAATTGCATCCAGTGTTTGTTGTACAGCAACTGAGATATGTTCGTTCATTCTTTTTCAATACGTTTCTGCTCTTGACTCTCTGTGATGTATCTCCAATACTTCTCAAGAAATTGCAATGAAATTTCATGGAAGGGTACGGTACATAACAAGAGAAGTGAGATTAAATTCTGGGATGGATCCAGGAGTTTTGGTTCAGATTGAGACATAATTTTTCACCCTTTTTATGTTTTTCTTCTCCATTCGTTTCTGCATTCTTTTGGGTCTGTCTTCGCAATATCTCCAAAAATTCGGAATGAATTTCCATGAGATCCCGTTGGAAGGTGGATTCAGGAATTTGTCTACATAGTGTTCACTGCTGTATAAAAACATAACTCATGAAGTCTGTCTGTAATAAGGCCTTTGTATGCCATCTTGAAAATTATACCTTTCCTGCGGTCAGACTGTGGTAGACTTTTAGCATTATTGAGCGTATCTGATATGATAAAAAGCCACTGAGAAACCTTTTGTCATGAGAATTTAAAAAGAACTGGTTTTTAAGCAGTTGCTATGAAAACGATTCCTGAAAGTGTCCATATCTGAAAATAATAAGTACCTATCAAAGATAATTTGTTCTTAGTGTTATGCTTTTATCACCAACTGAGCAATTTCTGCTCTGATCGCCTGGACTATATGAACTTGGTGTTAACATAATTGCATTTTTTGTCATTTTAAGCTTTGATGCATATTTTTAAAAAACAAAAAACTATTATTTGAATATGTTCATGCAATGTAATTTCGCTCTATTCATTTAAGCTGAACCTTTTCCTTGTCTATTCTGATCTTTTTCATGCTGTCAAATCAGAGATAGAGAAAAGTATAGTCGACAGATATTTTTGTATGAGTTCAATATGGGGATGGGAATCAGCAGGAACTGCTCGCAATATCAACCACGTATTTGGCCTGGAAACTGTCAACGAACGTACAGTTCAATACTGGTTTGAAAGATTTCGAAACGGAGGTGAGAGCTTTGAAAACGTGAACGTTTTTTTTTTCTGTGACATTCCACTCTTATTCGAAATTTTTACCATATTGAAAAAGAAAAGAAAGCTCAAATGATCCTACAGAAATCGAACAAACGAGGCTACAAAGCCCAATCTCACTCAGCTTACTCACTGGACCTCTTCCCGACCGACAACCATTTTTGAGTGCGTGTCTGTGAGTGTGTGTGTGTGAGGGGGGATTTCGACAACTTCCTGCAAAGGAAACTCCTTCATAACTAAGAAGCACTTCAAAATGCCTTCGAAAAATGTGTTGGTTCTGCGAAATCAGAATTCTATGCTTTTGGAATAAATGGATTCGTTTCCAGGCAAAAACTCATAGATTCTTAAGGTCCTCACTTCAATTAATAAACTTCATTTTAAGCTCAGATATATTGCTTGGAAGTTGATGGCAAAAAAATGCAATTACTTTTGCACCAACGCAATGGAACCTCTAAAACAACAATGTAACATACCATTATCACATCTTTTTGAGTCTTTGAACGTTTAAGAATTTTTCCAATAAAAAAAATGGAAATCGTTTTTCCGTTTACCGTCATTCCGGCTTTCGAAAAGTTTTCACAAGAAGGCTCTACTCTCAGATAGCGTGAAACATTTGTATAAATCATTAAGCAAAATTTCAATTTCATTACATTAGATTTGGAAAGTCTTTCAATTTACGACGTTGAAAGCTTTTCATTTCCTTTAACATGGAGATTAGTTTTATGGATAAAAGCTTACACAAGAACGACGAGACGAAATTAGTCTTATTGGCTCGAAGTTTGAATATTTGATTAAATCAGGAAGAATTATTGTGAAATAAAAATTGCTTCCTTTTAACAGTTGGGATTTGGAAGCTCGATACTTTTGCATTGAAAATCTTCATTACTTTTGCTTTTTCCCTAATTCAGTTAGGTATTTCCCATCGGTTACAGAGGTCGGCTTTAGAACTAACATAGAAGTGAAGATTTTAAATGCAGATTTCCAGATGCACTGGTATCTGTAGCATCGAGTGTCGTCACTGACTGACTAACCGAAATCTTAGTCACGTCTCTTGCTCACCATTGTCAATTCAGATGTTGCCCAATTACGTCCCCTACTCACCTTCGCTAATTCAAAGATAGAAAATGCTAAAAAAAATTTAAAAACCCTTGACTTATACAATGGTTTTCGAGCCGATGAAGCAGCAAAGAATATACATTCCTCATTCCAGGATCAGGCTATTACTGAACGGAGAGTTAAGCGTTGGTTCGAAAGTTTGCAGTGGAAGATTTCTCAAAGAGAGTTCGGTCAAGGCAAACACCTAGTAACGACTGCGATGAAAAATGATTCTTAAAACCTCAATCATAAAACTTACCGCAACCACTTGGAAACATTTCACAGTGAATTAGGGGAAAAGATAAGATACAGATAGGAGTGGAAACAAAAACACGTCTGCGATTCCATCAGTATGGCACCAACCTACGAACTGAATTTAAAAAAAACTTTAAGCATATGCTACCAAACGTGTGATGACTAAAAAGAAAGACTGAGAAAGATAGATAGATACATAGATATAAAGACTGAGATAGATAAAGATATCTACCTTTATTAAGATGACTATATACAAATGCAATAATGTGTATCAAGCTAACGTTGTGTTTTGTAAAGCCGACACCACCTGTCTTAACACTGAGGATGTTTTTTTGATTTGAGGCCTCTTCAGTCGAATTGTAGGTTTTGCTGTTTACAATAAAAACCTATACTGGAATGAAGAAATATTTTGCAACCATCTAAAAATTATGTAAATATGATGCAAAGTGCGTTTCTGATGATTCCGAAGTAGAATAGAGAAAGATAGTTTTACGAGTGTGTGAAAGGAAGGGGATTGAAGCTTTCAAAACAACGCTTAGCGAACATTTTTTTTTTCTTATTCACAATGATGAATGCGTTCGCTCGATGAAAAATGTACACTCGACTGAATACTTGCCCTAACGAACGATGTGAATAGCTGCCCCAAAAGAAACAACAACATAGGTAAATGAAAATCAGATAGCGTCAAATTTAGTTTCTTTTTTCAACTTTGACCCGTTAAAGTAAACAAACCAGAAATTCTCCAGGATTTCAACCTTTGAATGTAATCAGAATTGCCCCTCGATTTTAACCTCTAAATGTGAAAAAAACCCTGAAAGTAGAGAAAAAGTTACCTTGGATTTTGACCAAAAAGGAAAAGACAAATTTACCTTAGATTTTAACCTCTAAAAGTGGAAAATAAAGTTGCATATTGAGTTCAACTCTAAAAGAAGTGAAAAGTAAAAAATAAAGGTTTCATATATATATATATATATATATATATATATATATATATATATATATATATAAATATAGATATAGATATAGATATATAGATATATTTTGAGGAATGGACATATTTGGTCCGACAGAATGAATTATAAATTGCATTATATCATGCAGAAACTTATTTGAATTTATTTTCCGTTGTTACATGGTTAATAAATCACTCACCCTACACTATGTAAATAGAATAAACAATTTAAGAAGATGGGGCTGCGGCAAGGATCAACCTGCCACCGATAGGGTAGCTGTTTCAACTTGGCAATGCTGTTACTATTGAGATAACCAGCCCGCCGATAATTTAAAGACCGAGCAGCAACCGATTTGCACTTTCAATTCAATAGACGCAATACATCTCCTGACGTTTCTGCGCTGATCACTGCAAAAGAATTGTATTTTGTTCCTACAGACAGCCATCAAACCGAGTGACTCGAAATCAAATTTGATAGTAATTCAGTTCACAACTTTTTGTTTATAGAACAAAAGAATTCTTACTCAGTCACAAAATGTTCAATTATTTTGTATTGTGAGAGTGTAGCCCCAGGGATACTTTTATTTTCTTCTACTGTTTACAGATCAGGGGTTCACAAGCATCTACTTTGTACATAGGCAATGTATGCACATCCGTTGCTGTTGATCAACATGAGCTCACATTCTTTGTTGTATGTTCCCTCGTGGGCCCCGTGACTAATAATAATGACTAATTTCTATGTCTATCCAACTGTATTATACGTTTGTGTATGTAACTTCTAAGTAGTCAAAATGGTACATAGATTGATTGATAGATAGATATGAACATAAATGGATGGATAAGTTAATAGATCTGAACAGACTGGGATAGATAGATAGATAGATAGATAGATACATACATACATACATACATACATACATACATACATATGAACAAACTGATAGGTACGAACAGAGTGGAATAGATAGGTATTAGCAGATTGAGATCGATGAATGTGAGCGGACTGAGATAGATAGATAGATAGATATGAACAAACTGGGATAGATAGATATAAACAAACTGAGATAGGTGGATAAAAAGATAGATATGGACAGGCTGAGATGAATAGATAGAAAGATAGATAGATAGATAGATATGAACTGACTGGGATAGATAGATAGATAGATAGATAGATAGATAGATAGATCACGCACTTAGATAGATAGATAGATTGATAGATAGATATAAACAAACTCTGTTGAGAGATATGAACAGAATGAGATATATGGATAGATAATGAACTAAAATATGGAGGGAGAGAGATAGATGAATATGAAAAGATGGGGATAAATAGACAAATAGATAGAAAGATAGATAGATATGAACTGAGAGAAAGTGAAGAAGTCAAGAAGAGGTTATGAGGACAAATACACATATAAACTCAAAATAACAAATGATAGAATACCTTAACCAGCCATTACAGTGCAAAATGAAGAATCGGTCTCTGTGTTATATTACAATATAACAATATCTGACCGGCGGGTGAGATATTTGTAATTCATTATGGAAGTTCCACTCGTCAAAAGCATAATTATTGCCTGTAAAAGCTAAGAGACATACCAATGGTTGCTTTTAGCGTTTTTCAGTGCCTTTTACTTTGACAGGAAGTGAATACAATGGTCATAAATGGATAATAACTTTCCATCAAATAGATATCAACGATATGTATATGAATAGAGAGAGAGACAGACAGACAGACAAACAGAGAGATAGAGAGAGAAGGATGGAAGTAGATCAACGGATTAATAGATATGAATTAACTCAGATCGACGGATAGAAAGATAGATATATGATGAACAGACCAATAAATGATGGAGAAATAACAGATATAAATAGATACAAGGATATATAATGAACAGAGCTAGATTTATTTAGCTTGCTACCTATGAACAGAGATAGATAGGAATGAACACACGTCTATATATATATATATATATATATATATATATATATATATATTAATTGATAAATACGCAGAGGAGTACAGATAGATATATATGAACAGACTGAGTTAGATAAATGGATAAAAACAGTGATAGGTACGAAAAAATAGATTGATGGATAGGAAGAGAGAATGCCAAATACGAACAGCGATAGTTAGATAGAAGAAAATATAGATGATCTGCTGATCTGATAAATAAACACGAATAATTAGATCGATAATGAACAGACTGCGATTGATAGATATATATATACGAACAGACTTAGATACATATACGAACAGTGAGATATATGTACAGATAGAGAATCGGATACGAGCAAATTAACTGATATATATATATATATATATATATATATATATATATATATATATATATATATATATATATATATATATATATATATGTGTGTGCGTGTGTGTGTGTGCATATATATATATATATATATATATATATATATATATATATATATATATATATAAACATACATGTATATACGTATACATAAATATATATACATATAGATATATACATATATATAAACAAACTGATATATATGTATGAGTGCGTATCAACAGATTGATAGATGGGTAGATATGAACAGACTGATAGTGAGATAAATAGATACGAACAGTGATGGGTAGTGAAATAGATCGATAGATAGTCTAAAGAATGATATACGAAATGTATATCGTTTTCATCGTAGAATTAAATAATGAAAGCTTCATCGGTCGGAAAGGCAAGGGCCTATGATAACCTCTTCATAAAGGCTGGCAATAATTCCAAACGCTGCTTGTGGTTCGTTTTAATGCCTTCACCTTGTGCACTTTACGGCTATATTGCATTGGATCCACACTGGTTCTCGTGCCGAAGTTGAACGGCATCAAATCTGTTTAGTACGTAGATGGATGATCAAGTAGGAATACCAGGTGTTTGTAAGCATCTTGGGTTCATATAGAGAGCCTCTCGTGGCCATGGTGATCACCTTAGAAGGACATTGATCTCTGCTCTACGTTCAGTAACAAGAGCCAATAAACCCATCTATTCCAAAACTTATCCTAAGCTTTATGACTGGCCCAGATTTGAGCACCAAGGAATGAATAGATGAATGGCCTTGAGCAGTGCACTGGTGAAAGTAAGTATAGAAAAATTAACGTCATAAATCAATGCATTTTGTTTAGATTGAAAATTCGACTGCAATTGCCTAATAAAATCGGCAAACTACCGTCCACTGAATTTCTCACTGAATGATCTAGAGAGCGCATATCTCTGACAACGCCACTGTCAAGGTGAGTAATTGTGCATGAATCTGCTCCCAAATTCAATCACTTCTTTTTTAGCCCATTATCCATCCTCCAACAAAATATAATTCGAATTCATTTTAAAATTTTTAAGATATCGTGTGAAATCTAATGATTTGGACATATAACTACGACGTTTGGGAAATAATTGTGTCTGGATCTACTTCAAAATTAGATCAACTCTGGCGAAGCTTATTGTTCAACCTCCAACAAAATGTCATTTGAACTTTTAAATCACCTTTTGGAAATATCAAATGGAAAGTCATGAATGTATTCATAAATGTAAATGAAAAAAAAAAAACCCACCAAAGTTATCTCTCAATCGGAAAAAAATCCGCCCTCCCCAGTTCTACCATCTCTTTCATTTCCCATCCTTTTACAGAATTTTTAATTTTTACCTTAAAGATGAGGAATTGATGGCTACAGCGCAACGAACCAAGAATATAATACTTTTCATTGCGCAAATGGATTATTTCAGATCAGTTTCCTTGTAGAGGCATTGGCCCAAAGATATTAAGACATGTAAATGTTGGCGTTGAATGTCGAGCGTTTACTTGTGAAAGTTTTATGCAGATGTTGTTCTAAGCGGCGTGGAAACCAAACGTTTATGCCAAACGGCATAAGTGTCATATACTAATGTTCGGTTTGCAAGAATCTATCAAATATTCCGGCCGACAGCCAAGGATATCTGGAAAGCTTGAATGAAGAATGAAGAAATCGGTTGGCTTAGTTCCCAGTTCAGTAAAGGTTAATAATTCATCAAGAAAGCTATCTTGATATGATGGTCGGAGTTTGGAGTGGGAGGTTAGGGCTGATATTATATGTAGACATGTCAGGTGGGAATGGGGGTAGGGTGACATACCAACGTTTCAGGTTATGAAATCTCATACGATCCTGTGATTGAAAAGGTTGATAAATCTAAATAGAATCTACTGAAGCAGATATTGAGATATGAATGATCGAATTCTCTCGTTGATATAGATATAGACTCATCTATAGAAACATTAACACTTTCTCGCTTGACGGGGTCAAATAAACACAAGCTCAATAAAATACAGGTCAGGTTAGTCTCTCAAAAGAAACCCGTCACAAGACGAACGTATTTTATCAGCGTGTCGTCTCGATTGTGATAATTAAAAAGAGGTTGGGGGTAACAAAGGAATGTTACTTTCCTTGCTTTTTATTGGACAGTGATAACTAAAAATGTCCGAATTTTCAGAAAGCAAGCTTGAACGCTGTCGAACACAAACTAAGAGACTAATTTAGCATAGATGTTCATGGTAAATCCCCCGCCCTCCCCCCAAATACCAAGAAAAAACAGAGGGTAAATATTAATTTTTTGACTTTTGATTTCATTAGTTCGGCCTGTATACATGAGATGTACATCCATACATGAATAGCCAAAATCCCTTAAAAACTAAAGACACTTATCTTGACAGGTTTGGTTAGACGTTTCTGATTACTTTATGTCTTTTATTTCTGCCAACTAAGTCGGAGAGGTTAACAGTCACGTCATTCAGCCAGTCCGTCTGTCAATTTGTCTAAACGATATCTCCAGAAGTATTCAATAAATTTCAATGGAACATTGTTGAAAGATGGACACTGGAGTTAGAAAGAAGTGAGTAAATTTGGGGTCAGATCTATCCGAAATTACCACCCTTACGTCGTAGATATATGTCCACGCCTTATGATATCGCCAAAAGCCCATGACTCTCTACACGATATCTCTTAGAATTCTCAGTGAATTTCAATGAAATGTTGAGAAAGGGTGAGCCACAGAAGAATTATTCCATTGACAATTATTTGCAATGACAATGGCCTCATCAGAGGAACGTGTTCTCTGAGCACTTTCAAGTTTCAATTGTTACTGCTCTGATGACATGTTTGGGCGATATTGACTCATTTTCTCACTTGATACCCAAGTCAGACATCTTTTTGAGTATATATTTGTGGCTTAATTGCTATCTGTACATAAAACAGAAAGTTTTGAGTCAATTTCTTGGTGCTTTGTCCAATTTTAAGTGATTTTGAACATAGTCCTGCCGCTGGCCAGTCACAATGGTGAACATAAAAGATGGCGACAATCATACAAGATGTTCTGTTTACGTTATATCTAACATACAGGATGCTATGTCAATGTTTTGTTTATTGTTCAAGATTTTATGTTTATCCATAAAAATCAACTTAAAACCAAATCAATTCAAAAGTGGTAATTGTTCTGCAGGTTCAAAATATCAAAAATTACCTCCAATTAATTGAATTGTTACGGAAATCATTTTTTTTTTTTGTTAATGAAATGCAGAATTAACCTGAAAGGTGGAATAAAGTAATACTGGTAAGCCGGTAAAAATGCTTTGTTGACAAAATGGTAAAGTATGGTTTTATATCCATACAGGACTTTATCAGAAAATGTTATTGCTTTTTTGCATTAAAATTTTGAAAATGTCACAAAATCGAGCGACACAAAGGAAAAATAAAGAATCTAAAAGGAAAAGAGTCAAGAAGAAAAAGCACCAAGAGAGTGCATACCTCTGCTAACACCATGCACAAACTAAAAACTGAGTGGAAAAAAGTTTATATACAGCTACAAATGTGGGTGGGTATCGTCAAAATGTTATGAAATCTCATATGACCCTGTAATGCTGAGGGGGTAACTGCATATCAATCATCCATTTATCGGTCCATAAAAGAAGACGATCTCACAATCGAAGAAGGAATCCCTGGATTCCTATGGGAATCACATCATTCTTCCCCGTGCCAATACTCCATCTTTTCATATAAAGTCATCGTCAAAAATGTATTAGAGTATCGGAAAAATATCTTGCTATCAAAAGAGTTCCTTGGTCCGAAACAATTTTTTTCATCGATTCCTCCTTAACCCCTGAAATTCATTAGGAACTTTTGGTGGAGATATTAAACTGAAAGTCTATTATTGGAACACGTAGCTCAATCTGCCAAAGATTATTATCAAAATATCATTGGGAACTTGTGGAGCTACTGTATGGACAAGCAGGCAAACATGAGTGAATGAATGTAACTCACTCAAAGCCTCTACAGACAAAAGAGAATTCATCGAGAGAAAACAAGACACCAAAACTGCAGACGATTCTATTGTGACGATTATCAACTGAACGCCTTCATCTAAACAGAGTCTCACCTCAACTGCATTAAAACTTCCTGAGTGTTTTTGTTCATTCTGAAAGTGAAAATGACAAGCGACACCTTGTCATGATTTTTTTCCAATCTCCACTGCGGGCACTTTCTTTTGGCTGACGCGATTGCTAATTTAAAAAATGTAGCCGTTTTTTTTTTTTTAGTGCTAATGCTTTTAGTTATGCACTCAAAAGCAAAAAATTCACCTGTGTTTGGAATACGTGTTCTTAACACTTTCCATGACTCTAGCCAACATCAACTTTAACTTTGAAATAAATACTTCAAATCTTTTTAGATGTTCTAGCACCTCTGGCATCGGTTGCCGTAAATGACTGACATGCTGAAGTATGGTTTACGTTCTTTGTTCTCCGGTGCCAATTTTGATATCTTTCATCCAAATTCAAATGTTTTGGTACCGTTTACGAGTCGGAAATCGCTATTTACATGATAGTTCGATAAAATACGTAAAATCTCATTGAATTTATGGCAATAACATAAGTAATAATCTTAATAAATTAATTAATGTTTTGATAAAATAGATTTTGGAGATTACAGGCAAATTTAAGTCCTTATCAATATGTGATATATTTCCTAGATTTTAGATATGTATTTGGAGAATTCAGATTTTTCTAGATGTTTTTTACTATATTGTAGACGTAAACCTGAAATTAAAGTTCGAAACATTTCTCTTGTTGGATCTTCCCACAAGAAAAGAATTAAAGATTCTAGAGTCTGATTTTCAGGTTTGTTTTAGCAACAGCAATCCTTCAAAATCTACTTGTTCGAGGAGGGAGGACAGGTATAATCAATAAGAGCCAATGAGTTATCCATTATCAATTTCTGATTAGTATTTCTTCCATCTTGATTCGAGCCATTCATATTGCAACTATTGACACGAGCATTCTACAACCATTAGTAAACAGCATTGATCCGAAGTAAAGAACACAATATATATTCGTGTATAATATGCACTTGTATATGATTTGTATCCCTACTTATTGTCCATGAAATCCTGGAAAATCAAAATATGTAGAACACGTATCCTTTTTTGTATTCAGAGCCGATGGACAGACGTGTCACGAAATAACAAGCTAGCTGCTTAAATAAGCTCACACTCAGAAAAAGAACAGAATGATATATCAGTATTCACACTTGTGACAAAAACAAATACCTTTTTAATGCATACTTATGATATATTATGGAGATTTAATGAATTATCATTACCAAAATTACCATTATTTTAGTTTTTTTAAACTCTTTGTTGCACATTATCGATTAACTTAGATATATAGGATATAACTTACTTTCTGTCACATTGTCCTAAATATGGTTGCACACTTAGCTGGGGAAAAAGAGTGACATTTAATTCTCATGAATATTGCAAATCTTTAAGTTTTAGATAACAAAATCTTGAAAAGAGCGTTTTGTATGCATATATATACAGTGAACTTGCATCCATTCTACCAATACTTTGATAACCAACCAAGTCTTGAGCTTGTGAACTGTACAGACATTTTAATCTTTTGAAGACATCACCTCACAAAATGGGTTGAGGAGGGGGTTAATGTTTGAATAGAATCATTAGCAACAAGAGGCATCCAATATTGATTGAAACAGTCCAGTATAACCTTTCCCACATCATAACATTTAGCGATCAAAAGAATTGAAAAATTGCATATACAACAAATTTGTTGATGTCTTCGTCTCTTCAATCTACTTGGTACAGAAATTCGGTGCCCCAAATGTATAACGTTTGCTTCTAAAAGACATTCCCCCCAGATTTCATCTCCCCGTTACTTGATTACTAGAGGTTCAGGATCAATTCCTGAATTCTCAGGTGTCCCAAACGGAAGTGCTGAGGGGACTGGACAATCTCAGCCAATCAACATGTGTGCGTGTGAGTTCCTTTTTTAAACACGGTGTGGTGTCACATCCCATTATGGTGGGTGGTGAATAAATATTACCTCAAATGAATCTTACTATCATTACAGAATGCAGTATGAAACCAAATGACAACAGAAATAATTTTTATTGCCATTGAGAAATAGATACTAAGCAAACATGTTTAGTTTGGAGGTTGAAGATTTCGTCAATCGGATACTTCTAGACCAGGTTTGGAATTGATTACTGATGAAAACAAATGGAAATAAAAAGTTTAAAAATATAATTAAAAAAATCTTCCTAATATACTTATATAGAGTCAATTATGATTGGAAGGAAAAGTAATATCATATTGTGCTACACGGTCATTAGTGCATCACGCGATTTACATATATATATTTACATCTGAAATAATAGCACTCCGTGTGACAAGGGTCGAAATCAAGGAATACGTCAAAATAATACCGTGACAAGAGCCAATCAACCAAGCATATATCACAATCAGCTACCTTTCAACGTCTATTTTGAATATAGACCTTCCACAATATTTGCAATCTCTCTTTATAATGGGCGTCTTTTCTGAATATTTTGTCGATACTGGTTTCGTATGTCAACCTAGAGATCAATGCTGTGAGTTGTGTTGTTCAGCAACAGTCTACCATTCTCACACCCAGACCAGCCCATTGCAATATAAATGTTTTCATGTGTCCTGTGATATCTTGGACAACTGTTTTTCCTCTTATATATCATGATGCCTTCTGATCCATTTTATGTTGAGTATGATCCTCTCTTGAGCACATGGTTTGGTTCAGTCTTAATGATCAGTCTTTTGTTTTAAATGTCAGCTTTTTGGTTAGTTCCGGAGCAAGGGAAGAATGCAACTGACATGTAATCATGATTGTCCCACCCGTGTATACTACAGAGTAACGGACCACACTCATCACTCATATCCAGGATAGCACTGGACCACACTCATTACTCGTACCCAGTAGAGAAGAGGACAGCAATCAACTTTCTTGGTGAGAACTAGACCGCACCACTTGTATCCGGTGAGAAGCCAGACATAACACTTCTCAAGAGAGAATTTTTGATTGCAGTACGGTTGAATTTGTTTTTTTTTTTCAAATTTCAATCTAAATTCAACCTCAGGTGACAGAGGTTATCAACATCTATCCAATAATCTTTCTCTGTCCAAGTACCGATTTACCCCCAAGAACGTAACTGCTTGGCTGCAATGTGGTCAAATAAAATTATTTGAATCCTAAATTAACCTCCGATGACCTTTGCGATCAGCAGCCCCTATCCTATAGAATTTGGCCTTATCTGCTGCAACCAATTGTGAGGTCAAAAACGATTTTACACGAGATAAATAGATACACACACACACACACACACAATATATATATATATATATATATATATATATATATATATATATATATAATATGGATAACACTCCTGATTCATAACCAGGAGGCCAGACAAAACTTATCATTCGTACTAGGTAAAGACCCAGGCTACATAGCTCATATATCGAAAGGACTTAACTGCACTTAAAAAGCGGGATCATAGTCAACCGGGGGAGGCCGTACCACATTCATCACTCGTATCCAAGAAGAGCACAATAACACAGACATCAATTGTATCAAGGAGAGCGCTGGACTGCACTAACCACTCGTACCAAGGACTCTGCCGGATCACATTCATCACTCACACCTGGTAGATAGCCGGACTGCACTCGTACTCGGGGGAGTGTAGGACTACACTCATCACTTATACACAGTAGAGCGCCAGACTACACATATCACAGGTACTTAGGAGAACGCTGGGCAACACTCATCATTCGTACCCAGAAGAAAATTAGACAATACCACTTATATCCGGTGAAGGGGCAGACCAAATATATCACTCTTACCCTAGAAAGCGCTGGGCAACACTTATGACTCGAACCCACGGAGTGCCGAACAATACATCAACTGTACCCAGGAGAGTTTTGCACAACATATCCCTCCCATCCAGTGAAGAGCTGGGTTTCATCACTCGTATCCAGGAGTGCACTGGACCACACTCATCACGCGTATCTGGTAGAGAGTTGTACTCGAACTCAGGGGAAATCGTACCAAACTCATTACTCGCACTCCGAAGTGTATCAGACCTGGCATCTCTCATACACGTTCACATTAATCCCTCGTCGTCGGTAAATATCCTTAACACACACATCACTCTTGCCCAAGGGAGTCCCAGACAGCATTTACTTCTACCCAGGGACTATACTCATCACTCACACCCAGTAGAGTGCTAGACCACTATCATCACTCGTATCACATGACCTAGGACAGCGCTGAACCATGCACATCAATCGAAATCAGGAGAGCGTTGGAACACAAGAATGACTGTTGATTTGTTAAAAGGAATTGTCCGTGATTTTTACTTTGCATTGTCAAGAATTTGGACACGGAAACTCAACAAGGTGAATTTACAACATCCTGTTCGAAGAGATGACTTCATGAAGGAAGCGACGAATCCAGTCAATAGTTTCACACCTACTTTACAAATATTATCTGAGAGATTCTAATTAGTATAAGAAAATAACAAATGGAAAGTTGTAGAACTGTTTTTAGCAAGTAATTTTGCCTCCATATATTAAAAAAAAAAAAAGGAGAAAAAATATCGCGGAGGAAACTTTGTTTTTGGTTCCTCATTATTGAAAACAAAATGAAAAATTCTTCTAAGAAAAAATAATCAAGCATAAGAGGCGGTTATGAGAATTTGTCCGAGTCGGTGATTGGCAATGTTGAATGTTCTTTTTTTAATATATAG
>OY735207.1:51860014-51912514 GCA_963457665.1 Thysanoteuthis rhombus | reverse complement strand
CAACGAGAAGAGGGTTCGTGCATTTCCTGAGTTATTAGTGCTACATGAACACAAGAAGCCGAAGTTGAAATTCGATTTCAGATCACTGATTTTATTACGCAATCTTGTAACTTATGAGTAAAATCATGATTTTGACTTCAAATACTTTGATCCTAAAAAAAATAAACCGCTTATTATAGCTCTATGCAGCCTTCGAAGAAACATTTTCCTATTCCTGGGTAGAAAATGTTTTCCATGATTAATTATGTCTAAAAAGTGAATAAAACGATTATTGATTCCTCTAAACTTTGCTTTTGTGATCAGAACGTTTACATTTTGTGATTTACCTATTTCTTTTTTTTACCTCAGACAGTAGGAAGGTACTCAAAAGCTGCAAACATCTTATCTAAGGCCGTGAAAGAGTTCTTAAAGCCTAATTTTGAAAGCAGTGATGGCATCAACATCTTCATAGAGTCGACAAGTGGTTAAGACGTGACGTTTTTTTTTGTATCAATACAGGATAAAGGGAGCTTCGGCTTGATAAAGGCAGTGTATAACGAATCAACCAAGAAACTCATTACAAAGCAGGAAGCAGCTTGTTACAGCTTTATCACAGTGGTTTAGTGTTTCCATGGCAATCCTAGGAGCAAAACTGTGAAGCAGGCTACAGGCTGTACAGAGTCTATATCCTTGACACACATCTTAGTAAATTGAAGAACACTGGAACGTAATTGAAGGAGCAAGATGAGTGCTTCCCACTGGACATTTAGTAATCTTAACACTGCTATCAAGATAAATACAGTAGGTACATAATGGGAGAGGATATTTTTGGATCTGGTTTGTGAAAGTAAATCGCAGTGCAATTGCAAATCTAGAAAAAAATTCTCTTATGTGTACATTGGATATTGATTTTTTAAATTCTTCTTTTTCTGTTCTGAATGGGATTTGTTTTATTAAGGTGAATAAATATATGCAAATTGTCTCATTGTCTGATTGGAAATAGGTAGATTTGAAATATTACGGTCCTAGTCAAAAATTTCAAGGGAATAGACATTTTATACTTCTACACAACCATCATCATCAGTAGCACCAACGTCAGCAGCAGCCTTTTAGCGTCCGTCCTTGGACATAAACCTCCCTCAAGAGTCTCCAGACCTCTGTACCATGCGCATCGCAGAGACATTAATTTCTGAATTAATTTAGCTCTGCATGCCATCTCATTTTCTGTCGGCCACAATTTCACATTTGATGGGGATCCAGGTCATGTGTCGTGATGTCCATCGGTTGATTGACATTCTTGCAACATGTCCGGCCTATTGCCATTTGATTTTTTTTGTTTCAATGATATCTTGAACCTGTTTTTTTATGTAATATACTGAGCTGTCTTATGATCTCTCCATGTTAGGTTGAGCATGATTCTGTGATGTACACGTCGCCAAGTTCTCACTTTGGAGGTCAATCTTTTGGTTAGGTTCGATGATTTAGCTCCATAGGTGACTATTAATAGGATGCATTCACTATATACTCCTTTTTTTAGTGGGATTTGTATGTTTTTGAAAGTCAACGTTGCTCTAGTGAAAGCTTGCCAACCTGGTGTTTTTTTCTTGCTTGATTTCTCCTCCTTTTGAAGACTTCATGAAGACTCACTGTCCTAGGTATACGTTGTGTTCTACTTCCCCGAGCACCGCCTTTTCAATTTCGATGTGTCTTTGTCCAAAGCATATTTGTTTTCGAGACATTTGTTTTGCTGCTTCGTACGTGGAGGCGCACTTTCTTTATTGCTTTATTTAATATGTCTAACACTATTTGGAGATCGTGAACGTTTTTAGCAAAGAGGACGACGTCGTCAGCAAATGGAAGGTTATTTATGTATCTGATTTGTTTGTGTTCCCATTCTAAGCTCCAGAAGATCATCTCAAGGCTGGCTGCAACGAGTTCAGGGGACCTGATGTCACTTCGTCTTACTTCTTTTCCTAGTTGAAAAGGCTCAGTCTTTATGTAGCCTGATGAAGGAACTCTTGTGTCGGTATATATGTTGCAGTACTCTGATATATATATTGGGTGTACACCTTGTTGTATTAGTGCGCCAATAATTTTAGGGATCTCCCCAGAATCGAAGGCTTTTTTAAAGTCAACAAATGCTATAGCTAGTGGCATTCCATATTCTGCCGCTTTCTCTTTCAGTTGGTTTACTGAATGGAGATGGTCGATGGTTGAGTAACTTTTCTGAAACCAACTTGTTTGTTTTCGTGGTTGGTTTTCATCCAGTGTTTTGGTGATAACTTTATTGAAGAGTTTGTTGATGCAGTTGAGGAGGCTTATTGGTCTGTAGTTGTTGAGGTCTTTTGGGTTTTTCTTTTTTGTATAGCAGCATTACGATTGCGATGTTCCTCTCTTCTGGGACTTTCTTTTGCTTGGAGCATAAATTGAATAGGATGGCTAGTTTCTTAAGGATGACTCTTCCAGCTTTTTGGAAGAGTTGGTCGATGGTGATTTCATCAGGTCCCGGGGCCTTTCCTTTGTTTGTTTGTTTGATGGCATGCTTTACTCCCTGTGGATTCTCTTCTGGGAAATCCAAATTAATTACTCTCGGCTTATGTTCCCTGCTCATTTTTTCCGTCATTTGTCTGGTGGAATAGAGGTCCTACTCATTTGCAATTAGAAAATATTATTCACCACCCAGGAACAAAAATTGCACTGCACGTTGTAATCACTAATGTCAACAGCTGGATATTTTTATCAAAATCAGTTATCCCCTACCCCCCAGATATCGGAAAAAAATCACCGTAAATGTTTTGTCCAAAAATTATTTCGCTCGGTGATATCAGTCAGTCATTGTTATCTGAAATATTTTACCCCAAAGTAATCACAATAAGCAGCTTCCTCTGTAAAAAAAAAAAATACTCACGCCTCTAAAAGCCAATAGACATTAAAAGCCTTTCGAAGTTCACTTTATTACTTACATGAAATTTATCTGCTTTTAAAAATATCCAATTACGCCTTCTGCAGCTTCTCACAAATCTTTTTCTCCATTCGATTTTGAGGGCGCATACCTATAAAAAAGGAATAAGGAATAATCTATTTATTTAATGGGTAGTTCCACTTCTTTTTCTGGTTAACTATAGACTCTTCCTTTTAGAGGTAAGAATTTTGCGGGAAAAAACTATTTCCTACCATGAATTTGGAAGAATGAAACTGCTCGACTTGTACGTGTTCAGTCACTTTGTAATAAAAGGCCACATTGATTTGGTAAGACGGAAAAATTCTGAAGCTGTGAACAACTAGGTTGTGAGGTAAGCGAGAAAATGTGACAAAACTGCTCGAACTCCATAGAATCACGAGTAGATATATTGCAATGGCAGTGTATCTGTAGAGGCTCGACATCACAAAACTAAAGAACTCGTCTGTGACATAAGCTTGCTAACCATTGCACCGCGGTGGGAGATCTAATTGACCATTTACGAAGCTTAATCTTGTGCAATGCTACAATAGTGGGGTATCCGTAAGGATCGACCTGTCTACACTAGTGGGATGAGTTTACTAACCGTAGTGCTATGGCAAAAGCCCTAAATGGCTATTTACTTGGCATAACCTAATCTGGTCAAGTAGAAGGTCTACCACTTGACACTAGCGAACCGGTCTGCAATACAATCTTGCTAACCATTGTTTACTTATATGAGCTCCGATTAGCTTGATTTGGCACAAGGCTACGATGGTAAGGTACCCCTGAAGATCAACCTTCCGACTCTAGAGAATCGTTCCACGAGAGGAGGTTACGAATCATCACCCAATGACAAGAGACCCCTCCAAGGCAAATAAAAATCTGTTTCCAATGCGTAGGTCGATGTAGCACAAGGTCACAATAACGAGGTATTCGTGAGGATCGACACTCCCCATTTTCTAGCGAACTGGTCCACGAGAGGAGCTTATTCATCATCGCCTTATGGAAGGAGGCAAAAAACCCCTGTTTATCAAGCGTAGTCTAATCTGGTACGAGGCCTTACTTACATGAGTATTGGCTCTCTCCTCGATCATAGTGAACTGGTCCAAAAGAGGACCTTGCCAACCATTGCACCGAGGCAGGAGCCCTAAAATCTATTTACTGAGCGGAGCTTGAACTGGCATAATACCACAGTATTGAGGTATCCGTGAAGATAGACCCCCGATTCAACCAAACTGGTCCGGGAGAAGAGCTTGCTAACCATCGCATCACGATTTGAGCCCGAAATAACTACTTGTTAGCGTAGCTAAATCTAGTACAAGGCTACAATAGAAATAGATTTCACAGGAACCGAACTCACAACACAAACGAGACAAGCTGGTAACCCAACATTTCATGTTAGGAGACTTGACGATCATTCTACTTATTTCCAATCAATGTAGCCTGGAACAAGCAGAACATTTTGTGTAGATTTCAAAACTTTCGAGACTAGGGAAGGGAGATGGGAGGTAGCCTTGCTACCCGGGGACCCACTGTAGTGACAGACCAGTTCTCCCCCACGTGTATCTTTGATTGATATTTCTCAGTGCTTCTTTTGTATCTATCAATTGTGTCACCATTTGAAAGATCCGCTTTTTACACCGACTTAACGACAATCAAATCAAATGTAAAATCTAGACTCGAAATTGATTGGAATTAAAAGGCAACTTTTCAGATTACAGTGTCGTTAGAATTCAAATTATCTTAAACTTTTTCTAAAAAATGGTGATTCTATTTGGTCACATTATACCCTAATGTATTTAAAGAGGTTCGAACTTCACATTTCGTCCTTGTTTTGAATCAAATTTTGATTACCATGAAAGGTTACTTCCTTAGCTCAAACGATCGACGTCTTTTATGTTAGAGGGATTTCAGAGAAGTTCGTGAAAACCCGTTAGAGCTACAACATACTAATCACTTTTAGTAGCTCTCATCCTCTCCAAACTTTGCTCACTAAAGTGATTCTGCAAGAAGAGTCTGACTGTTCAACAGTATTAATGTTATTCCCTGTGAGGGAAGAAACTCTCAGATCGCCTCGATGAGTATAAAAGGTCATGATAAAAAGCAAAGTAGAAAGATCTCGGATGGCTGACCATATGTGGAGAGAGACAGGTGAACGCTATCCTCTTTGGGAAGAAGTCCGAAGTATAGACAAGGAACACTGTGGGGAAAAATGAAGGAGGCAGCTCACGTTAACATGTCGACTGAATGTATAAGTTGGGCAAGTGCATAGTCGAACCCGATGTGGCTTCCGCTTATTTCATATATATATATATATATATATATATATATATATATATATATATATATATATATATATATATATATATATATATATATATTGCATTTTATGTAGATTTCAGTCGGAGCATTTTGTGTGAAAAGATTTCTTCTACTTCGAGGCATAGGCACACAGATAAAACTTTGCGTTTGAATATACATAAAAAGTATACACGCTTTGCATAGATAGCAGTTGTATCTTGAAATAAACTAACATCTCAGAATAGAGAAATTATACAATATTCTACATTTACAACTTTGGGAAAATTCCAAAGAGGCCTTCTAAGAGTATGACAAAGTTCGTTTTTTTTTTCTCCAATGTTGAAGGTAATTTATAGAAAAATCCACTTTACTTAGGTCGTTAGAAGTTTTGTACATATACATTAGTATATTTTGAAACGGTTGTTTACCCTCAATTTTTACTTACACCCGCCTACCATAATAATACTTGCATTTAACAAGATATATATATATATATATATATACATACATACATACATATATATATATGTATATATATATATATATATATATATATATATATCAGAAAGTATTTTAAAAATACGTCAGTAAAAACATGTAAAAATACATATATCCATTACCTTATACTTGTGCTTAACACACACACACACACACACAATATATATATATATATATATATATATATATATATATATATATATATATATATATACATAATAATATAAGAAAGCATTTTAAAAATACGCACACACACAATATAAATATATATATATATATATATATATATATATATATATATATATATATATATATATATATATACGTAATATAAGAAAGCATTTTAAAAATACGTCTATAAAACATGTAAAAAATAGTTTAGGCCTCTTCATCTGTTCTCGTTTATAAATATATACATGTGTGTGTGTGTGCGTGTGTTTGTGTGTCAAATGATAATTTCTTTCCACGAAAACCTTTTATAGAAAATAAGTCAAAATAGTTATGTATACACGTAATTTTTTTAAATACTAGCATACCAGCAAGGATACGTGGCGTTGCCTTCTGTTGCCAGTCGTGCACTCACTAACTCTATCCAATGATACCCACAGGCAATAGAGTGAAAAGTACCACCCGTTTCTCCCCAGTTTACCCCGTCGACGATTCGATATGATACCCGAGGCTGTTATTATATATTCGAATTTCCCGTTTCTCGAGCGAAGCAAATTGGGTATTATTTTCTCGTTCTTTATTTTGATAATAAAAAAAGCTAAAGAAAGCCCAATGGTAGAGTGTTCGCTCCCGGTTCGGTTGGTCGTAGGTTCAGTCCATTGCAAAATCGTAGTGAAGACTTCAAAAAAGGTACTTACTGCCTCTCAGCTCAACACGCATCATAAAGAATGGGGTTAGGAGATGTCCTCGGTCAGGCTATCTCGCCCAAGACATACCAGTGATGGTTGCCCCGATAGCCCGGTACTGGCAACGGAAAATTCTGTATTTGTTTACGAGATGCATGCAACAGGAAGGACGGGGCATACACATATTTTCATCAGGTCTTAGGCGTTTATTAGGGAGAGAAACATCAGTACCTAAATTACCAAATATTCGAATCCCGCAGAAAGGTCTGTCATTCCCCTGAAATCCAGATTCTGTCCCCTTACAGCTTCTGCTATTTACCAAAGAGATTTCCGACTGTGGATAATGAAGAATTAAAGAAAACAGGGTTAAATCGAACCTGCAACCGATAAAATAGCCTCTTCAAAGTAGCATCGCCCTAACCATTGAGTTAAACTGCTCTGTTTGTTGCTCAACACGGACAAGTATAGTATCAAAAATGGATACATTATCTGACAGGAATAATTATAAATTATATTATTTTGAAACTCTATTTATTTGAATGTTATTACCTGGCCTATGTATCATTTGGCATACACTGCGTAAAATGATACTAAACGATCCATTCACCATGCAATGATGGGAGATCATTTCAAATAGTGTTCAAAGTAATACAACGCATTTAAAGTATTTCTGTCGAATTACATATCCATCTTTCGAAAATAATATATATATATATATATATATATATATATATATATATATGTATCATTTGACTCGCAACAGTTTAGAAAACTATTCTGATGTCTTCAGATCTTTTCAACTAATATTGTAATGAGTTCCATCCTAAAAAAAGTGCATTACAACTGTGAACTTGTATCAGATTAAGCTAAACTTCGGAAAATATTCTGATTCAGTATTTAGATTATATTTGCAGCAAAGCCTGACACAATGCCACAGTAGCGGAAAACCCTGCGCGGACCAAACTGAATACAGTTGTAATGGTTTGCACCACTAGCAATTTAATCTTAATGTTTGCACTAAAAACCCAAGCATTTCACAATACACACACACACACACACACACACACACACACACACACACACACATATATATGTAAGGGAAAGGAGATCGATATCAGAGAGTATATGAACATAGACGTTAAATGTGTGTGTGTGTGTATATATATATATGTATATATATATATATATATATATACTATGTTCATGTCACTTCTGTTGCCTGTTCATGCATATGAATATTAAACCCGGTATGCCGTATTCAACATCTGATATCATATCTGTATATACACGTGTAAAACATAAAACACATTAAAAATCTTACTTTACATGCATTAACAGATATTTTGAAATAATCAATAGACTTGACTTAAGAAAAATTTTGATAAAGTTCCATTACTTATTTACTGTTTAAAGCTGTAAAAAACTACAGACTATATACATATATACTTCGAATATATATATATATATATATATATATATATATATATATATATATATATATATATATATATATATATATATATATACGAAGTGTAAATCGCATTATACTATATAGAAACCTATTATGTAACCACAATAAGGCCATAGCGAACATCAGTTATTGTATGACCAAAATAAAGAGACGCCCACATTTAGAGATAACAGTATTTCAGAGTGCATTTAGCACTGTACTTTAAGAATGGTAAGGACGGGTTGTTTCCTAGGAGGATGTATTCTATAGAAGCATTCAAGTAAACTATTCAGGTTCCAGAAATTTAGTAGACAACTCAGAAACATCTTAAACGTCTGATACACGTTAAAAAGCATCTTCGTAACATGAGTAGATCTATCTATCTATCTATCTATCTATCTATCTATCTATCTATTTCTCTACCTATCTATCACAGCCTATTCTTATTCATCTTTTCTTTATAATTTTCAGCCCCAGTTTCCCCTCTTTCTTTCCTTCTTTTTTTCTTTCTTTCTTTCTTTATTCCTTTTTTTCTCTGACTTTTCATACCTATCTCTCTATCAATCTCTTTTGTCACATGCGCGCTCAGGTAATCTTTACTCTTTGACATTGGCTCCGTGAAACATCAATTGACGGTTCAACAAGTTCGTTATATCAAAAAATACTTCAAGGAACTAATCAAATCAAAACATGTATGTTTCTTTAATGATGGCATACATAATCTAGAGCACTCTCAGAAGGTTCCAGATCGGAACGCGACTCTTGCAGCCCTAGGCTTGAGATCAAAGTGTTGTATCCATTTTTCTCATATCAACGAAAGATAGCATGCGCAACCCGTTTTTGTGAAGTTTCAAACCCTTGCACTCACGATTTTAAAAACGTTGGATAAATAAAAAGAAATACGAGAATTGATGAAGGGGGAAACAATTTGAAAAATGATAACGTTTAAAACTGAAAATGGCAATGTTATCCTAAGTAGTTTTCAGTGAATGCAATGAATATTTCAAAACAACTGTCTTTTCTATCTGGCAATAAATTTCAAATGAATTAAAATTCAGAAAATAATCAAATTAAAGTCATAATGAAGTTTGAAATTGGAAACGAGAAGTTTATGCTATGTTTTGTGGTTGTGGGAGAAACAGATACAACAGTTTGATCTTGAACCAAAGGCTGCAAAAGGCGTATTCTAATCAGGACTCCTCAGTTTTGATAAGGTAATATATATATATATATATATATATATATATATATATATATTCCTGAAAAATCATCTCATTTTAAACATATGCATGAACAAGTCTGGTTAGTCACAGAATAAAAAGTGTCAATGACCACGTCAAAATGTCGGTTTGGGGATTATCAATTAAAAACCCCTAGAAAAGACCAAATTCCCATATTAAAGCCCCCTTTCCTATTAACTTTTTTGACGATTTTTGAGGATTTTAAAGGATTAAAAAAAATTTTTTTCTAGACATAATAAGGAATAAATGTTTAGATTTATTCGGCCCTCACCTTCCCTGATGCAGCTAGTACGCATGATATACAGCACCAGATAGGCAAGCAGCCAGGCAGGCAAGCAAACTGCTTCAATCACTCAAAAGAACAACAAAAAAAAAACAACGATGATGACCAATGTTATTTTAGTCGAAACAGTTTTCTAATTCGGGGTTGTTCACTCGCTCGAATACACATTTTTTATGCCTCCTGCATATAACATAGCTACGTACTGACAGGTAATAAATGAAGTTTTCTTATTAAAAAAAAAAGATATCGAAGAGAGATACTTCAATATTTTTCAAGAATAGCGAGCCGATGGACATATTTCCTTTGATTGATGCATGTCAGAGCTTTGATATACAACTGATAAAATCTCCCAGGAAGTTATTTGAGCGTGAAATATAGCTAAGAATAAAATATCATCGTCTAGCTGTACTTTTATCAAATACAGAGACGTTGGTAAGATGAACGAACAACAAGAACCATCAGTTCAACGGTGTGTCCACCATTTTTGTTAGAAGTAATAGGAGGTGGATGAACAGAGTATGAAGAAGAGTCCCTGATTGATTCTCATACCGGTAAAATATTGCAATATGGAAATATTCAGCAAGTATTATTTCAGTAAAAATTATAAAAGGCGTTTTTTAAGGAGCAGGGCATTTTCATCTCTTAAGCAGAACTTAGTTATTCTATTGTGTCATCATTAGCTTGCACTAACCATTGATCAGAATCGGTATTACATCTCTTTATGGCGTAACACTTTTTAATGACATCATACCTTTTGATGACAATGCACATCTCCCATCACTCCTATTTCTTTTGCTAAACATAGCTGGAATGGACCGACAGATGGACAGACCGACCGACAGACTGATCGAAAAGAGTCTTATGGAGATGTATGTACACATCTAAAAACTAGTTGGTCATGTGGTGCAATGCATATTTTATTTTGGAACCTTCTCGTAGGTCAACTGAGTATGCATGCTAAATTTGGTTGGGTGTATCAGACTCTCAGTATCATAGATGGAAATTAGATTATCATGATTATTGCCGTTATTGTTTTTATTATTTGCATTTTCACACCTGTTCTTCGGTGTTCACCGCTGGAGACTAAGTTATAGCGAGTCTCCTAAAGTCTCCAGCCCTCCTTTCACACTCTCACAGCAGTGATCAGTTTATAGTCTCACGACTGTTTCCCAGTGGTAATTGCTGAAAGCTGTGATAATAAGTCTCCCCTGATCTCCAACTCTCCTCCCATATCATCCGCATTCTCCCCAGCAGCGCTGTACTTAGTATCGTCTCCATCATGTTTTATTTCATTGTTAGGCCATTGCTAACAACGAGAGGTCGTAGATCTCATATTCCCAGTACTCTCCCCAGGAACCGTGCAGTTCTCTGTAATGCCGTCGTCTGCATAGTTGCCACCCTCTGTCATATCTCCAGTTCCCCCAATCTCGTTTTCAGTATCTTTGTAGTGCACCAACTATTACTTGTACAATGCAGACTTTCATGCTCCACGCCTTCTTCTGTTCACTTGCCACGTCCTGGTATTTCCGAAGATTTTCACTCTCTTTCGTATTTACTCTGTGATATGCAAGCACGACTATGTCTATTATTCGACAGGTTGTCCTTCCTTTGTCCACGATGACCAGGACTGGTCTCCTCACTTGGATGGGTCGGTCAAATTGGGTGTGAAAGTCACTGTCTCCGGTTGGTGTTGATACCGTTCGTCGGCACGGTCGAATTCCATTTGTTCGCCCAGTTTCCAGTGTATCACTGTTGCTAACATATCGTGTTTGTGTACTCTTCCTGACCACATCCACTGGATATGTGGCGTAAAGTCTTACCTCTTTCTCCACATTGGCGGTACTTCAATTTGTTTGGGTTCCGTCGATAATCACCATAACATAGTTTATCCTGATGCATTTGTTTTTGGCTGCTATGATAGTGAGCGATTCTGTTCCTCTCTTCAGGTTTGCTTCGCATAGCCACGTCCACGATCTCTCGTCTCATCAATCTTTTCAATTCTCTGTATATTTTTCTGTTCCCATTTTCTCTCTCCTTGTTTGCTCTCCTGCCCTTTCGTTTGTTTCGTTTTCTATTGTTGTTCGTTGCATTGCTTAGGGCACTTTTAATAATGTCTTAACCATTTGCTTGCGCAAACTTTACTAATCTAGTTTAGGCCTTTTGGACACAGTCTTTTATGCTGATGGGTCATCGACTGCTTTCTTTCCTTTTCAGGTACAGTCTATCTTTGTCATCTCTAGGATGTAGTGCATTGTCATGAGATTCCTTGTTCATCGATCAATTGATAGGAGCTCTTCTTTTGTCCATCTAAGTAATAGAACTTTGTATCTTACTGCAGTTACTTCCCTTGTATTCATGCCCTTCATCAGATCCCTGCTATTTAGCTTAGTCTTAAATATTTCTCTTATCCTATCATTATCATTACTATGGAGGTGAGATGGAACAATTAACACACAATTCTTTTTCGTGGAAGGAAAAATTACATGGGAATTTTGAACGCATACTCAACCTATTTCGAATTCTGGAGAATCGAGATATTATTAATAAACCTGTCAGAATAAGGTCTCCAAGAGGTCAAAAAACATTGATATCTTTAGAATGAATTTAGTGGAGTACTGATGGAGACCTTCAATTCAGTAGATACAATGGCATGGCTAGCAGTACTGGAATAAACTAATAAATCAATAAAACCGTCAGAATAAGGCAACTCCTAAATCAAAAATAATTTTGTTTGAAAAAATACTTCTTAATGGGGTCTAGTGGAAAACTGATGCCTATTTTCAAGTCTCTAGACAAAATGATTCAGCCAGGAGCGCCACAAGCAAACACACAAAAAGATGCACATATAAAAAGAATCTTTGATGGCTATGGTCGTTCGATAATAGAATTCCATCGCTATCCAAAAGTACAGTGTTCCAATAAAAACCTTTCTTAATCCGAAGACACAAATTCGGCGAATTATTCTTAGTATATTCAGTTCGATACTTCAGTGAATTTTCAGAGCATATCCCAAGAACCAATGATTACCTCACTAGCCTTACAGAGGGTGATCTAGTGTAGTGAAACAATCCTCAGTTTTAACTCTACAGTTGTGACTAAGTACCAGACAAATCATAAAATATGTAAAAGACACTTGGCTTCAATGGTCAGTGGGATGAGTCCAATCCATATCATTTCCCCGAAGTTTTAACCATGTGCCAAGTTTGGTGAATATGAATATGATACTTGAGTTAGCAAACTCGTCTCGTACACGGATATCTTCACTCTTTCCCTTCGTGTATGCAGTGACTTTGGTTGAAATGAACTCAGTGGGCACTCAAACCTAAATTACGGAAAAGTCTGCACTAATCATTTGCCTGTCGGGACGTCGCCACTCTTAATTGAAAAGAAAGAAATGGTTATTTTGAATAATGTAGAAAATACCGAATATTGCAGAGAACAAGAAAAAAAAACAAGACTTCACAATACCTTATAAATACAAAAGGAAAACTAGATAGGTTATTCGCTCATAATTGCAAGAGACTTGACCGTTTGCAACCCTCTACCCAAACTTTCTCTATTTAGAGGAAATTGTACGTACTAAAACTATAAACCCAATAATTAGCAATGTGATAAAAAAGGGGATTTTTGATTCTATTCAAAACAAGTCAGGTTAGTCATTTACTAGAAACTGTCATGTGACAGTATGTCATGTTGGGTGTGATCTCCTAAAAAAAATCACTCCAACATCAATAAATAAGGTTTTTTTGGGCAGTGAACATTATAAGGTCAGAATTTCCTGAAAACGCTGTTGAACACAAATTAAGGAACTGATTTAGCCCAAAATTTACATTTTGCACGTTATATATTGCGAAAAACAAAAGATTTTTTTCTAGACATATAACAGAGTAAATGTTTAGATTTTCAGTCTTCTGCCCCAAAGGAACAGTCTGTAGGGAAGGAGCAAATCTTAATTATTGCATAGCTGGTTAAAAATGATGCACAAAGGATATTTCTTCACCATTTTTATTAAGAATCCAACTTTACAAGCCTAAATGTCATCCACTGCACGAATAAAATAGATGCAAACTGCTACATACAGGTAAACTGGAGCGGCAATTAAATTTAAACATTAAATTTAATAACTAGTGGCCCAGAATCAAATTCCCAAATCATCCCATCCTACTCCCATTGAAATAACACTTCCGTACCCCTTATACAATACTTTCACCTCAGTCCAGACATATACTCCATTACAGCGATTCCCACTCTTATTCGATAGCACCACCAATATATATATATATATATATACATACATATATATATATATATATATATATATATATATATATATAAATCGTGTATTTAGGCAGCATCTCTTCTTTCAAACAGGTTTTATTAAAAAGTATACACATTTTATGTCTGCACATTTCTCTAGAAACTTCCATTACCAGAACAAATCAAATTGAGCAACAACTACATACGAACTAATATTACATAACTAACATGATATAAAACTATAACCATTAAAAATTGAAAACAGAGAAACCATAAGAAACAACAACTTAGAACAGACCAGTAATGGTTGAAAGATGAAAAAAATATATAACATGAATTCCAAAAAACTCCAACTATAAAAAAAATCATTAGAAAAATAGAAAAAACTTTCTAAGCAGAAAACAATGTCTATAATTCTACATACACACTCACACACACACACACACACACACACACATATATATATATATATATATATATATATATATATATATAACACAGCAACTCAGAGATTTACCTAATGATGTGCACCGTCGAGACTAGTCTGCTATTGAACCCTACGGAGAATAGAATGGAAGAATAAAAAATGGAAAATTTTTTCATATATACTTGTGTTTTGTCTTGATTTTACTTGCACACTTTTCTAAGACTTTTAAAAAATTCCTATTCGCATTAAACACAAAAACGTGTCTTTTATTCTGCTGAGACCAGAAAAGTTTGATAAATAGAAAAAATTGTAAGGTTTTCCTTGCCTGTAGTTTTCAGTTCGACACACACACACACACACACACACACACACACACACATATATATATATATATATATATATATATATATATATATATATATATATGAAAACCCG
This sequence comes from Thysanoteuthis rhombus, assembly GCA_963457665.1. Classification (NCBI taxonomy): domain Eukaryota; kingdom Metazoa; phylum Mollusca; class Cephalopoda; order Oegopsida; family Thysanoteuthidae; genus Thysanoteuthis; species Thysanoteuthis major. The sequence goes on along the minus strand of OY735207.1, from coordinate 51,897,848 downwards.
TGTACACTAGGTAAAATATAGTAGTAAGAATGGGACTGAAGCTTACGGACACGTAAAAATACTTTCATTTAACTCAAGGGTGTACTGATGGTTTTCGGGACAGAGCTGGCTTGCATCTCTTAGGGGACCTCTTCAATAAATAGTGGGAGTATTGTATACCAGAGAGATGCAGTAGATGACTTTTTATCTATAAAACATGGGACCCTTATTGACTCCTTATTTGGGAAAAAAAGTTTCTCTTTACATATTTTCCCTGAGGTTCAAGGATGGGTTCTTCCTTCTTTTCAAATCCTCTAAGTTAGGACACTCTCCAATTACTACTGACCCCTTGAAGGGAGGAAAAAGTCTACAACTCTCTGGAGAGATGAAAGTTCTCCTACACTTTCCACCTTTCAGAGGTAGAGAAAGCCCATCTTCACTTTTGATGCCTTTTGTTTGGGGAAACTTTCTGTTTAATGTCCGGCCCATGTCGACCGTTTGAAGTAGAGTAGTGAGCAACATCAGTTTAGCCCCTTTCGAAAATCCATGTACAAACATATGAAAAAAGACGGTACCGATATCATACGGAAATTAGAAATCCGCTATAGCATTAGATTTACACTGTAAATAGAACTTTCCTTCAAAACTTTTTTAAAAAATACAGATGTTCCCCTTAGTACCCGTTTATGCTGGGTAAAATATTTCAGGTGGGACTGGAAAATTCTAAAATTTTCAGGAACATGAGAAAAAAGATTTCCATCACTTTTGACCCCTTATTAGGGAAAAATGCTTCTTTTCCCCTTTGACTCAGTACTTTTTATAGCTTGGCATGCAAACTCATTACTCTCACTTATATGTTGAAGAAAATATAAGGCCCATTTGTAAAGCAGTGTTTTAAAAAGGTGGTTCATTTATCTATGAAAGAGATGGATGAGATCGCTGAGTACAGAAAAGATAGACTGACAGACAGAAACAGATATATATTGGTAGATAGATATAAATACATATATATATATATATATATATATATATATATATATATATATAGAGAGAGAGAGAGAGATAGAGAGAGAGAGAGAGAGAGAGAGAGAGAGAGACTGAGACACTAGAAAATGCAGAGGACTATAGTAGCTGGAATTGGTTAGTAGTTTTACCATGAGGAGATCTCGGCGATTCTATTGCTGGATAAGGTATGTCTCGTTAACTCTCAGCGAATTTCTCAATGAAACTATCTCAAGCGAAGAATTATTCTTGGATGGCAAGCCTTTAGCAGAGTTAACTCAACCTTCAAAAACAAGAAGATCCCATTAATCCTAAAAAGAAGGGTATACAACCAATGCATACTCCTGATAGTCATCTATGGAGCTGAAACATGGAACCTAACCAAGAGACAGACCTGCAAACTGAGAAGCATGCAACGTGCGTATGAGAGAATCATGCTCAACCTCACATGAAGAGATCGCAAGACAACACTATATCAGGGAGAAAGAAAGAGTCTGAGACATCATGGGATCCATTAGGAAACCAAAATAGCAATGTGCTGGTTATGTTGCAAGAATGGTTGACAACTGATGGACAATACGACTTACAACATGGATCCCCAGAGATCACATGTGCAACTGAAGCTGAAACTGAAGAATGCTAAATGGAGAGACAAGCTATACAAATTCAGAAAGTATTGACTCGGCGACGCCCACGATAGAGAAGTGTTGTAAAAAGTGTGATGATGATGGTCATCATCATCATCAGCGAATTACTACGAACATACTTGGGAGACATTTATACTTCAATTTAGCGACTATAGTCCACCATACCCTTAGCATTTTGGATCGGGAGGGTACCCGATAGATACATACAAACTGAGATGGTTTTGTTTTCGAACTCAACCCTGTATTCAATCCACGTGGTTAGACTGTTTCCATTCCACTGGCCATGCTTAGGGATATCTCGTATTAGCCATTTCATTTGTTATTTCGTCCTTTAGTGAATTCGCCGGAGTAATGCTGTTTCTACTCGTTCTGCCAACAAGGGCTGAAGAATGAGAACAATGTACCCCAGTAGAATGAATAAAAAGTCTTGGGGGAAGTTCCAAGAACGTTTCCAAATACCACACGCCCCTGAAGAAGGCTGTAAGGTAAAACAGCGAACAGCGAATTGTGATTATTACATTATAACAGAATCGGAAAATAGTTCAAATAAATCAGAGCATAATCTAACTGCAATTGAATAGAATCAGTGCATAATCTAACTGCAATTAAATAAGTATATATATATATATATATATATATATATATATATATATATATATATATATATATATATATATATATATATATATATGCGTGCGTGTGCATGCAACACGACCACACAAATTGCTATTTCATACAGTCGACTTTTAACAGTCCGCAGACAAGTGTTCAGTTTGTTTGGATAAGTGGTTATTGAGAAATCTAATAAAAATTTTACAAGATTATGATTATAAATATTTCTTCATAGATTCTATAAATTATCCCCCTTCACTTCCACTCGTAAGTATTTTCTCAATTTAGATATAGAATATCTCAATTGGCAACACCGAAAAAAAAAAAAGAAGGGTAACTGAGATCCTTCAGAGCTGTAGTTTCGTACGACGGACGGAAAATCATTTTGCATGACGATCGTGGCAGGCTGTTCTACAAACCATTAAGTCCGGTATCTTCCAAACACGTGCCTCCGGAACGGACACTGTCCAAATAATTATTAGAATAATGTTAAGAATTCCTAAAGAAACAGCCAATAAAAAGAAAATAACCAAAGAGGGTATACCCCTGCCATCGCTAAACACAAACTAAAAGCTGAATTAAAAATAATCAGAACATGTATAGCCAAGATGCATGGTTGTTAACTGTGCAAGTATTATTTTGACATACGAAACCTATTTCTCTCCCACGAAAAGAAGTCCTAGATTTGCCCCTAGATATAATCAATTTCACTTGGCCCATCCCTCCTCAGAATGTCAAGGAAATTCATTGTGAACTTTTTGAAGATGTTGTGCGGGGGAATATGAGCGAGTGCATGTAAACATATAAAAAAAATCTTAAATTATCTATCAATTGGAAAAAAAAATCTTGGTTCTGCCCCGAAATCTAGTCACTTTTTACTCGTCCCAGTAGCCATCATTCCAAAATATTATTTGATATTGGCAGTTTCCGGAGATATTTCAAAGACAGACAGAATGCTTGAATACATACAAAGAGTGCAAGAAGTAACCGATTCATTTTAACATCAATATCTATAGAGAAAAAAAATTGAATATTCGCGAGTTGTGTAATAAAATCAGAAATGTTTGGCCAAAATTTTGTCAATTTTGAAGATGTAGGAGAGTATATCAGAGAAAAAGGCCAGAGGATGATAGAATCCATTAGGAAACTCGAATGGCAATGGGCAAGTTGCAAAAATATCAGACAACCTCTGGACATCACGACCCATTAAAGGGATCCTCAGGGATCAGACGTGAATCTGTGGCCGGTAAAAAGAAGGCGTTTCTACGTACAAAGTTCAGAAAATATTGATAGAGAGGCATGGAAGAGTTCTATGTATAATAACAGATTCCCAAAAGGCTGCTGCTGCTGATTGTGAGTGTGTTAAAGTAAAATTTCGAAAACGTATCGGATACTTTTTGCATTCATTGTATATCCCATTCAAATTCGTCGGCAAATGTAAACAAGTGAGTCGCAAGAGTCACAGTGTGAGCATCTCTCTTAGGAAGGTTGTATGTCAGATACAAAAATTAGCTGTAAAGATAACAGGTTAGTTTATCTTTCTGACGGAACCTCAAAAGAAAAAAAAATGGTTGCCCTTCGGTTATGATCATATCGGAGGAATGGCATAACGATCAAACCAAAAATTTCTAAGGATTCTCCGCTTATCAAACGATATTAGAAACACCTTACATCAGTTCATACCTTTTATTAATGGTGCTGGGCCAAAGTTCAGAAGAGAATAGACAAACTTATTGTTGAGACTGAAATGTACGGAAGCCCATACTAGCCATGTTTATTGCACATTATTTTTAGGGACAACTTTGCCTCTCCCTGTCTCCCCCTCCCTTTCTTTCTCTCTATATATCACTCTCTTTCCCCCTCTCAGTCTCTCTCTTTCTTTCTCTTTCTTTCTTTCTCTCTCTCTCTCTCTCTCTCTCTTTCTATATATATATATATATATATATATATATATATATATATATATATATAGTACAAGCATATATACTCGGTTAATTATGAGATTTCTTGCCGAACGTACACATCAACAAAAAAACAACAACGGGTAAAATCTGTTTTCTATTTCTTCCTCATGTATTTTCATAAATTGGAAATATGTCATGAAATATATCGATACCGTCTCATTATATATGTTTTATCGGGTTTGGTTTGAGTACAAGACTATTCCTCAATATTATTATTATTATTATCATTATTATTATTATCAGATTATACCACTGACTAAGAAAACCAAAAGTTGTAAATGCAATCGAAAACAGCCTAAGAAAAGTATAAACACGACTAACTTCCTTTACACTTTCACACAAAAACTTCCATGCCACACAAAGAAAATTCACTGACTCAAATACACATAAATAATTACTTCATGTACACACATACAGACGCATATACACACACACAAACGCATGCACACGCAGTAACCATTTAATATTTTAGTGACAAGACAACGAAGCTCTGCATGAAAAAATTTATATATGTCTAGAACATTTCCGTCAGTCAGGAGAAAGAAAACAATAACAGACCTTACAACACCCACACACCAGAAGTACACCACAAAAATTGATCAGATCACAAATACCTCTCTCACACTTTATTTCCCTGCACTGATGAAAACAAGGTGTGAAAACTAGGATGCTAACGAACCTTATAAAGAATAGAATGAAAGAATATTTAAAATGATTCATTCTTTCACCAATAAACTCCTGTTTCCTCTTGAATTTACTTGTACATAAACAAATTGATTAGGATATTTTTTCCATTTCCATTATTTATTATTTTCATTTATGTTATGCCGTCTAGTTCTACGTCGCCAATTATATCTGCAAACCCTGGTTAGCTATGATACAGTCGTTGACAATAGTTACATGTCCAGTTATTATCATTGCGAGTAAAGTCTGGAGAATTATGTTATTTGTACACCCGTCCGTCTCACGATATCTTTTACAAGTTTTCAACGAATTTCAATTAATTTTTGTCAAACGGTAGGTTATGGGCCAAGGAAGAATTGATTCGATTTGGGGACGAATCCAGGTATTTTCCTGAGTGACCTTCCCTGCATCATAGCAATTAATAAGTGATTTTGTTCCCTTTTGGTGTCGATTGGATTGGCAGAGGTATGCATTTTTTGAGCCCTTTTTAGTAGTTTCTGTGGCTGTATATCGTACCCACGTCATCAAATACTACGATTCGAAAGTTGTTATACTTTTCGATTGTGAAAGTTAATACTTAGTAGCACAATTATGTTTGTGTTTCAAACATCATTCGAAAACGTTGTTTCTATTTGATACAAAAACTTGTTCGCTATTCTCAGCATACTAAATTATTGAGTTTGTCTCTCGTTAATAATTTATGACTAGCATTTCTTTCATCCAAAATTTAGTTACTTCTCATGACATCTAAGAAAGCCTGTCTACTGGCACTGAATGAACAGCACGAAATAGAAAAACGAGAATAAGCTCTGGGTGAGACTCGTCTAAATACGGGAACCGCTTTACCGACTGAGCTGCCAGTGGATTAAATCTAATCCTTAAATCCATCTTTATCCATGCCTGATCTCTCGTAGCGATGTTTGTTATTTTTTGTACGTATATTAGTTTTATTACTAGTGATAGTGTATTGATTTGTGTTTTCATTGTAGGAAGCGTTGTCTACCATTTTTAGTTTCTTATAAGCATTTCTTCCATATCAATTTTCATTGTTTCTCGATCGCAAGTACTCAAACCTAATATTTTCTCATAACTGTAGGCGGATGGTGTGAGGATATGCATGAAAAGCAACTGAGATTATGATAAGAGGAATACCAATCAAAAATTGATAATGGTTTAAAATGCTTCATGTAATAAAAGATAAATCAAGATGATAGTGTCACTCGTTCTCGGGACAGAATTGGTCACAATGTTATGGTTGTCAGTTATTATCTTGCAAATGATAGCTTTGATACTAAGGCAGTTTTGAGTAATAGCAGTAGTTTTAGTAGCCATGAGATGAATGTCCAACGAAACATTTTATTTCATCTTAGTAATATTTTGTTTTAGTGGTATCTCCCTGTTTATATAGGATATTTTAATTTCAATCTTTTTATTTATTATTATTTCATTATATTTTTTTAAGAATAAGTACAAATATTTTTTTAAATATATACGAACTGCAAGTACAAAGTAACAGGCAGAGTTCGCAAAAGAACGTCCACATCCCTATGTCTACTTGCAGGCTACAATGACGTGAATCAAAATTTGATTTATGACCAGCGTGCATTATCAAGAAAGGACATGACAAAAATAAAAGCAAATACATTCAATGTAACATTATCGATCAGAGACCAGGCTGTTTCAATATATCCCTGCAACTAGCTGATCTCACAATCAAACAATACAGATTGACAAAAAATGAGATCAAGCTTAGCTAAAATCCAGTCTTCAGTAACTTCCACCATCCCGACCTCCGATGACTCTACCGAACATATCGTTATTTCCATTTTGATTGTCTGGAGACGCACAGAATTTTTCCTTCATAAACTAAGGATATATGCATCTTCGTTTTCTGCCATTTGGCTTTCAATAGATTTTTTATTAGGAATTATCCACTTTCGGATAGCGGGGAAAACTGTGTGAAGATTAACAGAATTATGCAAGGGGCAATCATCGTATAATCTATTTATTTTCAAGCCTCCATAGAGAAATACTGAAAAATAAAATCTCTAACACATTATACGTCGACGGGGAATGAGTTTTATGACAATTGTCTAAAATGACATTTTCGTGTCGGAATCGTTCGCACTCGTCAAAATGAATCATAGCTAGAACGGAACATGTCTTCAAGAGAAGTTTCAATATATTTTCTTTCAGGTATGAGAAATTTGGGAAATTTTATTTACGTACTTGATGTTCGACCCGAAATATATTGGAAACAATCAGATCTAGGGAACATGCCATCGATTCTAATAGATCTCTATTCCCAAGCCAGTTTTCTTACATATTGTCATCCTAAAGTTATCGAGCAACAGGATAAAAATATCCAGGAATGTGATGTTAAAAATATGACTTCTCTGGGGTTTAAAAGTAATGGCTTATATTTTCTTTTAGAGAACAGTAAGATATATTCTCACATTTATGGAACCAAAACAAAAAAAAATCTCAAATGAAGCATCATTATGTATTGTTAGAAATCATTATCATTTTGGGCATAATTCCCTAAGACACATACACACACACACACACACATATATATATATATATAGTCTGGCTTGGAAATAAATATCTATTATAATTGACAGCATGTCCTCTAGATATAATCGTTTGCGATTTCTATTTTTTTAATTTCCCAAATCGCTTGCATTGGAAAGAAGATATAATGAACATTTCCCCTGAAGAGATCTTTCGTTTTCGTTATGATTCGTTTTTTTTTTGTTTTTTTGTTTTTTTTGACAAATACAAGCAATGTTAGTGGCAACTAGGAGGCGAAGAGAAACATGAGAGAAAGCAGATGTTACATCTTCAATTTTTTTTATCACCACGTGGGCATGTTTCGACACATTTCGACTGGTGCCAGCCGTCGTTTTTAGAGAAAAACCTTTCGGCTCAGAGTTTCTGTTTACATGTTTGAGGTTGAAAATATATGTATGTAAACACACACACACACACACACACAAACACACACACACACACACACATATATATATATATATATGCAGCGTATTAGAAAAATAATTACGAATTTTTTTCGGTAATAACTGCACTGTTTCTTACTTGAGAGACAGTCAAACCCATCCATAAGAAAGAATAAGTACAATATAACTACTTCTTTCTTAAGGGAGGGTTCAATACGTATATATAAAGAGTGGAAGAGAGTGTGATTGAAGATGAGTTACAATCGTCAACACTCAAGTTGAATCCTTGCTGAATGCCCTCATTGATATGGTCGTATGCAGGACTAAGTTTGATAAATATCGATAATTACAGAACTTTCTTTCGTCTGACAGAAGTTAGGAACTCTGTGAGGATCATCACGCTTACGGAACATACTGCAAGACCGAGTTGCTAATCATTTCTTATTGCTTTTCGCCCAAGTATACATTCACGAAGCTCAACTTAGCCTGGTAGCGGGATACCCTTATGGAGCACTTTGTAAAGATCAAATTCAATCATCATCATCAGCCATTTAGCGTCCGTTGTTTGATATATACCTTCTCCAAGGTTCGCTTGAATTGTCTATCATTGGTGTAGCAGAGCCCCTATTTTTTTTTAACTAGTCTAGTTTGTCATGCCATCTTAAATTTTACCCTTCACAGTTTCACATATGATCTCTTGGGATCTACATTTTGAGTCGCCTTGCCCAGCTGTTGTTTGACATCCTTTTTACATGTCCAATCTATTGCTATTTTTATATCTGACTCCAGCTCTTCTTTTCTCTTATAAACCTTGCGGTCTTGCGATCTCTCCCAGTGATATCGAGGTTTTCTTCCGTGTGCACCCACAGTTCTCAGTTAGAGAGTCAATCTTTTGGTTAGATTCCCTGTTTCAGCTCCGTAGCTGACTATCATGACGATGCATTAGTTGTATATCCTTCTTCTAAGGACTAAAAGATTTCTGTTCTAGATGGTTGAGCTTGCTCTACCAAAATCTTTCAACAAATATAATTCTTAGCGCCAAAAATGGAAATATTTGCCACTTTTTACCAGTAAGAAAAAATGCCTATATACACGAAATATTACACCGAATAGAAGGTTTTTAAAAAATCTCCCAAAACAGTCATCTTCGTCAGGGAGATTTTGGTATCGAAAAAAAAAAAAAAAAAGTGATCAGGTTGCAGAGGCCGTTTTTTCTTTTATTCTACGCACGTAGCAAGAGGCCTTTTCCGCTGCCGGTCAAATATATAATGAAATCGAGAAATGAATGGGGGAAAAAAAAAAGAAGAGATGAAATTGTTTGGGGAAGGAAAAAATCAACGTATCACTGAAGTAAAAAGAAAGGAGATAAAGGAGGAAGGTAGACTTACACAAAATTGAAAAAATCTGTGAGTTCAAGAAAAGGACAAAGAAATAAGAACGAAGAATATAAAGAATGTCACGAAGTGAGACGTCTTCGTGTTTTTTTTTCTGTCATGAAGTCGCGATGAATGTGATGTAATGAAAGGAAAAAGAAACTCAATTTGAAAAATTCGACCTGATGTCAATATGTTTCATATTGAATGAAATGCTCTCCATATATATATATATATATATATATATATATATATATATATATATATGTATTGTTCACACACACACACACACACACACAAACACACACACACACACATATATATATATATATATATATATATATATATATATATATATGAATCAGCGTGAAAAAACAATTTCAAAGACCATGTGTATAAATGACATTTCTATAATTATTTGGATGTTTGGCCTTACTTTTCTGAACACTTAACTTATATAACATACACTTTTTTGGATCCCTGCCATTAATCCTGAAAAGGCCAGTATGGACAGGTGAAACGTCAAAATAAACTAAAGAAATCTTAATCATAAACAATTCCTCTGAATTGTCATTTCAATATAATATTGGCGGTCGATATACTGGTTATATATATATATATATATATATATATATATATATATATATATATATATATATATATATATATGGGAGGGTTGATTGTCTTTCAGGTAAGAGGAGGGAGAGACAGAGAGGGAGAGAGAGGATATGTAATAAGAAATAGTTTCAAAAATAGAGTAGCATTTATATCATTACAGTTCAATGTAAAGGATTTCAGACAGAAGAATTCCTCACTATTCACTGGTCACATACTGAAAAAACAAATGCTTATAGCGAGTCTCTTAATTGTAAAGTCAGTCCAGTTGTTGAGTGAGTGTTGAGTCAATAATTTTCTATCTATAAGTGATGAAAGTCTGTTTCAACATATGAGTTTTTATGGAACAACTAAATATAGTTGACTAGAAAATAGAAACCCTGATATTATAAAAAAATGCATAAGTACTTTCATAATATCATCATTGAACAATTATCATTCTCTCTATCAATATACATACACACATAAATGCATATATATATATATATATTTTATTGTGTCATCCACAGGCAGCTGTTTCGATGTATTACATCTTTTCAGTGTGACTATAGACTTTCCATTCAGTACTGCCAAGCAGAATTGAAACCTTCACTTCAGACCCGGAGGCTGATAGCCTACCTCTGGACTACGGAACTGGACAGTCAGTAAGGCTGAATTTAAGCGATATATCCATTTACACAGAAGTTCGTCATCTACTAGAGTGCTCTATTTCTTCTGGAAAGAGTGCTCAACCCTGGCATGCATAACTGTTTGAGTTGGGAGCTGTGTATCTTCGGGTAACAATAGTTGTATAGTTTTTAGTAATAATTATTTTGTAAAAAAATACCAATACGAATCCTCAATGATTGTTTATTACTAAATCAGAACGTTTTAAAACAGATTATGTCAGGGCAAATATCAATGAAGACAAAAGCAAAAGAAAGTTCTGACGACTTTTTTTACATCTCGTCAAATTTTCTCAGATTTGAAGTCGGCTTAAAAAGTTTCTCTTCACCCGGAACGAAATTTTTTTCGGGAGAGCATCGGATCAATGTAAGTTTAAATTTTTCATTTTTTTGTTTTTATCAAGGCTGTAGATCAACGGCTAGGTAAAGCTACTTCGCGGTATGGAGTAGTACTATGATGATCAGCAGTGCTATTCATTTGTTTATGGGTTGGTATATAAAATGGGATTTGGTATTTCCTAGAGCAAGCCCAACCTTCAAAAATAACAAGATCACATTAATCTTAAAGAGAAGAGTGTATAACCAATGCATCCTCCCAACAGTCACTTACGGAGCTGAAACATGGAACTTAACCAAGAGACAGATCCGCAAACTGAGAACGATGCAACGTGTACATGAAAGAATTATACTGGGCCTCACTTGGATAATCCACGAGACAGCACAGTACATCCGGGAAAAGACAAGAGTCAGAGACATCATAGAATCCATTAAAAAACTCAAATGGCAATGGGCTGGCCATGTTGCAAGAATGGCACACAACCGATGGACAACGACACTCAAGACATGGGTCCCCTAAGATCACATTCGCAACTGAGGCCGGCAGAATATTAGTTCGAGGGACAAGCTAGAAAAATTCAGAAAGTACTGGCTCTGTGACACCCACGATAGAGATGTGTGGCAAATACTGGGGAAGGTCAATGTCCAACGATGGACGTTGAAAGACTGATGATGATGTATGAGTAAGGGAGTGTGGTTTTTTCTCTGTCCATATGGTAGTTGTAAAATTTGGAGAATCAGAAAAACAAAAATGATGGAACGAAACATTTTGTGAACACGTATTTTGGTCGACTGGAGATTCGGTCGCATGGATTAGTAAACAAAAAAAGAAAAAGGGGTAGATTACAAACGTCAATGTAGTCTGAAATGTACTGTTATGTAATTATTTCATTTAGATATGAATTAAAATTTTAGATATGTATTAGTTACGTTTTAGTTTAATTTTTTTTTTCAAATATACGTTGCTCTATCTATTGCCTTACTTTTACTACGAATTTCAAATATTTGTTAGTATTGCCTTAATTGGAGTTTCTCAAGGTAGAGTATAAATTGTATAAGGTGAAGGTGGGATCGAGTTGTAACTTATATTGCGCTTTTTGTTATCTGGTGGATAATGTATATACATATGCTACAAAGTATCTATATTTACATTCTTATAGATGTACTTATATCAATAGGGTTAGCAGTTTTAATTAAGTTGTTTAACTTTACTGAAAGTAGTTTGGAGTTAGGGCATATTTCTTTAAATATAGTCTTTTGTAAGTTTCTTCGAGTATATTATGTATTTATTTGTAAGTTAGATCGATGCCTAATGTGTTTATATTGAATGAGTCGTGTGTATCTGAGATTTTTAGTATAAATTTAGATGAGTTGTATTAAGTATTATTGTTTATAATCGTGTTATTTTAATCCATTTTGTTTTGTAAGTGCGTAGTTAGTCAGGTTCGAATCTAAATGTATCTTTGTGTCTGCATTTCATTTCTTTCTATCAAAGAGTTTTTTTTTTATCCTCGAATTTCAAAAAGTTTTCGTTTCTCTTCTAGGCACAAGAAGAATTCGTCTTTTAAGATATCTGGAGGCCTAGAGTTGCTAATAATAACCTATTTCATGAACGGTTTAATTCTTTAATTTGTCAAAAGTATTTGGTAAGTGCCGTTTAACCTTTTGCTATTTATTTCAAAAGGATCTATAATAGCTGTAATATCTTTATTTCCATCGGGCTTTTATGATATCTATATAATTTATTTTGTTGTTGCGATGGTTGCTAAGAATTTTCTAATTTTCAGTTGTGCACTTGTTGTCTACGGGGCGTTCGATTTTATTTTTGCAATTGCAGTCTTTTTTGTCAATTTATTATTATTATTATTATTATTATTATTATTATTGGTAGTAGTAGTAGTAGTAGTAGTAGTAGTAGTAATTAATTAATTAATCAATTAATTTTCTATCTTGTAAAATCATAATTCTGTTTATATTTCTGGTACAGCTATAGCTTATTTTCAATGTATTTCTGTTGAAGATTTTTTTATGTAGTGGATTTTCTATTGGGAAAAGTTTGTTGTTTCCAGTGTTAATATTCATTAGTTTACAGTAAGGAGGAATGAACAAAATGATTTTCTGTTTCTGTTTCTCTTTTGTCTTCGGTGTTATTGTTTTTAGTACAATTGTCTTTGCTTCTCATATTTTTCAGTTCCCAATAAAAATCCCTTTTTTTCGAAGCGTTATTGTATATTTGTCCCTTTTCATCAGATTTTTTTTCTAGGAATTGTTAAAAAATGGACACATGATCGGACAAAACGATTATAAATTGCATTATAAGATATAAAAAAAAAACTCCTGTTTGAAATGGTCCCCTGTTATTATACGATGAATATACCATCAGGCCTCGATAACATAAATCGAATAAAGACATTGTTTTAAAATGCATTTTTTCACGTTATATAGGCCGAATGTTCCATTCAACGTAAAATAATTGAGGATCATTCCGAACAAGAGTTTTTTATATGATATAATGCATTCTGTCGGATCATGTCTCTATTTCTTAATAACATAATGGTGGCATTGAAAAAACAAACGAAGTTGATATAGACTGTGAATAAGCAAGACGGAATAGAGAGTTGAGAGCTATTCAGGCTTTTGCATTACCGTCAGCAGTGAAGCTCAATGGTGAGAACAACGCTACGTTGAAGCGGCTACCCTTGGGGTTGCAGGTTTGATTCCTGTAGTAGTCCATTTTTTCGGTTATTTATTCTATTCATATTTTCTCGTCCAAATGGTACATTCACCGTATAAAAACGGATGGCCATTTCAAGAGTTTCTGTAAAATATATATATATATATATATATATATATATAGATAGATAGATAGATAGATAGATAGATATAGATATATATAGATAGATAAATGTAAATAGATAGATAGATAGGTAGATAGATATAGATATAGATATAGAGATATATAAAATCATAGGTCAGGGTATGTCTTTATCATTCAGCCCGTATAGGATACGTTAGACCAAGAAGTCACTACCTAGAGTTCATGGAATTTAATCTGTCAAGTACCCAAGCATTTCTCGTATCTCACAGGACATTTCACTTGTCTTACAAAATCACCCCCTTCCAAATTAAGTAAGTCATTTTATTCTTTGGAGGAAGCTATTCCACGTCTTGAGTTCCCAATCATTTTGTTTGCTCCTTATATAAATATATATATATATATATATATATATATATATATATATATATATATATATATATATATATATATATATATATATATATATATGTATATATGTATGTATGTGTATATATATATATATATATATATATACATATATATGTATATATACATATATATATACACACACATATATATATATATACATATATATATATATATATATATATACTTTTATCAAATTTTCATCAAAAAATTAAAAAAATAATTCAGTATAAGAACTTAAACATATATAGTCTCATTTCTTCTTGCAACTAAATTATTGCCTGATTTTTTGTTCTCTAAAATACATGAATATATCTTGGTCGTGATGAAAAGTCAAACACAAAATATATGACATTCGTAAAACAACAATCTTCTGAGGCAGAAATCATTCAAAATAAAAGAAAACCGTTTTTCCTCAACAACGAACGACAGAATATGTAATTTTTCAGTCGTACGTGACAGGATTGAATTTGAATGATAACAAGCCTGGTCGCTTGAGGGTCAAAATCCACTCCTACCCCTATTCTGATTGATATGATTTTTGCGATTTTTGTATGTATATCAAATTACAATCGAAGAAATCTCGGGCTGGGTGAACGTAGGTGTTAATGTTTTTATCCACGGTGATTGCACTACAACTGACAAGTGTACAAAGTTTACAGCTGCCTGATATATTCTTCAAGACACAAACCAGTGTAGTATCGAGTTTAAAGTTTTTGGAGTCAGGGTTTCTTGGAAATTACAGATGATGGATTTTTCTTCACACTCTCTATAAATGATCTCCCTAAACTTCTGCTCGTTATAATTTTCCAAAGATTGATATAAATCTGAACGAAAGAAACCGAAGTACTTCGAAGCCTCAGTTTTGTGTGACAGACAAAAAATATTTTACATAACTCTCAGGGCATGCTGCTCCACACATCATAAAGTACGACCCCCTTCAAACATGTGCCTTTGAGACAGGCACTGTCCTTGGGTGAATAGTTTTAAAAGCATTAAGATATGTATATTTTCTTTGTATAACTATTTATTTATCAGTGTTGAATAAAACCTTGCGTATTTCTGACATACATTCTTGTAGATATGTAAGATTTGACAGTTTGGCTGAGCCTATCAATCACTCGGTCATGATTTCAAGTTAGGGTAGGGTTTGTTGATTTTGTACATTTGTTTTGTTTGACATGACAGGACAGACAGTGAGGAGTTTATCCCCCTTAAATTCGTAGGGGATTGTTATTGTTTTTGTTGCTACAATAAAAAAAAAAACCGGTGTCTACTCCAGTCCCCGACTGTGAACGAAATCATTGCGCAATAAATAAATGCAAGTGTCAGAGAAGATGATACTTTAGAGACACGGTAACTCCAGTGCCTGCACTGTAAACTTAATTTCCGTCATCTAAATATCTCAAAGTGTTCTCAATGAATTCAAATGAAATTATTTTGGAAGTGTAGGTAATGAGTTCAGGAAGTATTGATTGGATTGTTGGACAAATCCTGGAAATTTATTCAATTCAGAGATATGTTTCCACCTTTTTTTTTTATTCATGCTTTCGGATCACTCATGATAGTGCGTACAATATCTCGGAGAGTTCTCAATAGGCTTTGATTACATTATGTCGAAGAATGGACCATGAACTAACGAAGCACTGATCAAATTTGTTGATGGATACAGTAATTCTTTAGATTGGAAAATACAATGGCTCCCCCCAAAATTAATCGATCGAAACTCACAATTACCTTCTTTGCGGCGTAGCTCTATATGTACTGTTTTCCGTTCAGTTTTAGGTGCTGTATGGCTTTGTCATAGGTATGTACTCCCTGAGTGCCAGTTTTTGTTTCTGTGAATAGAGGAATCTGCCAGACTTGCAAAAGGCCTTTAGTGCAGAGCAGTTGCTGAAGATTGATTCGCTAGACAGATATATGATCTATTAAGCTAAGTAGCTCATTACTATTTAATGACGAGTTAAGGCAGTCAGTGATGTCCGAACCTGCTACAAAGTAATTATGATCTATTAGACTAGCTTGCTTACCCTTTACCTACGACGGAGCACCTAATGCAATTGCTGAACTTGTCTGGAACTTAGTGAGGCAGCCAGTCGAGATCGAGCTCGCCGTGCAGTAACAAGGGTCAGCTACACTCGATTGAGAACCCTTAATTAATCGCGTGGGAACACTCTGCATCTTAAAATTTGACGTTGAAGCAAAACTATCAACAAAGTAAAACTTCAGTTTTTAAATCATTCTCCCTGGCTGGCTCTCTATTTATTTATGTGTGTGTTATGCGTACAGGTTGCACCAATGTAGCCAGAGGGCTGAAAATTTCAATATTTACTCTTGATTTTTGAAAAAAAATTATACGTTTATGCTTTTTTTCCGATTCTCTGCCAGAATAAACGGATGATTCAATTTACTATGTAAGGTTATACTAGATTATTCCTTTTGTTCATATCCAACAATATTTACACTTGTTTTTATCTTATTTTTTTTCTTTTTGAAAAATTTTTTTTTTTAGTGATCACCACCCACAAAGAGGTGGAGGGAAATAACTAATTCATCTTTTTTAAATAAATCACCTATAACACAGCAGCTTACTAAAATACGTTGGTTACTTCATGATTTCGATTGAGCGACAAACTCTTTGGGATCGGCTCGAATCAGCAGAAGTCTGTATCAGGGAGAATTTTAACGAGTTTATAATTAGTTTTCAATTCGGGTAAAATGTCTTGTAGCATTTGTTTTACGTGTAAATGATAAAAGTTTTTCTATGTGTTACCTTCCAAATTAATTTTAACACTTTCACAGCTGGAGGAAAAATTGCCAGACAATTTTAAGAGGTGTTAGTTTAAAAATTAAATTTCGGGCTTGTTTGTTTGTGAGGAAAACACACGCACTCACTGATATGAACACACACATATATATATATATATATATATATATATATATATATATATATATATATATATATATATATATATATATATATATATATATATATATATATATATATATATATATATTATAGTTTATGTATATATACATATATTTGTGTATGTACAGTACTGCCTATAATTACGAGTCAGAAATTTCGCTGGTATCAGGAACATTACGCAAAAGATATCAGAAGTATTTTTCAATCAACATAAAAAGGTATGAATTTGGTCATGTTTTATTGTTCTGAAGGCTAAATTTCTGGCAAAATGCTTTTTTTTATCAGAACTAAATTGTTAAATGAAAGAAAAAGATCTTTTTCTATCCTTCTAAAATCTTGTTCAGAATCGATCAAGGAATTCCGGTATGTGATCCTGAGATCAAATTGAAAAAACATATATCAAATAACACGTCGAAATATCCATCGGATTAAAATGATTTGCATGGCGTATGGTTGTAAGTACTTTGGGGAGATATGTATTTTTTTTCCACCATCACAAGATGAAAAGTTTACATGACTTGCATCTATAATACCTTTTTTTTTTGGTAAACCACGAAAGTAAACCCTGTTTAAAGAAATAAATGTATAGAATAAAAAATGGCAAATTATATGTATGCCAGAAACTAATCGGCCTTTGCCCTATCGGTGGGCTTTAGGCGCTAAGTGCATCGCTACGTTGAAGCAGCAACCTATCGGTGGCAGTTTCGCCTCCAGCAGCAGCAGCCCTATTTTCTTTAATTGTTTATTCTATTTACGTTGTCTGAATTGAATGATATACTAACCGTGTAACGATGCAAAATCATTTGAGATAAGTTTTCTATATAAAGTATCGCAATTTATGATTCTATTACTTAAATACCTTCTGTCGCCTTGAATGAAGCAAAAAGACCGAGAATAAGCGAGATGAGAATTGGGGTTTAAAGCAGTTATTCGACCTTCGCCATATTGGCAAACTTGTTCAGCCCATAAACTATAAAGCAAGGGAGAAGATGGAATTTGATCGATACTGCTGGGATACCATGTTGAAATGACCGTTTTGTTTTTTTAAATCCCCAAAACAGTTACAAGGTAAACAACTGATAATCCAGATAAAAGACAATTTATACATTGTACCATAATAACAAAGAATACATAGAACAAGGAAAAAAACAGAAGAAAATTACATTGACAGGTATTTGGAAATAGGTGACTGGAGTGACACAAAAAAATTGAACAAGTTTTTTTCAATGTTTAGTGCTTAAAGCAGGAAAGCTTTGTAAACTATATATATATATATATATATATATATATATATATATATATATATATATATATATATATATGTATATATATATATATATATAGTAGAAAGTACGTTCACCACACAAACACGTTTATGTTTCTGTCCTGTTTGGGCCTCCCCAGGTGAAATAAATCCATCACATATCAGACATTTCTTTATAACATATCATGTTACATTGCAAATATGATTTGTACAATATATATATATATATATATATATATATATATATATATATATATATATATATATATATATATATATATATATATGATTAAATAATAGATTCGTTAAAGAAGCACATACATACGTACTTCCCAACGACGTTTTAAATGAGGATGAAAAATTCGAACTATTCGCCCAAAGGAGTTGGAAAGGCAGAAACACAAGCATGGTTGTGTAACAAATTTAGTATTTCCTCATATTTGAAGCTTTTTTCTAACTAAATGATTTTGTATCGGACACTTTGATGAAAAAAAACAATCACACATCGTATACAGACTTGTATTCTGATATATATATATATATATAATTATATATATATATATATATATATATATATATATATATATATATATATATATTGAAAATTATTCATATGAGTTGATTTATCAATTTATGACAGTTGAATATTTTCATAGAATCATAGATGGATCGATGTGGGTGCGATGAAATAGATAGATAGATAGATAGATAGATTGATAGATAGATAGATAGATAGATAGATAGATGTCATTCCCTTAAAAAATCATTGAATGAAAGTGTATACGTTTAGGTAAAGTTTCGAAACAAACTCCTGTGGACATTTGAATGAGCGTTTGATTTGGATTTTCCCGATGATAACCGAAGCGCTTAAAACGTTGTTTGTTTGTTTTTTATAATCTTAATTAATAAAAATTATTTTTCTGCCATTTGTGCGATAGCCGACTGTTTAACAGTTGGAAAACAAGAAAAAAGAACGAAAAAAAAGAAAATAAACTCTAAATCTTTGGAAAAATTTTTCATCATGTAATTCTGCTTGTGTGCCAATGGGATCTGTTTTTTTTTTTTTTTTTCAAATTTTTAATTGCAAATAAGATTTTAATGAGATTAATTTTGAGTGAATAAGCGGTTTTTCTTTCCCTTTTCCCGAGAATAATCATCTCCAGGTTTTGTACATCTTATTATGAAATAATTACAAAGATCTTGAAATGACAATTAGTGCTGTTCAGGCAGTTTTACTGAAGCGATATTAATTCCACAACAATGAAGGGAAAATAGAAAAAATCGCCCTAAATGATGTTACTCACGTGAAAATGAGTTTTCTAAATCGTCAGAAATTGAAAACAAATTCTTTGTCTTTATTATCATCCACTTGGTTAAATAAAGTGCTGATAACTGCGATGATTGTGTAATCTATTGGTTTCTCTGTTAACAAGCAAGGAAAGGAAATCATCATCAGATATTTTAAGTCCACTGCTGGAAAAAAGCCTTCCCAACTCCTCCCCCATGACCATTGTATGATTAAGTTTTGAGAAGGGAGTGCTAAACTGAGCTCACCTGTTGCCACTTTTTTCTGGTTTGGAATTAGGAGTTGTACTTTTCCTAGACTGGTTGCATCCCACGGCAAGAGAGCACAGTCTACCATGCTATTATACCAATAGTGTGGGGGGAGACAGGGTGGAAATATGGATTCACACCTCTCCCACAGACATCAGTGCGAGGTGAACGTGAATAGTCTCGGTGAGATTTTGAACTAGGTTCGCTGATCCCATTGTCAGCGCACCTAACCGTTACACCACGCACACCATTAAACACTAAGCTGCAAATACAATAACTAATATCTATGTAGATGCATAAGTTCCCTTAGAAGCCAGTGATCAATTGATTTAAAATTTTCAGTTCATAATAATAGATGCGAATTAGATATCAACTCATTCTCGGTTATCGGTATTGACTGAACTTATCTTTCTCTGCAAAAAGTTACCAGGATCAGGAAACTAGTTGAAAATCAACTCATGACAGTAGTAATGACCCAAGGGACTAGCTTGCTACGCATTACTCTACGGTGATGGTATTAATATTGATATCATTACACATCGGTGAGGAGACGATTTAATTCTTTGCATGAATATAGCGTGAGCCACGTCGCTTGTTTCCGTAAACGGTCGATATTATATTAAACGAGATCTAGAAAAGAAGAAGATGCGATTAATTTAAAGAGAACGAGAATATTAGAACTATCATGTCGACTGGGGAGCTCATATTTGATAAGATGATCAGCTGTATAGAATCTCCGTGTACGGGAATGCCCCACATGCTTGTTCAGAGCGGATAAGATGGAAAAAAAGCAGCGAAAACACAAATAAAGTACTACAGCATAACATCAGGATATTAAAGATTGGTCACACCAACGTCGAATCCACAAAACAAAGGACCAAATTTGCTACAAGAATTCGATAACATTGACGAAGGAAATGAAAACAGTATAATGGATTCAACTGCTGTCGCTGGTGATATTTTCTTTAGGTCCTTAATATCCGTTCAAAGAGTTGCTTGGATTAATGTATCCATTCGAAGCGTTGCTTTCGTTGTTTGAACAACTTTTCACCTGATCCATTCCACAAACTTATTATGGTGTAAAATCTACAAGGAAAGAGAAGGTTCTTGATTCTACGGACATAGGACAGGGAGGACGACAAGAAATAGTTGCCAATGTATAAACCACCAACGCATACCACGCAGACAGTTCGTTTTCTAACCTTCTGTGTTACACGAATGATTTTATATTCATACATGAGTCGATCTCCAATTCTTCCCCAGCTGAGTAAACAAAAATCACCCCGCTCTGAAATCCACTGTGGCATGATTTACGCATGTGTCCGGAGGGTTAATGTACGCTGCTTCCTTTGATTTTCTCCCTTTCTAGCGACGTTCTGAATCTAATATTCAGGCTCCATACAAGAGAGAATGATTTTTTATCTACTCTCCCTTGATATGGTCCGTCGTATCAAACTATTGTCAAACTCTGATCCGAATCGGACGCTGGGGGTGATTTGTTTTTTCTTTCTACTGTAACAACCACGACGAAAACCCTTACCTAACTTAAGGTAGTAAACTCTCCACTGTTTCTTTGTCTGATAAGAACAAACCGATATATATATATATATATATATATATATATATATATACATACATATATATATGTATATATATATATATATATATATATATATATATATATATATATATGTGTGTGTGTGTGTGTGTGTGTGTGTGTCTATGTCTATGTCTCTGTGTGTGTCTGTACATATAACACTTACTTATCATGATTTGAAATTGAGGTGTTTGGCGGCTCTCTCACCGACTGGGACAAACTGAAAGTACTAATATATCAACAAAATTTATGATAAAGGTGCATAAGAGCTTATATTATTTTAATTCAATCATATATACA
Source organism: Thysanoteuthis rhombus (assembly GCA_963457665.1). Taxonomy (NCBI): domain Eukaryota; kingdom Metazoa; phylum Mollusca; class Cephalopoda; order Oegopsida; family Thysanoteuthidae; genus Thysanoteuthis; species Thysanoteuthis major. Next base: position 51,876,147 of record OY735207.1, on the reverse strand, counting down.
ATACAAAACTCGCAATATTCATCTTCAGTCGGAATAGAAATAGGAGTGGAGTTTCACCCACCAGCAGCCAGGCTTGTGCAAATTGCTCTTCCGTTATGGTTTTCGTACATCACACATTTTTCAAAACATATACTACTACGTGCTTTCAAAGTACATTTCTATGGACAGTATTTTATTACATTTGTATGCAGATCCAGGTGTAATAAAGATTAATGAAAGATAATTATTAAATCCGTTTAGATTCAATCAGCAGAAGTTAAGCTGTCATTATTATAATCAATTTGATTTTTAATTGCTAGCAACTAAAGCGAAAGATGAAAGAAAATGCTTGTGAAAATCAATAACAGGTCAGGTCGGTCATTCAATAGGAATCGTCTCGTGAGCAATGCCTTTTGACTACATGCTCTGTTGGGGCTGATCAATGACAAAAATTGGAAAATGGGCTAATGTATGAAAGGGTTATTTTTTGTTGGGTAATGATCACACAAAAAAAAGTCAGAATTTTTCAAAGAAAGAAGTATGAATGGCACTGGATGGAAACATAGGGACCAATTTAGCGTAAACTTACAGTGTAAATTGAACCTCACTAATTGGGGGGGGATGGGATCCTTGAAAAAAAAACCCAAAGAAAAGTTTTATTTCTAGACAGCCCTCTTACTCGATTGTTACAGCCTGTATACGTTATGAATACACAGCCAGTCAATTGAACTTAAAAACTCAGGTAAACTATTTTGACAGACTTGGTGACACTTTTGGTAGACTCTTTAACCATGATTGAAAATGTTTCAACTTATATCAAAAGATAATACTGCGGCTACTGATAGTACCAATGAAAAATCAATGACAAATATGGTATCAAGAGATATCCCGATAATAGCCTATTGTTTCAGAGAATTGATTTGATCTTCAGCTAAGGTAAATTTTCTCCCAGCTCATGCAGTAAGAACAGCTGGTAAGGTTAAGTAGACTGACTTGACGCAAAAAGGATCTTTAATCTCCGATCCACGCTGTTCATTCACTGGCGTTGTCTAATAGCCAGAGGAGTTTGGACAATTAGCAATTGAAACTTAAGATGATAGATAATACTGGTAAGAAAAATTATTGGTGACAGGTCTGGTTAGTTACTCAATAGAAGCTGTGATATGACTTATGACTTTTGACAGCATGCTATGTTGGGGGTGATTAATTAAAGAAATTGAAAAGTGTTGATCAATAAATTACTTATTTTGCCTATTGTGGCACTGTAATCACTGAGACAGTTAGCATTTTCAAAAAACAAGCCTAAACGCTACTTGAATAAAACTACGAGGTCAATTTAGCATAAACTTGCAATGTAAATTTAGTCCGTCACTAAAAACCTATTTTGGGAGGGGGGTCTGGAAAAAAAATTTTTTTACACATAATAAGGGATATATGTTTAAATTTTCAGCCATGTGGCTCCATCGATGCAGCCTGTGCACATGATATATATATATATATTGATAGCCAGTCAGCTAGCCAGACTCACTTGAAAACCGTGCTGACAGTTTTGGTTGACGTTTACTGATAAGTCTTCATAAGCTATAAAAAAAAAATGAAGAATAAAGTGTACCTATTTATCTCATGGTTTGTGGAAGAGCCCGACATCCTTTCCATCTTTACTTATACGACTATTGACCCAAACTGCTGACCTCGTGTCGCCACAGCGGAGGCTCCGAGCTGATTTCCCTGGGTTGTTCCACAATTGACCATAACTGCCCATTACCAGGGTTATATCAATAATTAATCACTACTTTTTTCCTCAAATATGATGGTTTGGACACAGTGTTTAAAAAAAACTCTATGAACACTAAACTTTTCATAGTATATATTCAACATTTCTTGATTCGTGAATGAGGAATCTGGAAGTTATTTCATCATCAGTGTCCGCCAGGGTAAGGGGGAAGATATATTTCCGGGTTGTGCGGGTATATTCGGGATATATCTTGTCACCAACGAGAAAAAATACCTTTGTATACGGTTGCCTTTGGTTGAGGTTACTTGGAACAATTTTTCAGTACCATGATCCTTTATTGACAATAAGGTTTCAAATTTCCAACTTCTTTACTCTACATGGGGGAGGGAATGTCTCCTTTCACTCAGCCACAAGCGGAAGCCAATGAATACGCATCATAATGGTTTGGCGTAGCAAAAAAACACATATAGATCTTCTGTTCCAAACGAGCATTTTAATTTGGTTGGTTTTATCATAACTTTTCAGCAACTCTATAGTCAGACCTTCCTTATTCATTTGCTGTGCCCAGTGATCGTCGAGGAACCCTTTATTCGTCACGGAAGGAACCCTTTATTCCTTTCAGGTGTTTTTTATATTGTTGTTTTTTTTTTTTTAGCTTTCTCTCACGTTAAACGTCTTTCCTGGTTATTTCTGAATCGTCAACTTATGCTTAATGATTCTCTGCGTCCTCTTCTGTTGTGCTGTGGCTAAGAATTATACATTGGTTGAATTTAAATAACCAATTACTCTCTGGACCAAATTCGGTACAGACGTCTGTAAATAAATCTTAGCATTCTATCATTGTTTGTACAAACGCTTTCGTTAGTTTATAGTGAAGACAGCAAGGAAACCTTGAAGAATAAACTCGTTAAATGTAGAATAAAACAAGCTTTTCCTTTCTTTTTTTTTTTAGAGGGAAAAGAAATTGCTATGGTTATAACGTGAAATAAAGAACGAACGAAGAGCAACAATAAATTTAGTTTCTAAAGCAATAAGAAACATAATTATGTTAGTAGAAACGTCGGTTTGGAAAATGATGGGAAGCTAATGTCAATATTTACTGCTTTGCCTTGAGGCAATACTCGGCAATTTGGTCTTCTAGAGTTGGAGATACTACTCACTCTCTTTTACACACACCCATACTCACACACACACACACACACACACACACACACACACACACACACACACACACATAAACCACACAAACAAAGCGAAGCGTCACCGTTGCCCACGTGTGTGCCAGAACTGGAAAAGATACCTAACATTATCCAGAAGAAATAGATATTTATCAAAAATTATCTTAAAAAAAAAAAATACTAGCACAGGATTTGGTTATTGTTCGTCCAAAATTACCATAAAGAGCTCCCGAAGCATTTTTTTTCGTTGGATGGGGACAAAAAAACAAAATAAAACATTTTCTAGATAGTGCCTAGTGTTGTAATCATGCAAAAAGGCTGAAGCCCCCAAAATGTGACCAGGAGCGCCTGGACACATACACCCACACTGACAGGCAAAGAAAGAACAATCTCTAGACCACTTAGCTAGTTGGTAGGACCATTTGTGAGGCTTCGCTCAGTGATTCGATATTTAACGTTTTGTCTTGGAGCAATACTTAAAATGGTCTCTTGGATTTTAATAGGTTATCCGTGATCACACATACACACACACACATACGCACACACACACTAACATATACATGTGTTGACACCTGAGGATCAAGTATGCACGTAAATGAATGACCGTAGCCTGCACGTATTTCAGAACTGAAAAAAAAATCTAACATTATCTAAAAGACATAGATTTATATCTAAAATTATCTTTAAAAAATACCAGTGCAAAATGTAGGCATTTTTGATCCAAAACAACCATTGAGAGCTCACAAAGCTCTTTAAAAGAAAAAACAAAACAAACAAAACAAAAAATTTTATACGGTGCCTCCTTGTGTACTCATACAACTGAAAGTTGAAGCCCCACGTGTTTCAGATTGATGTTAATACAGAAAAGTACTTCATCAAGATATCCAAGTAAATGAATGAGTTCGATTAAATTTTTATAGACTTCAAAAACTTTGAGAAAGATTTTCTACTTTTTCGACGGGGGATCCATTCTCTGCTAGTGTTAACATGATACCAGAACATTTCCACTCAAAATTAATTTAGTTACGGTTTGACTCCATGTTGAGGAACACATTTTGTCAAGTGTCGATTTTGGCACGATTTAATAATACTCAAAGTCACACTTACCCAAAGATTAAATGCTTGTTCTCAGATATCATGACAATGTTCCCAAACCCATACACCTGTGAACAATAATTCACTGTGATGAACTTTAATAAGTGTCGAGTTAAGTCTCAGCAGACTGATATCCATCTTAATTCAATACTGAAACCGGCTACAGTGTTTGCTGTTAAATATTGATGCACTGGTTCATACTAAGAGCTACCAAGCATCATAAATCAGTAACAGTGAATGTAAGAGTAATTAATTAAGATAAGTGAATTCTTGATTACGTTTGCTTGGTTGTTTCAAGAGGTTCATACTAGTATGACACTAGAAAAATATACATTTCTTTGTGTTTGGATGTATACTCGACCGTAGATACGCAGACCAGAAAAACTTTTCTTTTTTTTTTTTTTCAGAAAATGGTTCGATGAAATAAAAGACAGGATTTGATTAAGATAGATCTCAACTACCCTCGAATGAAAGAGTTATTCAATTTTCCTGTTGGAAGTGCACATAAACAGCCTCGACCGAAAGTCATACCCGGACTGCTGATTTTGTTCTCCTTACCATTTACCGTTAGGCTACCCAACACCTCTGAATGGTATATGGCGATTCAAATGAGATTTCCATACTGCATTCTTTAATTTTTCTCTTTGTTTGATTTTTATTCACTTTCTATGACTAAAGCTGCACAGAAATACATTACATTTGCTAATATCCATGACCACAAGAGAGAGGGGGAAAATACGGTTCATCGTTCATTGTGGCCAGTGTATAAGTTGTAAAATCCACAATTTCCCTGAGGGTTTATTCACTACAACATCAACGCACACGAACACACTCTCTCTCTCACTCACACAGACGCGCTCGCATGCATAAGCGTACTACAATCCTCAACACGCACATACTACAAATCTCACCAAAACCGAACAGAGTGTCAGTTAATCCTAAATTCAGCTTCAGGTGTCTCTCAAAGTACTGATGAATAAACTTAAGGAGCATGTTGCATGATCAGTACTTTAATGAAGACAAGGTTTTATAAACAACTCGTAAGTGACTTTATGGCTTCACCCTTGATCAAAAAAGAAATCAGTGATCAAGTCATCGTCCATTGTGGCCCGTGTTGAACCTTTGAAATCTACAAAATATCTGAGTGTTAATTTGCAACAAAAGCGATACGCACAAAATACAAGCCCCACACGTTAAATCGCATCATAATCAGACTGAGTCTCTGTATGTAGTTATTTATGCATGCGTGCACACACGCACACGCACACACACACACACATACAAATGTGTATAAAAACAGATACAACGGATTTGATATTCTCTTGGAGGAACATTCAATAGAATCGACACAAACAGTGAGTCACGTCTGTTGTTATACCTACTGATCCCTCATCGCTAAATACATTTTTCGGAGTAACTTACGCTAGTAAGCCCCTTCTAAAAAAATAAATTTAGCATCAAATAATATCGATCTGCAATGCATATAATGCTCTGTATGAAATGACAAACTGCATGTATGATATAAGCTATATAGTGAGAAACGGGTGTGTAGTGACGGGGTGCCATGTAAATATAACTGTTTTACTTTTAAAATCCTTGAAACAACTACATGGTAAACAGTTCATGATCCCAAGAGGAGAAAATTTACACATTGTACCATAATGACACGTATATGTAAAACAGGGAAAAATCACTGAAGAAAGTTACATAAGAATTTTTAATGTTTGGTTTTCAAAGATGTAAAGCTTTTTAGACTATATATATAGAGAGAGACAGCATATATACTAAGTTCTTCTCTATTTATTTGTTGAAATGTGTCAAAAGAGAATAGAATCATTCATTGAGTGAGCTATTTTAACTGCCCCACAATATTCAAAGTTCAAGAGTGTTAGATCAGCCATTTGGGGCTAGATTTAATACGTCTCCTCCCTATGATTTTTCATGAATTTCATTATTTATTTCACTCAAGATCGATAATTTTAAACGAAACTTCTGCTTTGAGAATCAAGTCAGACTTTTCATATCATATTTCATTCTATATTTTCTACTTACTTACCTAACTTTTTATTTCTTGATAGAATAAAATATACCCTAAATTCCGAATTTTAAAAATCAAGAATAAAATTCTCAACATTATTCTGATCCCTTGAAGTGGAAAAGAAGCTCACTTTCGTATTTGATTCCTAAAAGTAATGAAAAAACTTTCCCATTGATTCTTGAATGTAAAAAGCATTTCCCCTTCAATTTTGACCATCTAAACGCTAAAAATCTCCTGCAAGTTCGACTTGTAAAAGTGGAAAAAAACTTAATTTTTGATTCTGACTCTTAAAAGTGGTAAATATAGTTCTTCTTAAATTTTGACCCCTAAAACTAAGAAAAAAAATCCTTTTTGATTTTGATTCCTCCCCCTGAAATTTTCCTGGATTCTTGCCCTTACACATGAAGTAAAATCCTCCTGACTTTTACAGATAAACGAAAAAACATCCTCCATCGATTTGAACACTTAAATTGAAAAGAATTCCCCCGATTTTGACCCCTAAAAGAAGGGGAAACGCCCTTTGATTTTGACCCCAGAGATTGAAAAGAAAATTTTCCTTGGTTTTGACGAATAGAATTTTTTAAAATTCGAAGTGCATATCTTCTGGTTTTGTTTGTGTTTTCTGCCTGTGGAAAAATAATTCTTTATAATAAGGTATTTTGTATTAAGTGTAAGTTTATGTTTATATTCTTACTTGATTTTGTCCTTGTAAAATTGGAAAAAAATCTTTCCTTTGATTTTGATCAATAGAAATGAACTAGAATATCCCCTGTGATTTTGACTACTCTACAACTAAAAACAAAAAAATGGAAGTCAATTCCATTATTTGACTGCTATATGTGAAAAAACTTACAAAAATTGTCTCGTCTGAATTTGAAGTCATTTAAACTTTCAAACCCTTAGACTGTCTCAAATAATACTACATTTTTTGGCCTTCGCTAATCCTGCTTTTATTAAGGATATTTTGAATAATCATCTCTAGCTGCAATGAACCGTTTGGGAGGAAAAAACGAACTAACTTTCACAAAATAGTCAATCCTATTTATAAATACCAACGTCATTTTTGACGAGTATATCTGGTATACTGATGAATTACTCACAAAAAATTTGTTTCTCACTTATATGTTATTATCTTGGGAGTTGTTTTTAGAAAAACCTTTAGTGATTACTTGCATACCGTGGTTCTCATCATCTGCGTCGTGGACCAGTAGAATTCCGGTGATGATCCATCTGTTTAGCCATTCTAATAAGATCTTCTATTAGAGGTCAGCTCGAAAGCAGAGCATCACCATTGGCTAAGATAGTATGCTGATTGTATTCGAGTAACCAATCACTCTCACCATCAAATTCGGTGCAGACATCCGGTAATAAATCTTGGAATTCTAGAATGTGAACGCTCTCGTTCGGTGGTTGTATGTTTCTTGTGTCTTTCCTTTGTTTATAACAAAAACAAGGAGAGAGAATGAACTTGTTAAATAAAAAAAGAAATACAAGATTATTTTTGTTGGGGGAATAAATTGTCATTGTTAACTCGGTGAAACGAAGAACGAACAAAAAAGCATTAAAAAAAAACAAACAAATTTAGTTGTAAGACGCTGAGAAACATAATTACGTTGGTAAGACAAATCGGCATCGCTTTGGAAAAATGGCAACAACGAAGAAAATCAAATCGAGGTTGGAAAAATCAAAACAAAACAAAAGGGAAATCGAATGAAGAGAGCAAACCTAACAATTCATCTTGGAATATAGACAAATGGAAATATTTTCTTGATTATCTCCCTTCCTATCTATCAATATATGGTATTCACTTCATATCTGCCTCTTATTGATATTTATTCATCGCGATAAGATAAATGTATGCATATACATACCTAAACCATTTATATATATATATATATATATATATATATATATATATATATATATATATATATATACATATATATATATTGATAGATAGATAGATAGATAGATAGATAGATAGATAGATAGATAGATAGATATAGAGATATAAAGAGTGTAGTTCCCAAAACCATGTAAGAAAAAAATACTTAACTAAATTAAAAATCAAATTCTGGATTCAACTTTCTTATCCTATTACGACCTTTTATGAATATGCAATCTCTAAGATTTTGTTGAGATAAAAGGTTCAGATTGTGATTTCAGTTTCCAATTTATATATTTATTTCCCTGGACTGCTTATCTTCATCATACTGTTCACACACAACACCAACACACACACACACACACACACACACACACACACATATATATATATATATATATATATATATATATATATATATATATATATGTGTGTGTGTGATTACGTAGCTTTAAACCTGAATAACATAAAGATGATAAGCTAGCCGCGCAGCTAACTGAGCAAATCGAATCAAGTCATAATTCACTACTTCCCTGCCATGAGGTGGTAAGTGGGCAGTCGATTCAAATTAAGTATACCTCATTCCTAGCTTGACCTTACGTCCTATCTCCAACCAAGTTTCCAAATCATAACGAAGGAAGTCAGAATTTAAACCTTTCTGCATCAAACAATTCGATCAAAAAGATCATCGTCATCTGTCAAAACGATATCAGGTCTCTAATCCGACGTGCTGTGGTCTTGCAATTCCTGTGATCTAGCTTGTTTTCAGCCTGTCGACGAGTGGAAGTGAAAAATAAAATATTCCTCCATAGAATCTGTACAACTTTCAATCACTTCAAATTGGAAAAATGATTAACATATACCAAAAAGCTAATAAAAAAATAGTGTTGTCAGAATATGAAATCAAAAAAGTCCATTAGATATAATGCAATCAACTCTAAGTATTTAGAGACGAGCAATGAAGATAAAACTCTCAAGTGAACCAGTAGGAGTAATGTAATCGCAGGTTAAATTTTTGCTGATGTTTACAGACACTCAGACCATCGTAAACAGAGGGGCTAAATTTTGATCCAAAAACAGCCAGATTTGCATCTACGGAATGAAGCAGTGAGATTCAACACAAAACTAACTGATCCAAATTTTCTCAAATAAATTCACGACGATGATTAAAACGTTTACTTTTAATGCAATTGGTTACACAATTGTATGGGTTTAATTCATCATCGATTATTTCACTTGCATGACATAGTAAAATACCCGGAACTAAGATGCGTATCCTAGAGTTACTGAGAACAAAGCGTTGACAAATTCAGGTAAAAAAAACATTTTCATCATTTCACCATGTTTGGCGTGTACGAGAGCTAGACAGACAGCGGTATCTTAGTTGATCATATGCGTGCAGTACAAAGCAACATTATCCATCATACTTCGGAATGAAAACATATCAACCAACGGAGAATTACTCAAGTAACGAATAACAATCATTTAATACTGAGAAAAGTTTCACGGAAAGAAGATCTCAAATGATTTTAATGACATGTTCACAACCTGTTCATTTTTCGATATTTTTCACGTGGCCGACCACAATAATAATAATAATAATAATAATAATAATAATAATAATAATAATAATAATAATAATAATAATGGTGATGATGATGTTAAGTTCCTTTTTTTTAGTCATAGTGATAAAAATTAGTTTAGTAAAAGATGAATGTGCGAAAAGGAACTGGTGCTAGGAAGATTCTTCGGCTTCTATCATCTGGCGTGAGAGTTGGTCTTTGAAATCCCGACTGGGCTCGAACAAAAACCACACTCACCAGTGGAAAATACGCAGCTGTCTCAACGATGAAGTAAGCCCATCATTTATTACATTACCTCAATGACTGAAATGATACCAAAATTCGTGTAGAAGAGATTGTGTTGCGCTAGTCTCCTGAATGAGAATGGATTGCCAGTTTGAGATGAAATTAGTGACTTGGTGTTGAACCCAGACTACTCGTTTTAGGAAAAATTCGCAGCTATCTAACCAATCACGGAATCCCTGTTGTCGATTTGATATTTGCTATGCTTAGCTCAATACGGCACAAAGACAGATGAAGGTGGGAAGATGGTGTTGTGTCTCTCTTTCGAATGGGGAGTGCCTGTCTACCTTGAAAATGAGCATTTGAAATCTTGCATTTTCCTGAGCAATTTAATACGAATCACTGGCATCAGTGGTAAATAAGCAACTGCCTAACTAGCCCAGCAAGCCATCGTTTGTTTCATTTGCTGAATGCTCTCCTTGGTGCCGACTCTGATTAGAAGTTGGCGCTTCCATTTTTCTTGAATGAAATCCCGCGTTGTGACAAATATTCAACAGATAAAAGGGTCCGGTTTATCACTCATAAGAACTGTTTTGTGAGCAACATTTATTGCCTTTTCTCGGATGTATTGTGCTGTCTTGTGGTCTCTCCAAGTGAGGCCCAGCATAATTCTTTCATGTGTACGCTGCAGGGTTTCCAATTTGCAAATCTGTCTCTTGGTTAGGTCCCATGTTTCAGCTCCATAAGTGACTATTGGGAGGATGCATTAATTATACACCCTTCTTTTTAGGATTAATGGGATCTTATTATTTTCGAAGGTTGAGCTAGCTAAATTGTCAGACATTTAGTTCCATTAGTGCAGCTTGCACGCACGGTGCACACACAGATGGCCAACGTGAATTAAAGGTTTGGCTGACAGTTTTGGTTGATGGTTTCTAAAAGATGTTATTCTAAGTGAGTGGGACGAGGGAGAAAGGTATGAATTACCCATTCCGTTATTTTTTTTCAAATTTCAATCGTATTTCTTTCGAAGAACACATTCAATCGTATTTTATCTTGGAGAACTCCTCAAACATTCAAGCCCTTAATCACCCTGTTTTTTCTTTATTTTTTCTTTTAATATTTCCATCCAATATTTGCATCTCTTATATTTTCATCAAGTCACGTCATAGCTTCGTGCTTTGGATATTTTTTTAAAAGATGGCTGGTTCCAATCGATGTGTAATTTATTCAATTCAAATACTAGGGTCAGACACGCGCTGTTTTAATAGTCTCCAAAGAAAAATTGACATTTTCGTAAGGACTTAAGTGATCACGTTGACAAACATTGAAGAAATCTAAAGGAATTTTTTCAAAAACCGATCAAAATTTGATTGAGGAGGGAAATTATATTTGTGTATATGGAATTTCCGTGCTTCCAATTCTAATTTGAAGATAAAGATGAATCATATTCTGCAATCAATAAAATTGAAAGAGGGAAAAAAGTGTGGTTTTACATTTCCTCCTGAATATTATTGGTCACTATTTGGGTGAAGTAAAAAAAAAGATGCAACAAAAATGTGCAATGAAATGAGCACGTCCTTTGCTCAGTGTAATAAGACAAAAATCTAATCTGTTACGTCCTGTTAGGGCTGCTAATGATGGTCCTCATCCCCATTCTGTTTTTGTTTGTTTTTTGTTTTTACTGGCAATTTCTGGATTTATATTTCGAAAATAGTCCACGATATAGTTTTATTTTAAACCTCGAGTGGATATCATCTTGAGAATAACTCATCTATACAAATGTTTGAGCCATTTGTTTGTTTATTCGTACTTCTTCTCTGCTAAAACTACAAGGTGTATCGATCAAATACTCTGCATGTAAAATGTGGAGAGGTCAACTTAATGTATAGAGGGGTTGGGCTTTAAGATCATTTGAGGTCACAAAAAGTCATTTCTTGGTCATTCTCAGACAATTTTCAGAGTTGTTGGCAACAATTTTACACCAAGGTGCGTCTGCTTGCATAGAAGATGAGATACTAGGAGTAAATGACCTTAGAGGTCATTAAAGGTCACTATCGGTCATTTCTGGTTATTTTTACTTAATAATCCAATTTTGGCAATAATTTTGTACCTCCTTAACTGAAATTTGGCCTAGGGGTGAATTTTATCTTGTGAACATCCTAAGCAATGAGATATCGGCAGCAGAAGTCATTTGAGCTTACCCAAGGACTTTTCTGATATTTCTAGCCAATTTCCAGAATTGTTGACCACAATTCTGCGCCTATGAAACAGAAATTTAGTAAAGAGGTAGATTCTACCACGGCAAAAGTACTTAGAATTATGATTTTGACATCAGCTTTATTCAAGGCCACCATATGTCATTTCTGGTAGGTTATTGGTCACAATATCCCACTTCGGATGCCGATATTTTGCAAATCATAACAAGACCCAAGTTGAAAGCAAGTGAGGCTGATGCTTGATGTCACCTTAGGTTATTTCTGGAAATTATAACAAGGCACAAGAACAATATCTCACCTGAGTTCTCCTGGCTTTTCCTATGGATAGCTCTATATTGGTTGTTCTAAGTTGCATCTCAAATCAACTTTATCACACAGGCGTCCAATTAAAGAAACACTTATGCAATGAATCCAAAATCCCTATCAAACTAAGCGACGATATCATTTTGATTTTTTTTTTTGTGTATCAGAATATTCCTTCTGCTACAGCTACATTTCCGTGTAGACATAGTGTAAATAATCGTGTTTTTTTAAAATTTTCACTGACTGTGTTGTGTGTGAAGAAATATACAAAAGAATACGTTTCTCCCCGTTGGTTTATATTTGGAGTCATTTCCCCTGGGCAACACCGGGTATCTTTGCTGGTATATCCATATTTACCACGAGCACTAATTCCATAAAAGCACTGACTTTTAAAATAATCTAATACTAGAAATGCAATAGAATGTAGAATGCATGGGAGCCCGGAAACGAATCAACCAAGGACTTGGAAAAAAAGGAGCAGTAAGAGAAAATATGTTTGGGAATAATTAACATAAGCAGAAAGAAAAAAATGAATCGTTTACTCTTTCAAGAAAGGGTAAATTCTGTGATTTACGTGCAAAAGGTGGGAAATAACTGTCACTTAAACTGTCGAGGTTTCTTTCAGTTTTTCAAGTCGGTAGATCTGGTTGGCTGACTGGCTACATATGTATCATAAATTAAACTGCAATTTTGAACATTCACCTCTTATCATGTCTTCAAAAAAGTGGGGTTTTTTTTTCAAAATCTCCCCCATACTTCTTTTCTTTTTTTTTAAAGGAATCAGTTTGCAATATACATTTATGCCAAATTGGTTATGCTTATTGGTTTTTAAAGTTACAGATTTTTTTTTAGCAATCACTGCCGTACAAAAAGTGGGAAAAGTAATCCATTCATCTATCACCCCTTTTCCTAATTTCTGACAGTCTTTTAGCGTCCGTTATCAGACATTGACCTTCCCCATGATACATAAGACCTTCTTATCGTGGACGTCTCGGTGCCAGTATTTCCTGAATTTGTTTACCTCCTCACGCCATTTTATTTTCTGTTATTTTTAAAAAATTCCTTTTCCTTTAGAATCAGGTTTTTTTTTGTCTTTTGATGGAAAGTTTTTACTTCAGAATTTTTTTTTTGTGAGCCCGACATGAAGGGAGGGTCCTTCAAATCTAATTTGCTGCCCTGGTGCATTTTCGTAGCTTTCCATATTGCCTGAAATAAAACCATGGAATAAACACACTAGTGCTCCGAAGAAAATAAACAACATGCAACAAAGGGCACATCTGCATCGTGTAGCAGTTAACATGTTAGAGCAGACACAACCCAGAAGAAAATTGACGCAATACAATCTTCCTATCTCAATTTATCTGTGTTGGGCCTTGCACCCTACTAAGCTAAACTTAGTTGGTATGAAGATCAAGGCCTGCCTTCTGGTTGACAAAGTTGCGTAATTCTCACTGGTGCTATTGGTCAGTGTTCAAGCTTGGATAAAAGCCAGGATTTCTGATGATGATTTTCAAGGCATATCATCCCAACTTCTTACTCTCATTCTTTCCACTTTAGCCTTGCGTCGCACAAAGCTAAGCTTAGTAAAAACCTAATTCAACAGTAGAACTATCAGTCGTTCGATTCTTATTTAATGTCCTGCATTTGTGTCATTTGGCCAGATTTAATAAAAGTTAAGTGAATAAAAAGATCCTCAGTGTGGAGCCATAGTTAGCATGATTGTCTCACAGATTAGTGATTTAAATTAGTAGTGATTTAAATTCTCTTTTCAGTGTATGTAACACTACACCACGCCGGGTTATTATTCTCGCCGTTGAGCAGTAGTTGGCAATATAGTCTAACAGATTATCATCACTGTAATATTTTATGTCTTTTTTTAGAGCTCAATCCATGTAGGATTGAGCCAAAGCTTAGTGGATAACTTATGCTCTTTAATGTGAAGAATTGATATCAAGCTGATCTCATCAACCATTACTATTGAAGAGAGTTTGATTCTTATTGTGGGCCCTGTGTTGGCCTTACACCAGAATAAAATAAGCTTCGTAAATGATTATAAAAGTAAAAGAAAAATAAAGACACATAATCAAATCCTATTAAGGTTCTTGATGCCTAGTTTTTTTTTAAAGTATTTTTTTTAACTTAGATGTGTTGATTTTCAAGTGGACCTTCGAAAACTAAAATTTTGCTATACTTTTCCATTATTTGATGAACTGAAATCATGAGGGAATAGACGTTTATTCCGAGAAAAAAAAACGCAGAATAATCAGTTTGCCTCCAGGACTCACCTGTTTAGGCATGTGATATGAACTAAAATATTTATTCAATACTTTGATGACGATATTGTCGGCTGTCATAATAATCAGCAAAATTTCATTTACTTTATTTTTGATGACACATGCTTCCCACTTGACTTCAAAATGTGATCTACGACACACACACGCACTATATATATATATATATATATATATATATATATATATATATATATATATATATATATATATATACACACATATATATATATATACACATATATATATATATACATATATATATATATATATATATATATATATATATATATATGTATATATATATATATATATATATATAAACCTCTGCTCCAGACCCAGAGGCACCTTGCCGCCTCCTTTTGGCCTTTTCAACGGGATCAAAGTGTAGTATCAATTCTACGGCAGAGCCCGAGGCGCAGCTACTAGTACCACGAGGTAAGATTGAAACCTTAGCCTCAGATTGAGACTGGTATCCCCTCTCTACTTCACGTATCTGGACAGTCAGCAAAGTTGAATTTAAGCGATATATTCATTTACGCATATATATTCCCTGTCCACCAAAGAGCCCCATTACATGTATGAATATCCAAGCAGTCATAAAAACCTTAGATTATGTATGTTTCAGAAAGTTTAAAAACAACAACCATACTCGATAGGGTTGATAAAGAATGAAGTACTTAGTAGAATTGAGATGTTGCATGACATTTAGCAGCTAAAAGAAAGTTTGTTCCTTTCAACGCAACAGTTATGTTATTAAGAAATGAATGTATGATCTAACAGATTGATTATAAATTGCGTTATATTACATGAAAACTCTTATTTGGAATGATCTCCTATCATTACACTGTTAATGTATCATTTGACCAAGACAACGTGAATACAATGAACAAATTAATGTTATAATATAACGCAATTTGTAATCACTCTGTTAGATCATATATCCATTTCCTAATAACATAACAATTACGTGAACGTTAAAATGAACGTGATTTTGATGTAGTAAATATGTTTGCTTTGAATTCTATTGTTTTCTTATTGAATTTACCCTTAAGCTAGATGGAACTTTTTAAACTGAAATTCCGACTGTACACACAATATTGTAATCAAGAAGGTTAATTTCAATTTTGCTAGTTTTTTTTTGTCTCTGTTACTGCCATTTCATTAATCTATACAAAAAGAATTGCAATTTGTGAGTACCATTAATAAAGAAAAAAAGCATTAATCAGGAATCTGGTTTTATTTGGTTCGGGTGAAGGTTCATGGTGGCGACACCCCCAGTTACTGCACTTGGTGAAACCAATCCTAGTGACCCCATTTATCCCGATACAATGCCGTTGTACTTGTAGTGGAAGCAAGCTCGTGATGTGGGGTGGCGTAACGATTAACATCATTGATAAACTAAATTAGAAAAAAAACCTAGTTTGAACTTTGACCGAGACTAAATGTGTTTGTTTTTTAGCTCTAAAAACTTTTTTGAGGCACGAATCCACTTGAGTGCTCTCCATTACATCGCCATGATGGTTGACGGAGAAGAGAATGTGAGAATGAGGACTTTAGCAAATGACTTTAACAAAAATATCTTAAGGTCTAGGCAGTAGTAAC
>OY735207.1:51697514-51855014 GCA_963457665.1 Thysanoteuthis rhombus | reverse complement strand
CATATCTTGAATTAAAGTACCCCTAAAATGCACCCACTCGAAGAATGCTAATAAAAAATCTGTGTTGCTCGCAACTTGATTGCGTGAGGTTTAATCCTGCGCTCACCCCAGAAAGATAACAATTAAATGTAAATTGCAGAGTAGTCGCTTTCATTTATTTACCTACTTATCTCGTAAACTGCAGGTGCTATCGGGCCCTCAATCAATTTGATTTTCATTTTGGTCGCATCAGAATACTTTTCTTTCATAAGATGATACAAGAGGGCATAGGGTTGTCTAGCAAACCTTATTATGCATCATATTCAACATACAAACACACGCACGCACGCACGCACGCACGCACACACATACATAAGCACACACACATCGAATCTGTTGGAGAATGCAGGAGAGTAGAACAGGCGAAACGACGTAAAACATAAGAAATTAGTGAGAATCTTAAAATGTGTTATATGTGCATACATATATATATATATATATATTCATATATATATATATATATATATATATATATATATACTTATATATATATATACATACACACACACACACATATATATATATATATACATATATATATATATATTCATATATATATATATATATATATATATATATATATATGTATGTATGTATGTATGTATGTATACATATCCTTTTCATGCTTTGCTTTACCCAGACGTGTCCTTGCCTTAGTTGTTACGATCAAAATGTTTTGGCCAACGTCCTCTCTGGCTTTCATCAGATGTTGGTATTATTCCTATGTTATTTTTTTCACATGGCAATAGCTCCAACGAGTAAAAGCAAGTTCCTTTTTCTTACCCGGTTGTGATTAGATCAATTGATGATGAATCGAAAGGTGAAATTCATATACTCTGGTCTCTGATGGCAATAGCTCCAACGAGTAAAAGCAAGTTCCTTTTTCTTACCCGGTTGTGATTAGATCAATTGATGATGAATCGAAAGGTGAAATTCATATACTCTGGTCTCTGATGAAGCAAGAAAAGTATTACAATGTTTGATGTCACTAGAAAAGCATACTAATTTTCAATTACTAAAAAGTGGTAAGATTCTTCCACGACTGGCTTGAAGAACGGTATATTTGGAGCGAGAAAAACAACGTTTTTTAAAAAAACAGTATATTATGGCTTGACACATTAGTAACTTTTGTTTTTTTTTTAATGTGTTAATATCCAGTTTTCTGACTTCAAGATGGCCAGGAATAGATAGACTCGATCCCCTGATACATGTATAAGTAAAACACACATACACAAATACACATACACTCTCCTCCACCCTTCCCTTTGTCCCTCTGTCTCTCTCTGTCTCTCTGTCTATTTATTTGTCTTATATATAGTCAAAACAGAATTTTAGTTTAAAAATTTAGTAATTTTCATACAATTTTTATTTGCAAATACATCCCCCATATATATATATATATATATATATATATATATATATATATATATATATATATACATATATATATATATATATATGCACTCCAAAGTCTTGTACCAGGCTCTGAAAAATATAATTTTACGGCGTATCCAATACATATTAACACAAAAATGAAAATAAACACCATTGATTCGTTCTAGACATAAGATACTATTCTTAAAACAACGTTGTTGTTTTTGCTCTAAGGATACAATTTTTAGGCCTCAAATTGATGATTTTAGTCATTTTTACGTCAAACCAAAGATTGTCGCCTCAAAGCAATCGATTAACTGCTCAGTTTTTGGTTTGACCACTTCCCCTTTGAATTTCTGACTTTAACCAGAGCTGCTCTGTTTTTTCTCTCTGTTTATTTTTCTCCCTCTCTTTTGTGAGACTCCTACAAGAAAAAGATCTACATTTCCCTGCTTCCATTCTACTGTTGTTATGGTGGATGAAATAAAAAGCTATCTGAGTACGAAGCAATCTAAAAAAAAGATTAAAAGAAATGAAATCCCGTTGCAACATACACCCGAAGAAGGACCACAGATTTATCGGCTGGAACGCTGTGGGTTGAAGAAGCAAGGATGAAAACCTTGATTAGACGTGTATATTGAATATGAAAATATTACATCATGGGATTTCAGATACCAAAGGGAACCTTGTAAATATACTATTGAAATTTTGGACAAAAACAAAAAAAAAATGACAATTGGGGGTTGAAAGCACTAAATAATCAAAATACTCAATCTCAGAACTTCACTAAAGGCGTCTAAAATTTTTATTGCGTTAGAACTTACAGAATGGCGCCCTGTGTCTGTATGAGATATTATAACACAAAAGATGTTTCCACTGCCATGAGAAAAATATGATTTCTGAACAAAGAAAAAGTCATGGCAAATCAAGATTACATTCGAAACTTGAAAATGAGATCAGGTGGCTGCATAAGATATCTTATTATATAAAACTCATTATCACTCTCTCCTCCTTCTCTCTCTCCCTCTCCCTCCCTCTCTCTCTCTCTCACTCTCTCTCTCTCTCTCTTCGTTGGTTCGGTGGTCGGTCACACGGAACGGGGAAGCTATAAGAAAGAGGGGAGAAAAGGCGAAAAACACGTCTGTCTTCCAACTATCACCTTCGATACCCTACCCTCTGTGCCCTTATCTCTCACCTTAGACTTTACCCCCTGAGCTTCGACTGTCACTACGCAAAACCTTTGGAGAATTTCTTTCGACAACTTAACTTGAATCAACCGATTTTTTTGAACTCCCTATTTCCTTTATTTCCCCTTTTCCTTGCCTAAATATTTCTCTACTTATAAAATTTGAATTTAAAAACACAATCGTTATTTAATTTGCAATTATCACAGTCATCGTCATCATCATCATCAGCCTTTTAACGTCCGTTGTTGGACAGAGACCTTCCCCAGGATTCGCCACAATTCTTTATCATGAGCATCGTGGAGCCAGTATTTTCTGAATTTGTCTAGTTTGTCTCTCCATCTTGTATTCTGCCAGCCTCTATTTCGCATGAGATCTCTGGGGATCCATGTTGTGAGTCGTGAAGTCCATCAGTTATCTTTAATTCTTGCAACATGACCTGCCCATTGCCATTCAAGTTTTCTAATAGATTCTATGATGTCTCTGACTCCTCTTTCCTTCCTTACATACTGTGCTGTCATGTGAAGTTGAGCATGATTCTCTCATGTGTGCGTTACATGCTTATCAGTTTGCAGGTCTGTCTCCTATCTGTTAGGTTCCACATTTTAGCTCCATAAGTGACTATCGGGAGAATGCATCGGTTGGATACTCTTCTTTTTAGGATTATAGGGATCGTCAGGGTTTTGAAAGTTGAGCTTGCTCTACCGAAAGCTTGCCATCCTTGAGTGATTCTTCGTTTGATATCCTCATCTTTTGAAAATCTCATGGAGATTCGTTGTCCAAGGTAGATGTAGTGATTTACTTCCCCAAGTTTTGCATCATTGGTTTTGAAAGTTGTGTTCTTATTCTGAATGTGATTGTTTCACATCAGACTTCAAAGTCTATAGAACTGTCTGTCATGTAAAGTAACTTCCATCCGTCGCACAAAACTACAGCTTCGTGGTATATAGGCTACTTCTCGTTAGTGCAGCTAACTTAGATATTGTATATCTGAATTCAAATAATTCTAAAGAACCAGAAGTCAGTGGAGATAATTACTAGAGGCTAAAGGAAGATCTATAATCTTTAACTTTTTGTTAACTTTTTCTCGAGAACCATTGGCCCAAATAACTGCAGACTTCAACACTGCACCGTTCACGTGTTGACTAATAACGTGATGAATGTCAACTTTGTACTATTGTCAGTTGTTGAGCAATCATGGTTCATATACATGGTGAAACACAAAAGGATTTCTTAGGTTTATTCAGATTTAAATGATCCTATGATGTTAATGATTTAAAAGGAATTTTCAAAGTTCACAAATGTTTTTCGAAAGGAAAATACAATTTTTACAGGAAACACTTATGTATCGTGAGAAGGCTTAGATGTTTTAATAAAGGTGAAAAAAATAGGTCTTCATTTGTTTTCATGATTTTTAGATTGTATTCTTTAGCAGTAGTTAACAACCAATCATAAAGCAAAGTTACTTCACACCACACACAAATCAATTTTTTTATCTCCATTTCTTGCACAATCTATGAAGACACTATCATTGCAGCAATCGTTGTTTGAGTTTTTACGCAATCAAAGAAGGTAGCCTGACACTAAAGAGTGACTACATAACATGTCTAAAAGTTTTGAGTTACCCAGCTATTCACTCATAGCTGGACGATAAAAATGGAGTGATGCCTTTCCTAAGAGCACTAGTGTAGAGTGAACGCAAACTGTCGTAGCTGGAGTTTGGAACGAGCTGATTCAATTCTGCATCCTGTTTGGTCACTAGCACTTTCTGAACTTGTATAGCAAGCCGCTAGTACTTCAGTGAGTTCCATTTTCACTGGATGCTCCTCCTACCTTGCTTCGTGCAAGACTGAGCAAACCTTATTGAATACCTATGATACCAAATATAGAGAGTTGCAAAATGATCTCGTCCCACAGAATAACTAGCTCAAGTAACAAATTTAATCTTCACTGGATGCACCTCCAGTAGAGCCTTTCATCACTAAAAACTTGGCTTACGAGGTCTGTTTGGAAAGTATCCAGCCATTGTGGATATCCATTGAACAGTTTTGATGCAACTTGCCAACCATGCAAAGGGGACACTGTGCATATTCAAACAGAGGATTCACTAAGTCGACGGTGAGCTGCTATTAAAAGAACTTGTGTACTGTTTGACCAGAGTTCTCATAATGGCAGTAACATCTTATAACCCTATGTCTCATGTAGTGCTTTTTTGGCGAAGCATCGCATCGCTGAGTTTTGTCTGCCCCTTGATAAAAAATTTGGCTCACGGCAATTTCTTGATTTCCGTCAAAAATATTCAAGACTATCGACCACATTAAGGAGAATGCAGCGAGGCACTTGAGGGTGATAACTTTGAAGGGAGGGGGGGGGGGTAATTGACAATATTTTGAATATTTTTATATGCTACAAATCAATTACTTATATATATATAAATATATATATATATATATATATATATATATATATATATATATATATATATATATATATATATATGAAAAATAGATTTGTAGCATATAAGAATACTCAAAATATTATCAATTGGTCCCCCTTATATATATGTATATATATATATATATATATATATATATATATATATATATACATACATAAAACATAAATATGTTATGTCTCAGCAAACAGGAGAATCGACAAGAAATGACGAAGAGAGAACCGAATTAGCTGTAAAGGTCGGACAGAAATGAGGGCTCAAGAAAATAATTAAGAATTAATATCTCAGTTTCGATTTTCGAATACATTTTTTATTTCGACAACTTCTCTTTCCACTAATTCCATCGGAGTGATTTATTAAGAGCATTTTCATATTTGTCACTTTGCATTTAAAATTCTTGGATTGAAACTCTTAAGAGCAAATCCTCATCGATTTCTGTCAAACATCATGTTTCTTATTTCTCATTTTTAATTTTTAAAGCCCATTAACGAAATACATATAACAAAATAACTAGAAAACTGTGGTACGTTCACTTTTTAATTTTCTTTTTAGTTTAAGTATTATAAATCATTATCATTAATTGTCATAACTACTTTTTTTTTACCTTCATCTTAATTTTTTTAGTTGTTTTCAATCGTAAACTTTTTCTCTGGATAGTTTTTGTTTGGCAGCGAATAAACATCGTTTATCGACGGTTTAGAAAGGCTTAGGCAAGATTAGAACTAACGACCCTCAGGGCAGTTAGGCGTATACTGAGCGTCCCATGTGAGTTCGAATCTTGCCTAAGACTTTTTTTCTGATCAATGCTGTTTGCTCGTAACCAAAGGGAAACTGGTCCGAGTGAAAGTTGCAATTATAGGTGACAAGAAATTAAGACGAAAGTAAAAAGTGTGTTCACTTATCTTTCTGTGAAACCACGTTTTTGAAAAATGTGTGTATTGTGTGCAAAGAGTAAAACTCTCTATAACAAGGACTTTAATCCAACGATGTGTCCACATTCCATCCGCCAATACTGCTATGCAACAAGTCTTTTATTCATTTCACTCTTCTGTTACAAGCTGAGAAGATTCACCTTCAATATGAAGTCAGGTGAAAAAAGCTGACGTCTTGAAGGAAGAGTGCCCGATCAGATTGTTCTGTCCTCCCAAATTTTATGATATCATCTGATAATTTTTTAAGTACTCTAAATGATACGATAAAGTCATGGTCCACTTTTGCATTAAATATTGAATAGAAGACTCCTTCTAAAACATCATGTAGCGGGTGGAAACTATCTGGTATCATTTTGTCCTTCAAGTTAGAGCTCGGTGAAGATACGGGGCTAAAAAGATTCTTTTTACTATGCACCGAAAATCGACCCCTATCATAGTCAAAAACTAAGTCAAATCTATTCTTTTTAGAAATTATGTATTATGTACACAGGGTACAAAATATGTAGAAACTTTGCTTTTGAAATTTATGTACTACGTACTCATAGTAAAAAAAAAGTTATGTAAAACTGTGCTTTTGGAAATTGAATCGAGTTCACTTTCTTTTCTATCCATCGTTTTGTGTGTGGTCATGCTTCTCATTCTCCCGATATTCAGTTTTCTCAAATAGTCTGTAGAAGCAAATAACTTTTAAAGCAAAGTAGTATGAACGTTGGCGTCGATTAGTCGTTTTTTCGTCTGCAGGTGATCCTCTCAGACGGCATTCGAAGTCTAGATTGCCTGCGCGTGACTAGGAGAGAGAGAGGATAGATGTTAATACGGACCAAAAGATATTGAATATTCAGTTAAGAGCCAAGTCTTCGAAACCCGGTTTTCCGGCCAAGGAAAATCTCTCCACTTGAGAAAATGGCTCTATACAATCTTCCTACATCAAATCCTATCATATCATTTCTTAGTCTTCTATTTTTATTGACCCTCGTCTAGGTCGACTTTTGGAGTAACTCCTAATTGCTGCTGGTTACGTGAGAATGATTTGCCTATATTTTCATTTACCCATTTTATTCTTTGTCGTCTATTATGGCATACCAGTAACGAGACTTTGTAATAATATTTGGCAATGAAAATGGGCGTAGAAAGAAGTAAATTCACCTACTTCCTAAGGGCGTTAGAAAGAAAAAATAAACAGAAGCTGCCTCAGCCGATATTTGAACTGGGTCTACAAACATTGTTTTTGAAAATATCTGATCATTATTCAAAACACCTGAGTTATTTAACCATGCATCAGATCTTCTGCACGATGCATATTTTTGGCACTACATCTTACTGAATTTTATCCTGACCTCCAGAGCAGTACAACTCGGATTCCCAGGGTTTAGTCTTCAACCCTTAAAACTAATGCATTGTTCATAATGTAATATTTAGATTTTTCGCACATGTCTCATCATCTCGTGCGTAGTGTAGTTCAAATTTAATATTCCGACCCTGGATTAACTGTTTTGCTGGATTGCAATAGTTCCCTGGGCCTTCACAATTTTAGAGGCCCTAAAATTCAATTTGAATTGCAGAGATTGTAGTTCATATTATCTAATAGCTGACATAGGGCACCGTTTCTAGACCTATGTTTACATTCATGTTTAAATCATTTCGTGACTGTTTATGGAATCAGTATATTAAATCAGAGTCGGTACAACATCCTTCAGGCTGAATCCAGTAACATGCTTTGCCCAGGAACCTCTAGTCTCCTTAAAACAGCCCACATACATCATAGGTTTATGAAATCGCAGAATTCTATTATGCAATAACAACTCAACAAGATATTTTTACCCATTTTACACGCCTTCAATGTGTTATAAGATAACATGTATTGATAAATACCTGAGCAAATATCGAATCGGAATAAAACTTTTTGATTGAGTTTTCGTCGGATTAAAAAGTTGGACTACAGGACGTTCACTTGTAAAATTGATTAATAAAAACGTGCAGATAATAAATCTGAATAGAACTAAGTTGAAAACAGGATTGGTTGTGCATTAAAAACATTTTTGTTAAAATCGTATGTAATCCCTGGAAACGAATAGACAAATTTTTGTCGATTGACTCCCGCCGGAAAATACAAGTGTAAAATGGAAGTTAAACAATGATACTTACAATAAATAAATCTTATATCATGGTCATCGCATTTTCCACTGACTCAAATAGAATTTGAATCTCTTGCTTTCCAGGAAAATTACCTGCAAAAAAATATGATGAATATATGTATTAATTTAACCCGAAGGACGTCAGGCATTCAAAGATCCGATGCAGTCATATTTAGTTGATAATGAATTTTAGAGTATTGTTTTACATCAGGCGTTTCGGAGTTAGATCGTCATATATCATCAATAATGTCAAGAGCACTGATTCTCAAACTGTGTTCTGCGACACAATAGTGTGCCACAACTATTACTTGAGTGTACCACCAAATTTTTCCCAAAAAGTAAACATGTATTTCGATCCTTGAACGTGTCTGGTACAAGTATTATATCTGTCCCCTTTCCACCACAGAGTTGCCAATCTAGTAGATGTATCTCTGGATTTTATAAGATATCAACCTTTTTAGTGACAGATGGAAAAAAGGAGAGTGATGAGAACGTATATAAGCATTCTGGTATAAAGAAATTTCTCGTTGACTATTAAAATATTTTCGTTTGAGTCATTTCATCTGTTCTTTCTCATAAAGTAATGTACTTTATACATTATTTCCATAGGAGATTGATGTATACAATGACCTAATTATGGCATGATATATACCAATGTATATTCATATTTTATTGGAGTAGATAGTTTTACCATGTTTCTGGGTGAGGTGGGGCCGTGTAAGTCAAATCAATTTCCTGATGTACTGTCAAACAATGAAATTCAAGAATCACTGGTTTAGAACAGGGACCAGCAAACCTTTTTGGGTTCAGGCTGGATTAGATTTTTTATGCTTTACAAGCCAAGGCGAATGAAATTCGAAAGAATGATCACAGTCAGCTTTTGAAACAATCTGTCCGTTATTACTTTAATGTTTTCGTTGTAGAAATATATACCTACATAAAATTCCATTTGCTATCAATCAAAGAGAGCTATGAAATTCCTTGGGGGGGCAAATATTGTCAAACTGTCCGTTGTATATTGATAGGATGCCAGTAGGAATTTGTAATGTTAAAACATTTTCAGCTATAAATCATCGATTCGTTTTAGACCACTGCATTAACGACTTTTGCTGTATCTTTATCATACATTTTCATCCTTCACTATAAATATATATATATATATATATATATATATATATGTATGTATGTATGTATGCATGTATGTATGTATATATATATATATATATATATATATATATATATATATATATATATATAAGAAAAGCAAAGTTTTGAATTCACCCCCACGTATTGAATGAGGTCAGCAAGCCAAATGAAACGAGACTGCAGGCGAGATTTGGCTTGCAGCTGGTAGTTTCTTGACCTTTAGTTCTACAGCATGCGAAACCGAATGGTGATTTGTGCACTCGTCTTGTTTTATTTTCAGGATGAGTTCGACCTTCCTTATGAGTTCACTAACTAATCAGAAATCGGTAAACAGAAATATATTTTAAATCAACATGCAATTGTACAAGTTATAAGGAACATGTTGTACTTTGAAATTCATAATAAAAAAAACAAAAAAAACACAATTTACACGATATCATTTTTATGGAATAATATTGATTTATATTTTTGACGTTGCCAGGAAAACTATAGTAATTTAATGATAAAAGTAGGTGCAGTTCAACAGACGATTATACATAAATAGAGAGAGAAATAGATTGATATATTTGTTCAGATTTTATTTACAAAAAACAGATATAAAAGACATTCTCTGGTCTCAAATAAGCTGTCCTCTCCAATACTGAAACACCTCTTCATGAAATACATACTGTAAGTTTCAGTATTGTATATATTTCTGGTTTTGAAGTCACTGCCAAAGTTATACAGCAAAATTTTGTACTTTGCTAGTGACTTCAGAACCAGAAATATATATGATATTAAAATTAATAGTATTCATTTCATGAAAAGGTGTTTCAATATTGGGAAAGACAAGACAAAAAAACCTTGTGTAAAGAAACAAAAACGTGTTTTCTGCAAAACTTGGCTCAGCCTACAAATATGATCGAGGACTCCATCAAATAAGCTCAAACACATCATCTGATGGAATAAGATATTTAGAATATCAATGAACATGCAACTAGGAAACATGGATCAAAATATAATTTCGTAACTAAAGGGTACCCGACCAAGAGCTATGATTAACGAGCACGTCTACTAGACTTTTGTTTATATGTTGTGTTCAGTGTATGACTTTTATATCCTCAAGCTATACTAGGTTTGGTAACATGAATATGCAAAAATATTTAGATTTTGACTATGTTCGGAACAATTCATAGATATCTCAACTTTCTAATATAATAACAAATGATACGCCAATTCGGTGAATTTGCCTAATTTCATTTTCCCAAAATTGAATAAATACGTGGTTCTAACTTGATCAACCGTATATTCAATCGAAACAAGGATATAAAAAAATCATTTTTACACCATGGACACTTCGTGAAATTGAACTTTTTACAAATATAAGTAAATACGTGGGATTAACATCTTTCCACAAAATATAGATGAATACGTAGTTTTTATTTGATCGACGGTTTATTTAATCAAAACAAGGATATAAAACAACTATTTCTACAATCAAAAGTTTATGCAATCACTATGTATACATATATATATATATATATATAAATATATATATATATAAATACATATACATACATATATATATACAAATATATATACACACACACACACACACACACACACACACATATATATATATATATATATATATATATATATATATATGAAGTGTAGACAATCCTTCTATCCCTGAAATCGAGCACTTTTCCTTAATAGATTTCTTACTCAAAAAACAATAGCAGTATATATATATATATATATATATATATATATATATATAGAGAGAGAGAGAGAGACAGAGACAGAGACAGAGACAGAGAGAGAGAGAGAGAGAGAGGGAGGGAGAGAGAGAGAGAGAGCAAAAAGGTTTGCAGGATCAGTCGTGACATTGCGTTACAAAAGCCGCCCTCGTACGAAGCTGTGTAGAAGGAAGACTGAAATAGACAGGCTGGAAGAACTTCGGAAATGTTCTTCCTGTGAAGAATTAGATGTCATTTTTATAGCAGTTGTTTTCAAGTGTTAATTTTTTTTTCTATTGTTCTATACAGCATCCTGGCATCTCCTTTTGTAAAATCTGAGCACGCACTTTTTTTTCAATAAATTTCTTTTCCATAGAATTGTAAATTCATACCAATGTCTTATAGCTGCTAATGCACTTATCAGCTCCCATACTCTTCTTATGTGTACTGTTCATGTAGGTTAATCCTGTGTGTCTCTCTTGGCTTTCTGCTTTAAGCCTATTTCTTATCGTGAAAATCGTGAAATCGTGTGATTTCCAGATTAATATTTGTGGTCTGTTTACGAAACGCATTTGTTTATTCTTTTGCCCATGAGAATTCGTGATCTTGTTTGATTCGTTGTTCTTTTTACCATCCTTAAGCCGAAATTAAACTTTAGAAATATCTTACGTATCTCAACCAAAATATTTATGCAGACTCTGACTTTACATACCAGGTTTCAGCTTAAGGAAAGTGCGGTTGGCCAAATGGTTCAAGATTTGCACAGTTGTTTGAGCTGAAATTCGGGCGAAACAGATTCAAATTTCGGACAAATCCAGCCTCTTCCCTTTATCTTGACCAAAAAGTTTCCATGCGCCAATGACGTCACGGAGAGTGGAATCGATGAACAGAGTTCAATCTCCAGTATCGACAATTTGACTCCATTCCTTAACAATGCCCTAAGATTACCATAGAACGGGTTGCGAATTAGAGATGAGGGCTTTGTTTTCATCCAGAAAGTATACATAATTGAAGTCAGTGAGGAAAGACACAAAAATATGTGATTGGCCATCACCAGAGCCAGCCCGAGCCATAAGCGAACTAAGCTGCTCTTTGTGGCCCAAAGAGGCCTCCTGGAACCGAGGGGGCAAGAGGCATTTGAGCGAATAATCAAATCCTGCTGAGGGCCTCATAAAGACTATGACCGGTCCGGGTCCTCACACTTTCACATTAAACAGAAAATGAAGTCTTGGAATTGCGAAGTGGAAGATTGTTCTAACTTACCCTGCAGACAGGTCGCACGTGCTGTTTCTTTCCTGTTGAGCAGCTAAATAAGTGGCATAGCGGACTGCACCCTCACGCAGAAGATAAGTAAAGACTTCTGGCAAAAGACTACTCTTTGAAACAAGCTACTCTTCACTCCTTTTTCTCGGGCGGCAGCTCCATTTTTATGGGTCTAAACATATAAATAAATTCATGTTTGCAGAATTTTATCTTGTTGTTGCTCTTCAATCAAGCACACGCACACCCACGATCAAAAGTACACACATAATCGCACACCATATGAACCCACACACACACTCACAAACACTCACATACATGTGTGCACACACATTCACACGCACACACACACTGTTCGGTATTTCGTTTCTGTCATTGTTTTTTCCTAGCCTTGGTCACGACAGCACACTATGAAAGGGATGCCACAACTGACAGTTACTCAGGCCTCTTATAAGGTGCACAAGCGGGTAATGAAATCATTCACCCTCCATTAAATCGGTCTCTGAGCTGGCGTGCCGGTCAACCTGTGCCATTTACTTCTCTTTCTAATCACATTTTGCCAGTTCTTCCCTATGTTTCCTATCACAAAGTGTACCGCCCTCAAGATTGTAACGGTTGAAGTCAATTTGTTGATAAATAGAGAACTAAATCGACCCTTCTAATTCCATTCGAAAACATGTATTTAATTACCTAAAAATACAGAGAAACCGTTACTCTGCATAAATGAATCACCATGAAAAATCATCTAAAATTATCTGAAAATGTTGATCTTCTATCTAAAATTATCCAAAAATACCTGCACTCATTTAAGCTTCAGTTGAAGTGGAGTTTGACCAATTTTGTCCTACATGAAAACATACATCCTAAGGATGCACGTAAGGGAAGTATATATTCAGAAGCAAAATGAAGGGAATGAAAGGTAGAACAACAAATTCTATTGTTTTCTTTATACAAAAAGTTATAGAGAACCAACTTCTCTACGAATTTTTTTTTTTTTTGAATCATGGCCACACTGATGAGAAATGAGACACTTTTTTCCACTTCCCTCATTAATTTTCCGTTCTCTAGCAGATCAGTCTCGAGAAGAAGAACGGAAGTTTTGAGAAAAGAAACGTGGAAGATGGAAGATGGAAAAGAAATTATGAAAGAAAATAAAAGAGAATAAACTGACAACGTGTAGAAAGAATGAATGGGAGAAAGAAATGAAGAAAGAAAGAAAGAAAGAAAGGGATAGAAAAAAGAAAGGTAGAAAGAAAAAGGTGTCAAAGTACTGAATAATAGAAAAAAATATCAACTTTACACTAAAGACAATAATAAAAAAACAACCTTGCAAAAATGGAAAAAAGGCAGAAAGGAAGAAAGAAAAGAAGAAAAATATGTCAAAGTATCAAATTGTAGAAAGAGAAAGGGAAAATGTCAAACACTTGAGAAAAACTAAAAAAGAAACAATAAAATAAAGAAAAGAGTCATAAATGTATAAAAAAAACGAAATCATTAGAAAAAATCGTATAAAAGTAAGTAAAATGATGAAAGGAAGAATAGGTGAAAAAATTAGTTGAAAATTAAATATTGAAAAAAAAGAAGCTCAAAAAGGAAGAAAGAAGAACGAAGAAGGGGAGGAATGAGAGAAGAAGCGGAGGAAGAGAGGAAGATGTTAAAAAAACTAATGGTAAAAAAAAAGAGAGAAAAAATAGCGTCGAACTACGAGGTAAATATCTTTGTCTTTTGTTGTTGCTGTTAATTTCAAATTTCTATATAAAGCAATCGCACATAATGATGTTGAGGACAATAATTTTAGTCATAAAAGCTTCAAAGATTTGGATTCTTTGATAGCGCGCTAATATTACATTGAATACGGATGTTATGAACAAGGACACTGTTACCGATGCTTCAGGGGCTAAAGCGCAATTAAGTTTAAATGTTCATCATATTGACAAACGGAAACTTCAAAATACTGACACATCAGAGACTACAAAAACAAGCTTTTATTTGATGATTTTATATGAAATAGCCTATCATCATAACGATTAATATAATTGCTATTTTACCCATGCCCTAAGAAAAATGACGATATATGATCAAATATATGGATGCACGATGCATTTTATATGCGTAGATACTAGAAATTTTGTTCGCAGTTAAATCGGGGAATAGCTTTCTGATGATCACAAATGTATTTTTATCATCGTCTGTTTTTGTTTTTATTACTTTTTACATTTTTATTCTTCTTTAAATCTAGCATTTTTACCCCGCCATGGGAACATAAAGTTCTCTTTTACAACATACAGTATAAGCACACATGACTAATTATTACATGTGGGTGATGATTATTATTATAATTATAATTATAATCATCATTATTATTATTATTATTATCATCATCATCATCATCATCATCATTATCATCATCATCATTATTATTATTATTATCATTATCATTATTATTATTATTATTATTATTATTTGCGTGTTCACACAAGTTGCCCAGTGGTCACTGCAAGTCTCCTCAAGTCTCCAGCCCACCTCTGCACACCCACAGTCCACAGCAGTGCTCTTTATTAAAGTTTCACACCAGTTGCCCGATGGTTATCGCAGACGGCTGATTGACAGTAAGTCTCTTCAGATTTCCAGTACATCTCTCAGATCTTTCTCGCCTATACAGCAGTGTTGTGGTTTGTACCCCCTCTGCCATGCCTCTCCTTTTTTTTAGCTGTTAGGCCATTGTTAACAGTTTGGGGATCGTAGATATCATATTTATAGTACTCTCCTTGTATTCGCGCAGTCCCCACTAGTGCTGTGATCTGTATAGTCCCAATTCTTCTTCCTATCCCAACTTCCTCCAATTTCGTTTTAAGTGCTTCTAGTACGATTCCAAGTGATCATACTATTACTGGTACTACACTGACTTTCATGTCCCTCACCTTCGTCAGTTTTCTTGCCAGGTCCTGGTATTCCCCTAGCCTTTCACTCCTTCGTGTCTTATTCTGTACACTCTTTCTGGGCAAGTTGACTACAATCACTAGTTATATGGTTTACGGTCTCATTCTTTTCTTTGCAGAGACGGTATTTGCTGTTTGCTTGCGTTCTGTTGATTTTCGCCTTGAAATTGTGCTGAAGCATTTGTTTTGCGCTGCCATATTGAGCAATTGCGTTTCTTTCTTCAGGTTTTCTTTGCGTAGCCATGTCCATAATCTATCATCTGCGACGTTGTGTATACATTGTGTACAGTCTTTTGAATTTTCAGTAAGGTCTTTTCTGTCCCGTTTTTTCTTCCTTGCTTACTTTGCAGCCTCTCTGTGAGATATGTTGTTGTTGTTGTTGATCTTCTTCTTCTTCTTTTTCTACTACTACTACTACTACTACTACTACTACTACTACTACTTCTTCTTCTTCTTCTTCTTCTTTGCACTGCTTCGGGCGCTTTTCATAATGTCTTCATAGTTTGCTTGCACATACTGCCATAATCCTGTTTTAACCTTTAGGACACTGTCTTCCATGCTGATAAGTCCCTTACTGCCTTCTTTCCCTCTTCACATACAGTCTCTCCGTGTCATCTCGAGGTTGTGAAGCCTTTTGCATTGCAATAGGCTTTCCAGTTCGCCGATCCATTGACTGGAGTGCTTCCTTTGTCCATCCAAGGAATGGCCCTGTATATCTTATTGCCAATACAGCTCGTGTTCATTCCTTTTATCAGATTCCTGCCATTTAGTTTGGTCTCTAATGTTTCACTTATCCTCCTAAGGTATTATCTGTGATTTTTTTTTTCTCATTTCGTCCTGTTCTATCGCGTCACATTCGAGAACTCCGGGGGTTTTATATCAGTTTTGTGTGGTCAATGCTCTAATCTTTTTGTTGTCAGGTAATTCGGTTCACTCTGTTGCTGTTAACCTTTCTTCGTACATTACCATTAATGTGCATTTATCTATTCTGGACTCCATCCAAATGTCATCGCTGTATTCTTTCACTTTGTTGAACAACATTTCGAGCTCTTCCCTGATCTTTGCAAATAGTTTCATGTCGTCCATGTACATGAGGTGGTTTATTTTACCCTTTGTTCTAGAGAATTGGTATCTTTTGCTGTTTTTTTTCAGTTAAGTGTTATCATGATTAGAACAAAAAGTCGTGGGGACAGAGAATCTCACCTGGAAAATTCCAATGCAAAGTTTTCTGCTGTAGCTGCCAAGTCTACTTTCAGTTTTCCTTTGGGTTGGCTATGAATCTCACCACTGGTTCGCTGATCATGAATACCCTGTGATGTTAAAGCATCCAGCTGGGTAGGGTCATGCAGTGAGCTTATTTTTTTAATAATCGATCCCTATTTGTACAAAATTTCTCCTTTTTATTACTTTTTTTAGGATCCTCTGGTCGATGTAGAGAAAGTCATTTGCCATTTTGGTTCTCTGCTGCATCTTTTCTGTTCTGATGATAGTCCTCTTCTTTGAATATATATATATATACATATATATATATATATATATATATATATATAGCTGTCTGTGGATGACACAATAATATATATATATATATATATATATATATATATATATATATATATGTGTGTGTGTGTGTGTATATATATATATATATAAATAAATAAATAAATATATATATATATATATATATATATATATATATATATATATATATATATATATATATATATATATATATATGTTCTACCTGTTATCTGTCCGATCAAGTGAATAATTGTCATTACCATTTCACACCAGTTGTCTGGAGGTCAGTGCTGGAGACTGAGTCTTCAAATATTATTATTATTATTATTATTATTATTATTATTATTATTATTATTATTATTATTATCATCATCATCATCATTATTATCATTAATAATAATAATAATATTAATAGTAGTAGTAGTAGTAGTAGTAGTAGTAGTAGTAGTAGTAGTAGTAGTAGTAGTAGTAGTAGTGTGGTTACTGTTTGAGTGTTAAGAGCAGGGTGACCAATTTAGTTTTGTTTTTTTGTTCATTTTTGTCACTCTCAAATATGGAAGATAAAAAACATCTCAAATCGCTACTTACGACATTAGAACATGACGAAAAATTAAAAAAAAAACATTCTAACATTGTGAGCACTGAGCCCCAATACTGAAAAGCCCCCTCCCCCAAAGAACAGAATGGCAACCCCGATTAAGAGAAGTAAAAGAGCACCTACAGAGGCACTATGATTAACAATATCATCTAGCAGACAAATGTTCTCGTCTCGTAACTTTGATTTTTGCTTTGTGACCTCTCATAATGCCTGACAAAAGTGATCCTTATAAACAATCGGGGCCCTTCCATTGAGTGTTCAGCAAGTTCCTTTCGCAGACGAATTCTCTGCTGTGGTGAGTTCAATCATGACTGGATGTCACACAATTTGAGTTGATGACATACCATGATGAGCTTACTAAATAGTTATACATGGCTGCCAGGTTATTGTTGCTGTATTTGTTAATTACTGATTTCAAAGGACCACAATTTGTTGGTGACTGTCACTACGATCTACTCTAATCTGGCAGAGTGTCAAGCATATAAATGGAAGAGTACTATAGAGTAGTCAATGAGACTTGAGTTTTAAGTAACACCTTGAACTCTAAGCTAAGGACTTTTGAGAAGAGTCTTAAAGACCGTCTCAAGAATATTTGAGGCCACCGTCATGAGAATATCTAAAGCCACCGAGGAAAGCACTGTAACACCAATGTCCCTAACACATGAAAAAAATAAATTGATAAATAAACGGGGAAATTTCGGTATTTCATTAGAGGGAATTTTAGATTTACCAACAGTTCTCAGTCTACAATTTGATTATATGAAACTTAATTCATATTTTACGAATTTCTGGCCGCCTAAAACTGTCCACTGTGCCCATGTGATGAGACGGTAGTGGCCTCGTTCTGAAAGCAGAGCCGGAAGCCATTGTTAGCTGGAGGATCGAAGTTGTTCGTGAACGACACATATTTGACTTGAGTTACAGTTCAAATGAACGGAGGCTTTTTTTGTTACACTTCGTTTGAGCAGAATACGACAAAGACGAAAATATCTAGAACAATCGATTAACCAGGATTACACTGTTATGATATAGATGACAAAAGAAACTGCAGATATAACGCAATTGTTACAATTGGATAATTACATAAGATCTCTCATGGGACGCAAGAGTAAATGGATTAACCCTGTCAGCTACCAGGAGATAAAATCGAAACCGCTTGCACAATTCTTCTCTCTGTTTTTTTTTTGTTGTTGTAGTTTTGTTTTTGTTTTTTTGTTTTTTTTGTTGTTGTTGTTTTTGTATCCCGAAGCTGTCACGGGGAATGTTTTTTTTTCTTTCTTCAATAACGTAGAAAGACAAGCTAAAAGAGAAATTTCCGAGTATAAAGAAAATGCTGAGGAATTTACTTTGCTTCTTATATATTGCACGGTTTACAGACGTTTTCTTCTCTAAGCACCAAAGAGTGGCAACCAAAAGATGTTGAAGGGCGGTATTTCTTATAATTCCATTACCGTATGACATTGAATTGAGAGGAGTGGCAGGGATATAGAAAAAAAAGTACTGCCGGATGTCGAGGCATATTTCTGCTGTTGAGAAATAAAAGTCATTTTTAGGTTGCTTGCAAGTAGTTATTGCGAAACACGCGACTTGCATAAATTGCAGGGGCTGGTTTTGTCACATAAAGAGAAAATTACGAAAGAAGGTAATGTTTCACTTTAGAGGGCTTGCCAATATTTTTCAAATAAAAAACATCAAGTACTTCATATACATTGGCGAGATCCAAATGATATTAATATTGGAGCACTATGGTAGTTGGAGAATTGTGCGTAAGTGAATATATCGCTTAATTTGGTCCTACTGACTGTCAAGTTCTGTATAGGGCAGATGTAAAACATGTGGGTCTGAAGCGAAGGTTTCGACCTTATTTCGTGGTACTGGAAGGGATTCTGGATAGTCTATAGCCACACTGAAGAGTTGAGATACAACAAAACTGCTGTCTAGGGGTGACACGATTATTATATATATATATATATATACATATATATACATATATCAGATTTGTGAAAAGGCTGTTTTCAAATGTGTATCGAGTTTCTAGTTTTCAAAGACGGGTGCTGGAACTTTAGCATACATTAAGTATGCACTACTGACAGAATACTGATATTGATTGATTGAACTAGGCTACGAAACCCCTACCTCACTCAGCTTACTCATCAAACCTCTCTCCGACAGACAGCCACTTTCACAAGTATTTTGATCACATCATACAAGGGAAGGTCAACGACAAAGCTGTGGCCCTGGGCAAAGAAAGGTCAACAACAAAGCAGTAGCCCTGAGATTACTTTTGCACCAATTATATATATATATATATATATATATATATATATATATATATATATATATATATATATATATTGAGTTCGTTCAAACTTTTCAAGCGACAAACCGGTTTAGAGCTGTGTATCCAGTCACTAAATCTTAGAAAGAGTGCTAGGAACTTTTGTTTACACCAAGTATATATCATTGACTGAACAGAGATATTACGTGTACGATGTCCGTGCTTTTCTGATGATTTCGCTATAGGAATTCAATTATGAGAAACGGATTGTAATTGGCACCAATAACAAAAAGTTACAGGGAGAATGCATCACAAATCATCTATGGCCAGGAATCGATGCACAAATATGAATATCATAAGTATAGTGTAAATGTATTGCTAATGATTTTTACCGTGAAAATGCACTGAAAACCAAAAGAAAACCATTGACAGTGGTCGAGGCAAGAATTGCTGACATAATAGGATTATTATATGAATATTGCAAATGCGTCACTTATGATTTCATCATAGAAATGTACTAAGAACCAAAATCAATGAACTGTCAATGGTTTGGAATTGAGGCAAGCGCTGCTAACCTAAGGAATATTATATCTATCATCCTAACACTTTGTATTCACCTATTAAAGGATTTTACTGTATCCATCACTAAAATGATGAGTCTATATATTGCTGCGTGTTCCCCTCTTCGTAACAATGGACTCTTCCACTGTAAGGCAACAATTTTGCAATACGTTCGACCCACTATTTAAAACAACGGAGTTTTCTAGATAAATGAGGACAAGCACTTTCTAAAAAAACTCAAATGAAATTGATAAGACGTAAACATAACACAGGTTGATATTTTTACCAAATGTATCGAGCCATTCAGGATATATATATATATATATATATATATATATATATATATATATATATATATATATATGTGTGTGTGTGTGTGTGTGTGTGTGTGTGTGTGTATATATATATATATATATATATAGATATATATATATGTGTGTATATATATATATATATGGGGAATTTCGAGAGTGTTTATATGAGTATATGCACATGCGTTTGTGTGAGTGTATGTATTTATTGTCTTAACTTAGTGTAATGAAAACAAGGAGAACAAAAAGCCTCACCACATTTAGTGGAGTGAAAAGTTTCCAGAATCTCGAATCACTACCGACTGGTACCTTGTCGTGTCTCTGAACGACTGAGCTAAATTGACAAATCTTCCATTTGTACCAACATTTATTTCAAGAATAAACGTTCAAATAAATCTATGAAATCATCGTTTCCATACCGTGAAACTACGACTGACCGATTGGTCGACAGATGTCTCACCGACTCAACTAAAATCACAAGTCTTACATATCAACAAAATGTATCGAATAGATGGACACGGGCTTAGATCATTTTGATAAATCAATACGCTCCGACCGTCCTCTTCTGCATAGGGCAGGGGTGTAGCATCTACCTCAGGGTGTGAAGTTAAGGAAACTGGAAAGGTTACTGGATAGTCTATGGCCACACTGAACAGTTGTAATACAGCAGAACAACTGTCTTTGGGTGACACAAATAACGCTCATCCATAGGAATAGAACACTGGTTGAGGGATTTCTGTGTAACTAAATATATCGCTTAAATTCAGCCTAACTGACTGTCTAGTTCCGTAGTCCAGAGGTGGGATATCGACCCGCAGGTCTGTAGTGAAGGTTTCACTTCTGCCTCGAGGTACTGGATGGGATAATGGCATGTCTATAGCCACACTGAAAAGATGTAATACACCGAAACAGCTGTCTGTGGATGACACAATAGCAATAATATATATATATAATTTTCTTATTTATTATATCCATTCTACAATAGTTGCAGTGATCATCTTCAGTCGGAATTGAAGTAGGAGTCTGAGTCTACACAGCCAAGATTGTTTATCTATTTAGTTTCTTTTCTAAAAAGAAATTGTCTTTAAAAAAATTCAAATGCATCTGTAATTTTGTTACGACTAGTCACAACAAGTCGGATAATTTCAAGATGAAGAGTCATATTTTAAGATTTGTTTCTCTCGTTTTAGAAAGAAATGTCTAATATATACCGTCAAGTAAATCTGTCACCAAGAATGTCAACATAGGTTCTTCAGTTTTCAAGATTGGGAGCTGAAGATTTAAACATTTAGTCCTCATTTCGTCCGAATAAAACTTTTTTTTGAACCACCTCCAAAAAGTCTCACAGAGGGGTTTAATTCACTATGTATTTTTATGCTAAATTTGTTCCTTAGTTTTTGTCCGATAAAATTCACGCTCGTTTTTTTTTTTTTTTTTTTTTTTTTTTGTTGCTTTTTTTAAAATTCCAACATTTAGGGGTTGCTGCCCAACAAAAGGCGATCAATTGATTACTTGTTTTTCCAATTTCTTTAATTGATCACCCGCCAGAAGATGTTGGTCACGTGACTATTCTATTTTGAATGACCAACTATACCTGTAAATATGTTCGGTTTGTTTTCTTAAAGATCCTCTCATATAAATCTAAATACATCCGTGAATTTTACTCGGATCATTAAATGCGAGTAAATTTCCAAATGGTTCCGCCAGAATATTACATTGAGAGACGAGCCAGAGAGTACTGGCTCCACGACGCCCATGATAGAGAAGTGTGGCGAATCCTTGGGAAGGTCAATGTCCAACGACGGACGTTGAAAGACTGATGATGATGATGATGATGATGATGATGATGATGATGATGATGATGATGATGATGATGATATTTTCAAAAAGGAGTCGGGGTGTATTTCAAGATATTTTTTTGTTTTTTCGTTTCAATCAATTTTCTTTTTACCTCTGCCACCGATGTTTGAGAATGATATGTGTTCGGCCTCGTCTTTCCGTCTATCAGTCTACCCGTCTTTCTGTCTCCCCGACTTTCTTCAGAATGTCTCCGTAATTACTCAATAAATTATGCTGAAGGGTTGGCAAGGGAATGAAAAGAAGTGATTAAATAGGGGGGGGGGGCAGATCCATGTACAATTACTTCCCCTGAAAATGGGGTCGGCAGAGGTTTGTTGTATCTGATTGCTTTCTAATTTGTCTCCTTCAATGAAGTTGTATTTGACTGAGTCTTTTCGTCGGTCTGTCCGTCTTTCCATCCGTTGGTCCATCTCGCTGTCTCTCCACACGATATCCCCAAAAGCACTGAATGGATTTTTTAAAAAAATTCTGTACAGCAGGTATTAATGGTATGAAGAAGAAGTTAACTTTCAGGGTGGATCTAGGAATAATGCTTTGATTGAGAGATATTTTTCCGTTTTTTTTTTCATGCATCCATGTGTACGCGCTCACGTTTGTCCACAGAGTTTTTCCTGCCCCTATGTCGTAGTTAAATGTTCAAACCACATAATATCGCAAATAATTTTGTGTCTTTCCACACGATATCTCCAAAAGTCCTCGATGATTTCCCGATAAAATCCCTTGGGAGGAAGTGACACTAGGCCTCGGAAGAACTAATCAAATTTCAGGGCAGGTTCATAAAGAATTACTTACCCTATGAAAAGAGGGTTAGCAGAGGTACATGTAAATAAGATTTGCTTGGATAGATTCATCAAAAACCCCGTTAAAAATGGCGAACTTCTGCAAAATGCCATCAAATGAAAAAATGTATGAGAAGAAAAAAAACATCAAACTAAAGGAATTTCTGGCCATCTGCACAAGAGATATATATATATATATATATATATATATATATATATATATATATATATATATATATATATATATATATATATATGTATAAAACTGTATTTGCTTATGATATTTGGATATTTTCGACTTCTGAATAAAAGATTTAAAAAGCATAGAAAAATATCAGTAAATAACGATTGATAGGTTCCTATGTACAAAACCTAAAATCGATCGTAGCAAGTAACGAAGGAAACAGGAAAATAAAATGAAAAAATATTTGACTATTTCTAGATTGAAACCGGAAGGCGTTTCGTCGTCTAATATCCGCTGTTATCTGAAGAGTCTGCAAAAGAGTCTCACCAAAGAAAAAAAAATGTGCATTTAAAAGCAGAAATGTTTTTTTCTCCTCCAAAGAACCAGAGAACGGATTGATGTTTCATTCCCAGGCAGGAATGTTTACAGGCTGATATTTTAAGCTTACGTTGAAGAAAAATTAGTGTGTATAGAATTTCCAATCCTCCTTTGATAACTTGAAAAAACTACATACCAAACACAGAAGTTACAGCAGGGTCAACTCCACTCCACCCTACATTCCGACTGAAGATGATTACTGCAACTTTTGCATTCAATATACAATCAATAGAAAAATCAAATACATATTTTTTTAGTATATAAGAGAGATGCAAATGTATCTATTTACTAGAATGAGATAAACCTGTGCGTATCTGTATAATGAATTTCCTTTATCATCCACTGTCATTTTAGCTCAATCAGTGAGACAGCCCTCCTCCAACCCTGGCAATCAGTTGGTCGTCAGTTCGTGTCACCGTAGAATTCATATAGAACATCGTTAAGATAGTCGGGTGAACCATCTTCCTCTTCGTCCTCCCCACTCCTGTTTAGCTCCAACCCCCTCCTCTGTCCCCTTCCTCAACTCCCCTTCCTCTTTATGTTACTTTTATGGTGATAGCATCGTTGAACTTGATTTTCTCTTTTTTTTTTTTAAATCGAATGATCGACTAATACACGGTATCCATCAAAACATCAGAAGTTCTGAAAAAGCAATCAATATTTGATCAAAGAAAAAGCGTATTTGATTCTTTTCAATATTTCAGCATCAGTCTTTCGGTTACCAATTGACTCAATTTCGTAAACAGATTCCTCATGGATTCTGAATGTCCGCTTTGCGCCATTTTTCTACTTTTACAAAACAAAGGCGAAAAGTGAATCTGGCATTTAATGTTTGTTTTACCGCAAACTGTTATAGAGGCAACACAATCCTCTTCCTACCTCTTTCTCTCCTACACCTAAGTCTCCTGTACCACCAACCACTTAGGCTTCTGACAACTAAGCCAAACATACCATTATCACCAATGTTTGGGTTCAAGAACACTCAATAATATTCCTATGTACATTAATGGTAATTGTTTCTTTACTTTACGCTATTTCAGCTTTCGAAAAGTTTATGTAGAGACGTTCTATTTTTAGATAGTGGGGTTTCTGGATTCCCACGAATTTACCTTAACAAACTTCTCTCCTACTTCTATTCCAATCGGAAAAGATTAATGCCGCTTTTCTATTGCACATATAATGAATAAAAAAAATTATAATTATTTTTTAGCTTGAATGCATTCATTTATTTGAGTGAAATAAGTCATTGCGTATCTGTGAAATATTCTGAATATGTGAGACATCTCAGTTTAGCTCAGTCGTTAAGACACCATACTACCAATCAGTTGGTTGTTATTTCAAATCACGGTAGGAAAAAATTTAAGTGTTAATATATTCATTTATTGCAATCAAGTAAGGTCGGTCTTCAATTTTGACCGCTGTCTGTACCCTTCCCTAGTGTCAAAGAGCACTCTTTATTTGATCCATAAATGGAACATGTAAAGAGTTGACAAGATAAATTCATGGATTGACGAACGAAGAATCAATAGGTTAATATCAAATGCTGCAATCAAAATCGAATTCACAGTGGTGGAATTACTTCAAGTTAAATCTCAATAGGTTTCTCTGTCCATAGCCCTAAATCTACCCGTCTATCCTTCTTTGTTCATATATATCCATCGCTGTCTGTTAATCTCTCTTTCTCTCTCTCTCTCTCTCTCTCTCTCTCTAACTCAAACTGCTCATCTCTATGCATCTATCTCAGCTTGTTCATATCTATCTCTCTCTCTATCTATCTGTCAGTCTGTTAATATCAATCCATCTGCCTGCCTGTCTATACATATCTATCGACCTATCTCAATATTTTCATATCTATTTATCTATCTCCTTACGCTGACGATATGATCCTCAAGGTGGCCAATATGCCGTATTTCTGCACTATCCTACTCAAAGATTGAACTTTCCCATGTAGTCTGAGATCAAAACCGACACAACAGATTTAATATTCACATGGATGAACACTCAATAGAAATGACACGAACAGCGAGACAAATCTGTTGTCATACTTACTGATCCGTCATCGTTAAATAACTTTTTAGATTAATCTACGTATGTAAGCCCCGTTTCAAAGAATTGAATGTTCTTCAGTGTAAGATAATATCCATGTACAATACATTATGATAATACGCTATGTAAAATAACAAACTAGATGTATGACATAAGCTACGCAGTATATCATTGCTGAAATGTTCGATCAACACCGCAGGGGTGCTATGTTAATATTACTGTTTTGTTTTCAAAATCCCCGAAAGAGTTAGATGGTTAACAACAGATGATCTTAACTTGAAAAAATTTACACTTAATGCCATAATAACTAAGTGTATGCAAAATAGAAAAATAAAAACATAGTGGAGAATTACATAAACTACATCAAAAAATGTTTGGAAATGAGTGACTGAATAAATTGGAAAGGTTTTTAGATCTGTATTATTCAAAGGTGTAAAACTTTCAAGAGTATACATATATATATATATCATACATATATATTCCAACTTCGTTAGAAGAAGTGAAGGAAAATACAGATGAAAAGAGGATAAGAAACCGAACAAAACATCAAAAAAAGAGAAAAAGGGTGAATAATTTAGGTTGAGACTTTTTGATTCGGCGCTGTGTACTCCAACAACTTTTATATCCCGGCACGTTTTGAATTTCCCGCCACTAGTTTGTTAATTCGCCACCAGTTGGGCGACGTTAGAAGCGCTAAGGTGTCAAACTTTGTTTACACAGCAGCCGAAGTTTTTGATGATAGTTCTGCTAATTCAATATATTTTTCTCTCAAAGAGCCAATGAAATGCAGGAACTAGTGTTAATGCTAAAAAAAAGAGCAAGATCTATGTTTGAAAAGGTAAAGCTACTGAGATAAGACGAAAAAACTTCGGTAAAGAGTTTGTGTGAGTTTTATGGGGTTGACTCATCTATAGAGTATGAATAGAATGAACAGAAAGAGCAAATTTGTAAGCTTTCGGTGTAAAAGATTGGGTCTTAAAAGTCAATTTCTGTTGTCTTGCATTTGCTTTAGTCCCGTAACGTACAAAAATGTTAAGGAAAAAAAAACAATCAAATCGTAATGCAAAAGCTATATTCCGACAAATTATCACGAAAAAGAAAATCAGACAAAATTTACTCATCAATTATTATCGACGCCATTTTCTCTTGTTTCCATTGGAATTGAGACATTTTCACCATTTTTTTCTAATATTTTTTTTCGTCACTCAATTGTATCTTTATTGTTTTTACTTTAGAATTATTGACTCTTTTTTTTTCGTGTGTGCGCTGTTCGAGTGTCTGGCCTCTTGTCTACAGAGGAAACGATTATTTCTTTCAGTCGTCTTTTTTGTTTACCACTGCATTCAAAGTTTGGAGAGGTATGTGTATTAAATCCGGTCGATTTGTATACACAATATCTACTCTGCTCCCCAACGGATTTCAGAAATCGGGGGAGGTAGAGCGAAGTATGGGCTACAAACGCATTGATTGAATTTAGGGACAGTGCTAGGACTCGATTTTTGATTGAGAAATATATTCATTTTTCTTCAACTAAATACGTAATAAAATGGAGCTGTTAATGAAAAAAAAGGGGGCTAGTTTTGTATTTAAAAGTAGTGAGAGTGCTTACTACAAACCTTTTACTTATAAAGATTTCTCCTTTGTGATAATAGTTAACTGATTAAATTTAGAGGAATGAAGTTGTTTCCGGGATTAATTTTTCATTTAGTGTTTCCCTCTGCCAACAAAGCACGACCACACTTATATATTCCCAAATGTTTGTTTAATTGTGTCTATAGTATCCGTTGTAATATTCTGAAACAAAAAATGCACGTCCTTTTTTATATCAGTTCATTAGCCATTTCCTCGATAGTTAAAGTAACGACTTCGCTACTGTCACATACTTTCGTCAGTTTTAAATCAGATCCCGATCTAGGAAAAGTTGTTATATTAGTGATGTGTAATCTTCTAAAATAAAAAGATCATCCTTGCCCTCCCTTTTTTTTAGATAAATGAATAATATAAGTCTCTCAACTTTTTTTGTCAACGTTTGTCCAAAATACTAGGATATTTACTACCGACCCCAGAATAGTTACTCACTCAAGACTAAACAAGCATTCAAAGCTCTTCCTATTCAGAAAAAGGGTAAGACCAAACGACAACAGCTACCTTAAACTATTTACATCTTGTCAGAAAAGGATTTCCAAAATTTATGTCGCATTAGTAAAGGTTTCAAAACTGATTGTGATACTTCAGTCGCTTCGGATTTTCTGACGTCATCGTTTTTGACAAACATATCCGTGATTCTAGAAGAACCACTTCTCCATGCAAACCTCAATAAAACAATATGACGTACGCCAAGGATAAACACGAAGCAAAATTGAAAATGTACAGATGAAGAAAGTAGATCTCTACATCTATCTTGGACAGAGAATCTCCATGGAATTACCAGAAAAACAAGAAACCAACAAGGTTATCAAGTCTTCGAGCAAGTTAGATTTTCAAGAACAAGAACATACAATTGGTATTAAAAAGAATAATCTGCAACGACTGCGTCACCCGATAGACACCTGGGGGCCTTATTGACCATAGAATTGTCTTCTGAGCTGAAAACCATACAATATGCATAGAAAAATCATTTTAAACATCACCTAAAAAATTAAAAGACATTACAATGTATT
The DNA here is from genome assembly GCA_963457665.1 of Thysanoteuthis rhombus. NCBI lineage: Eukaryota > Metazoa > Mollusca > Cephalopoda > Oegopsida > Thysanoteuthidae > Thysanoteuthis > Thysanoteuthis major. The sequence goes on along the minus strand of OY735207.1, from coordinate 51,826,656 downwards.
AGAGAATAATATAAGTTTCAGAGATATCCTGGAGGTCATTAGAAAGCACAAATGGCAATGGGCAGACAGGGTCGGAAGAATATCAGACAACATATATACATCGTGAATCACAATGTGATCCCTCGAGATCATAAATGAAATTGTGACCAGTAAAAAATAAAATGGTTTGATGATTCGAACAAGTTTTGAGTATATTCGCAAAGCGACGCTCATGAGCGAAAAAAAGGTAACATCTCGGGGGAAGTTCAAGGTCTAACAATGGACTTTGTAAGGTTGAAGGATGATGATGATGATGATGATGGTAATGGTGATGATGATGATGATGGTGATGATGATGATGATGATGATGATGACGACGATCGTTTCAGAATAAACAACGACCTCGCAAAACAAAAGCACAATCTAACGGTATTAAAAAATATCTCTCTCAAGAGATCTTTCAAATTGTTTAACTGATTCATCTAAAATGGCTGATCTTTATCTACATGTAAACAAGGACAGTGTGAACTATGAAAAATAAGTGAAACTATTCACCATTCAGCCTCTTACTATATTAACCTGAAAACCTTTTTGATACAAGTGATTCCAGACTTCTAAGCTTTGTTGTCTCCACACAAAGAAGTAGATTAACGTCAACAAATAATTCAGATACTGAAAAAATGAGACAACAAACAGCCGTCATTGTTATAAAAAAAATCATTTACAGACTGATTCTATTGAATAATATGGCCAGAGTACATTTCTCACGAATCTATAAAATCATGCTGAGACACTTAGGTCATGAGGTTTTATAGCATTTCCATCTTGACTCTACGCACGTTATTTTTTCCATCTCAGTCATAGAAGAAATTAACTGAAATCTTAACTTTCTGGCAGCTTGCAGTTTGTAGTATATGTATATCCGTATATTGAACGGAAAATACGGATTCAGTTTTGCATTATAATAGGACACCTTGAAAGACCCTTAAAGCCTTTTTTCCTCATTTATTTTACATTAAAACTTCCCCTAGGTCAATCAGGCATGCATGCCAATTTTTTCAGTTTGTGTAATTTTACTATTTGATCAACTTTACTTTGGGTGTCAAAATTGCCGAACCTGGCTCAGGAGTCCAGTCTGTTATTTTAATCATAGCTTGGGACGGGGAAGGTATGGATTCATCCCTTTCCCGAGGGCATGCGTAGGGCATCGGCTGAACTTGAAACTCGATTCTCTTATTCCTTTGTCCACGCTGCTAAATCGCCACGCCACTCACATTAAAAAACAACTGCTTTATCATATTTGTTCTTAATCTTAACATTCATATATATAGTATCATATTTACTTTGCAGCAATACGTAATTAAATATTTACATTATTTATTCAAATGTGTCTGACTTTCTCGTATTTCTCCTTCATGTATTCTCTTTTATATTTCATGATGGCAAGCATAACAAACAAAATTTCAAAGATCTCAATATCATTTCCCGCACGTGAATCGATCACATTCAATATTAATTCATCTCGTTGGTAACCTCAAACAATTCAATTTCTATCTCTAAATATTTCTCAGTGAATCAACCATTCAAATGATAAATAATGAATAAAAACAAAAAAGTGTCAGTGAATCAATCTTTCAAATAACAAGTAATAATCAGGTCTAGTTACTCGCTCACCAGACACCGTCATGTGGTCTATTCGTAACATGTTGTGTTGAGGATGATCAATTAAAAAATTGGGAAGCGGGGTAATCAATGGATAAGTTACTTATATCCTATTTTATTGGGCAGTTATCACAAAAAAGGGTAAGATTAAAAAAAAACCAGGTTGACACAAAATAAGAGATCAGTTTAGCATAAACCATCCTTGTAAATTGAACCCCCACGAAAAATTATTTAGGAGGGGATTTTCAAAAAAAAAAAAAAAAAAGAAGGTTTTTCGTTGATATCATCACCATCATCATCATCAGTGTTTTAGCGTCCGTCGTTGGACATAGACCTTCCCCAGGATTTGCCACACTTCTCTATCATGGGCGTCACGGAGCCAGTACTTCCTGAACACGTCCAGCTCGTCTCTCCATTTAATATTCTGCCGGCCTCGGTTGCGCATGTGATCTCAGGGGATCCATGTCCATCGGTTGTAAGGAGTAAATGTTTCACATTTCAGCCCCTAGCTCCGTTGGTACGGCCTGTACTCGTGATGAATACATAGCCAACTACTTATCCATCCAGACCAACTTGAAAACTGAAAAAAAAAACTATTTTTACAGTTTCAGCGACAGTTTTGTTGACAGTTTCTAATGAGAACAATGTTTCTTGACAAGGCTGGTTACAGCAACCTGTATGATTGATATGTTTGCGATAACACATGAAAGACAAATTACTAATCTCTGAAGGGATTTAAAAAATTCGTTTTTCTAGTTTTAATGATTTTTAAGAATCGTTTTTCCCAAATGAAACGTATAAACATGGGAAATTTAATTAATTTATGTACGGATAATCGTTTGTTTTGTTTTTTTCAAATACTTGCCAGTTTCAACTTAAAATTCTTTTTTTCTTCTTCCAATATCATTCTGCATAATATTTGGAACGATATCTAGTCAAAGACCACTTCTTTCTCCTCAGATATTAATCTTCAGTCCCTGGACGGCACTTGGCTTGTCGAAATAGACTTTATGCTTCAAAAAAATCCAGAGAAAAAATCCCGACGATGTTCGCGAATTCGCATTACGGGAATATGGGTTTAACGTTATTGATCTCAGAAAAAATTCATCATATAAGTTCGTTGCTTAGTTGAGTGCTCTACCATGTTGAATTCCTGAGGTTTCCTCAATATCAGTGAAGAGAAAAACGAAGTATGAAATAGAAAAAGATTATGGTTATTTTGAACCTGATTGCAACTATTTCGTTTCCTTGCATTAGGTTGATGCAATTGTCGCAGTGGTATATTTTTTCAACGTTAGAGAAATCTTAGAAGCGTCTCTGAAGTTTACTCCGCACTTTTTCAGGGTAATAAGTTAACAACAGAACTTCGTCCATAAGTCCAAAGTGAAAATTCAGAACCAAAGGAAAAGGGGTTAGGCAGTAAGCGTTTGAACACTTGCGTTTTGCTCCAGCTTGCCACAGAAAAATAGTCATTTCTAAACCAAAGGGTCACTGGCAATGAAAGATGGATTTATTACGGACCTGGTTAATCACTCAATAGAAACCTTCTCTTGATTAACGTCGTTCGGCAGCATGCTGAATTGGGGATGATCAATTAAAATTCGGAAGAAGGGATGGTTATCGAACAAGTTATTTATCTCACCTTTTGAGGGGGGGGGGCAGAAGTCACAACGAAAGTGTAAATTTAGCTGAACACAAATTGACAGATCAATTTAGCATAAAACCTATACTGCGAATTGAATCTTCGCTGAAAACCTTTTGGAGGGGGGATTTAATGAAACAAAAACAATTTCTTTCTAGACAAAAGTAAAAGGAGTAGATATCTAAATTTTCAGCCCTCTAGCGTAATTGGTGCTGCCTGTACCTGTAACACCGATAGCCAACGCAACACACTTTTGACAGTTGTGGTTGACAGTTTTCGTTGACAGTTTCGAACAAGAAGCGAAAACAAGGATCCAGGACTACCTTCGAAATCTAAACCTAAAAGGAATATGCTCGTAAAATATTCTCCGGGTTTGTTGGGATTTAAATGGAATTTGTTACAGCTCATTGCTGGGAGCTGAATGAAACGTTACGTCGTAAAGTTGCAGTGAGCAATTGGCTCATTTAAAAGTCACATTGGAATATGGATTAACTTCGATGGGTGATTTAACTGCATAGATATGCCCGTCAACCTTTCCCCAAGTTCAGAGTATTCTGTATAGATCTTACTTTAAAATTGTCTTCTTTCACTCCATACAAATCTTATAATCCGGTCAGCAGTGCAGATATGAAAATTTCTTCAAAAATATCATCGCATTAAATTAGAATCTTTCTCTAAATGAGTAGTGCAGTGCCTGTTACAAAGGTGAATGTTTGGAAGACATCCGACTTTATGGTGTTATATGAAATGATCTCCAGTTCGTTGTACTATATATATATATATATATATATATATATACATATATATATATATATATATATATATATATATATATATATATATATATATATATATATATAGTAGAATAGAAACATGAGCTAGATTGTGTAGCAAATACACATTCTACTATTCATTTCCAGCTCTACTCTAAAACAACTCAACTTCCATAGTAAAACGTTGTATGTATCGAGCTATCTATGAAATAAATCCATTACATATCAGAAGTTGCTTTATATTATCAATACATTATCATATCATATTATACTGCTAGCCTTATCTGTACCATATATATATTATGTATACACACACGCACACACACACACACATATGTATATATATATATATATATATATATATATATATATATATATATAAACAATTATGATAAGTAAAAGGAGAGGGGGATAATTCATAGAAACTATGAGAAAACATCTCATATTCATTATTTCATATATTTATAACAAACTTGAAACTCAACACTTCCCTGCCTAGTGTACTGACTATTTGCCGACTGTCAACTTTGTATAATGACCAGTTGTCAAGTAAACGTGATGCATGCACACACGCAGAGACATGCACAGATACAGATATTTTTTCCAGTTGTAATTAGGTTAGATACATGATTGTGAACGTTCGCAAACTGCCAAGCTTAGCTTAGTTTGACAGAGGCTACAGCAGTAAAGCACTCAGTGAGAATCGAATTCGCTTTACTTACGAATCGGTAGGCGTCCCAATAGGTGAACATCCTCTATTTATGATGTCTGTTAGTAACGAGGAAAAAAAGTAAGAATAGCCCACCAAGGGCAATAGTCCCTTTCAGATTTCTCACCTTTAGACCTCACACACTTATCGATGTGTTCAGCTGATAATCACGTCTTATCACAACGTTCTAGGCTGAACAAAAGATGATATAAATCTCACAAGGAATCAACAACACGCTTGTGTTCTTGCAATGTATTCGTCTCTTGTAATATCTTATATCTCTTGTTTCCGGCTGTTTGATTTCAATTACAATGACGTAAGAGAGCAAATTACATTTTAAAGATATATCATAAAATCAATCAAGTGGCACACCCTCCCCCGCTCCTGTAAAGCCTGCAAACACACACATACACACACACACACACACACACACATACACGCACGCACGCACATGCACACACACGCACGGGCGCACACACACACACACACACACACACACACACACGAATGCGAACACTAACAACACCCAAAAGCTAATTGTATTTTATATAGATTTCATTGAACTGAATGAGGGGGGCCTCACTCCGCCCACAACGATGAGAAACAGCTTTCACTCCTTAGATTTGAAAACGCAAAGTTGACTGGATCCTAAATTGATCTTAAAAAGTGACCAAAGGTCAGCACTGCTTATTTTGTATTCATACTTGAGTCAAGTTCCATCTTGTAAACAAAATTACAGCCGTCTCCTTCGCATATGAAAATGCTAAAATTGACCTGACGCTGAATCTCCCTCAGATTCGAAAATGCCGAAATTGTCGAGATCCTTGATTGACTTTTTAGGGTCACCAGAGAGATCACAGATCGAAAGGTCAAGTTACAATAGTACACACATTTTCATTCCATAAGGTACAGCTGTCTCTCTCAGATATAAAAGTTCGAAAAAATGACATAACCCAAAAATGACGGTTAAAGGTCACCAAAGTGAACGCCATTTATTGTATGTTCATACTGTAACCATTTTCCCCAGTAAATTGATTTTCAACCAGTACAGTGATGTCCTTTAAGAGTTGATAAAACTCGCTTTTAAAAAGAATGAATATTTTTCGTCTTTACATCGACTATTTATGAATGAATATATAGTCCGACAGAGATAATCATAAATGCGGTATATTTCTTCGAAATATTTGGTTTCCCATTTCTTAATAATACGATTGTCTGCATTGAGAACAATGTAAGAATTTGGATATACAGCAGCTATATGTGCCATCGATTCACCGGTGGGCTATTTAGTGCAATGGTAACAGCGACTTGTAGCAACTAACATATCGGTCGGAGGTTCAATCCCTGCAGCAGTCCAATCTTATCAATTACTAATTCTATTTTAGGCCAGATCATGCATACACGGTGTATTAACGGGTGTCGTTTCAAATGGAGTTCCAACAAGAGAATATATATATATATATATATATATATATATATATATATATATATATATTCTCCCTTGCACCCAATATTTGAGAAGCTGTTAATTTCCCTTCGTTACATCTTCGCACTAATAAGTTTAGACACCAGCCAGTTTTCTTATCTCATACATATGACTATCAAGAGAAAACTCATATTATCAGAATGTAGAAATTATAGTCGATGTCTGGAGATATTAGCACAAATCTCAATTTTTATGTAATTCTCCTAATAGATAGAATTGAAAATATGTTCGGGTATTCGGTTCCACGAAAGCCAATACAATGTTATAATCGAGCTTCGATAAGTTTAGCTATTTTGGAGTGGAATATAGCTATTGTAGAGTAAAATCTTGCTATTTTGGAGATGGGTTTATATTTCGGAGTCCACAATCCACTTTGTTCTAACGCGAACTGTGCTATAACAAAAGCCTGTATAGAGTTTCTGAAAATCCTTTCGGAACAAACATAAAGTCATTAACCATCTTTCGTCATATTTTTCCAATGAAATGAGTGACGCCGCTTCGGGTCTTGTCGCCTTTTAGTCTTTTTCCACATGATGAGTCAAAACTCATTAAGAGCAGTAACATTCAATACCAGAAGACTAACATCAGTAAATTGAACACTATCAACTTGCCTCAGATGCATAAAGCGTTGATATTAACAGCCTCGTAGAAACTAAAATCGAAAAAAGGGTCGATGATAATATCTACGGACACACAATTTTGAAACGAGAACCAGAGATCAAGGCATTGGCTTCCTAATTCCAAAAAATTGAACAAACCCCCGAAAAATCTCAAAGATATTCTATAGACAGAGTGACGTGGCGAAAAAGATATGTGAAGTGTGAGTAGGGACGGATTCGCCCTACCCTGCAATGAAATGCAATAAAAACAGGTCTGGTTGGTCACAGGATAGAAACAGTCATGTGACCAACGTCTTTTGGCAGCATGACGTGTTGGGGGTAATCGACAAAAAAAATTGGAAAAGGAATCAACAATGAATACTTCACTTGGCACAAAGTAGAGGATCAATTTAGCATAAATATATATTTTAGATTGAACCCTCAGTAAAAACCCATGTAGGGACGTTATAAAACAAAAATATTTTTTCTCGACATAATAAGGAGCGAATGTTAAGATCTTTAGCTCTTTAGCCCCATTGGTATGGCCTTTGCGCGTAACACATATATAGCCAAACAGAAGGAGGAACTCACTTAGAAACTGAAGAAATCTATGTTGAATTGTTGACTGTTTTCGTTGACGTTTTCCAATAATTTTGTCATCTGTCTGAATGAACCGATAAGAACGAAAATCGAAAAAGCGGGAAAATTATGGGGTTGAATTAATCAGATCATGAAAAATCTATTTTGTGTTAACAAAAATGATGATAAATTAATTAGATTTTCGTGAAGAGTTGGTTGTCTGTGGCAAATGAATGAATAGGAAAGAAAAGGAAAAATATTAAGGAAAAAAGAAAGAAAGTAAAAAATGAAGGAAAGAGGATATTAAACTACAAGCCTAGTAGCTTCAGGGTTAAACTCAACTCTAAACGCATATATATCAGCCACTGAGCTGCCTAAGGAAAAATATTTCCCTACTTATTGAGGGGAGTGTGTGCGCTAAGTTTCAAATTTCAAATTTCTACAATGGAAGAGAAGAGTAGAGAAGGAAGGTAAAAGTGACGATTAAAAAGAAAGATAAAGGAAATCAAGAGTTGCCATGACATGACGTTACGGAATAACTCTCTCTTTTTCCCCCTCTCTCCTTTTCTTCGAAGTCCGATAATTGCAATAATGAAGTCAACTCTCTAGAAGTTTGACAATAAGGGAGAACCCGATAGTGTGGGGGATATAGAAAGAAAAAATCCCAACTACATTGAACGGGGGAAAGAAAAACGAATAATTGTACAAATGAAGGAAAAGCAAATAGTGAAGTAAGCGAATGAGTATACGAATCAAGGAGAAGATGGAACGAGAAACGAATATTGTAAGAGCTGAAAGAAAGAAATAAAGGGAGAAGTAGATCAAATTAAGGATCAAAGAAAATCAATGATTCTGAATGAGTTCAAAAAGCGATGAAGAAGAATGAAAAACAGATGGAATGAGATTCGGTGTCAAATATTTGATTTGTATAGTTTTTATCACTACTAAAGCCTAAAAGTCAGTCCATAGATGCACGAACTTTTCTCCTTTACAATTCCAGATATACATAGAAGTAGGGGAGGAAAAAAGAGATGGAGGGACTGTTTTAGTATATAATTCTGGCACTTAGTCAGTGATGGATGTCGCTACTAGAAATGCTCACGCATTTACAAATGTCTGCCGCCCCAAGTTGTCCGTCATCACACCCTGTGATTTTGTTCCTTTAGGGGTTCACCAAGAATCGTGTGTTTAACCCTTGGGTGACAGACATTGGTGATCAGGAGACAAGAATCTCTTCTAGCATTTACAAAATCGATGTAAAAGCAGCAACCGAGTCATCCATTCGATTACAGTTTGCTTTGACTCACGCTTCACTTGTGGCGTTCGTATCATCCTATCAAAATGAAAGACAAAAACAATCTCGGGCTCCATGCGTCAAGATAAATTTCCTTTGGTTTGTATTTGTACAAGTGTTAATCAATTTTTCATTGAGTTGCGAAAAGGAGAGAAGATGAATTCTGGACATCCCGTATATGAAAATTAATGGAAAGAATGAGAATAATGGAGCAACTGACCGAATTCGAGAATAAAAGGATTATTGGACGAAAGAACGGAGAGATGAGATGGATAGATTCTAACAAAAAGAATGGAAAAAGAGATATTGAAATAAATTACGTATGTAAGAATAAGGAAACGATAATAACATTCTAAGTAAGATAAGGAATTTTTTTTTTTCTTCGTTGGTAGATGTAGTGCTGAAACTCAAACGTCGGCAAACAGCGCACTCACACGCATGTATATATATATATATATATATATATATATATATATATATATATATATATATATATATATATATATAAACATACATACATATATATATATATATATATATGTATATATACATATATATATATATGTATATACATACAAAATTCTGTTCTACGCAGTGAGTTTCAAGCTATTTGTGCCTCCTTTGCAGGAGTAGTAAGTGGTTTGATGATTGCACCACTGGTATGAAACAGGGTCACCGTGAAGCACTGAATTTTTCTATGTACATCTATTCACATATGCTCTTTCACCGATATCTGGCATCCTCCTTAACTTTTTTATAAAATAACACACACACACACAAACTTGAGATGGTATAAGACGTAGATAATTCAATTAAGTGATCTTGGAATATTTTGTCAAATTCTTCGGTCGAATATATTGATAGAAAATCGACTCGAATAACGAATCAGAGTCACATCGGTTATTATTATGATCCCTCATCGTCAATACATATGTTTATGTAACTGTTATTTTTAAGCCGTGAAAAGAAAAAAAAATCACACGTGGTATTATTACATCTGATTGTGTGTAAAGTATAAAACCAATTGGAAAGTTAACATTTTGATAACATAATTTTCCTTGTTAAAACACTGCTGACAGGGACAGTAAATGAGCAAGATGAAAAGAGTGGGTATAAAGTGCATATCTAGCTCACCGGTCGAGAGCGACGCTCCGTCAAAGTTGCTACCCTACCGGTCGCAGGTTCAATTCTTGCAAGAGCCAAATTTTTCTTTTTAGTTTAATCTAGTTACACGATTCGGGGTCATTCAATTTGCACCGACGTAACATCGGTGCCGAACAAAATAAGTTCCTTAAAAATGATTATACATATATTAATGAATATTCGATTTTTTCATCCAGAATTTGGAAAAATGAGATTCGTACACAACTGTATATGCAAATTGATCGTAAAATTCCATAATGTAATAAGTCGGTATATGAACAAATAAACTTGATGAAAACTCAGAGAGAAAGAACAATGAAAAGAAGAATATCACAATGAATTACGAATGCAAAAGAAAAAAAAGAAAACTATTTTAGTTTCACTGAATGCACAAAAGTAGAAAGCCCTTTTAAAGACTATTTCATATACGTATATACACATGGACACACACGCATGCACACACGCACATATATGTGTGTTTGTATGTATACATATATATCTTTACAGATACATATATATGTATATAGAGAGAGAAGGCGAGAGAGAGAGAGAGACATATCTATCTATGTATATATGTATCGATAGATATGTGCAAAGACACATATATATACGTACATTTACACACACTCACACACACATATATATATATATATGTGTGTGTGTGTGTGTGTATTACTTTTTCAGTTGTTCCTCCCCCTATTTTTGTAAAAGCATCCGTCTGAGACAAAATCAGAGATAGGAATAAATAATTGGCAGAGAGGAGGGAAAGAAAAACATAATGTCAAGATGCCATGATTCATGGTAGAAGATACATTTACTAATCAAAAACCCGGACAAATGCATCTACGCAATTCAAAACTAGTGTATATATCACCAGCAGCGGCCATTATGATTCCATTGCTGGACAAAGGCCTTTCTTATCTTAAGGCGAGAGCGACATTTACCATATCTCACTGATAAACATTTTATATTGTCTCTCTGTCTTGTGCCTGGCGCTTTCCAAAGGCGTTTACTGTCACATGGATACGTATCGATTAGGCTTTTGCTCCATCTGCTGTCCCTCCTTCTCGCTACAAGCCTGCCCACCTCCATTTTTGTCACTCAATTACTTGTACGATATCCTTCACTCTGTTCCTCTGTTGCATCCATCTAAAATTGGAGATATCTGTCTCCCTCTGTGTGCTTGCACTGCGATTGCTCGTTAACTGGCTATTGTACAATGTCGACATTCCCCAGATATGCTGACTAGGCAGTGCACTGTTGAGTTTTATGTTTGGAAGATCAGCGGTTTATTGAAAAATCTAATAAAAATCAAAGATTAAGATTTTTTGTAGTTTCTGTAAATTATTTCCCTTGACACCTGCTCTTCAAAATTATCTAAATTCTAATATAAGATATACTAAGTGTCAACCCTGAAAAGAGGTAACTGAAATACCTCGAAGCCGTTGTTCTGTACGACAAATGGGGAATTATTATCACATTACAATTATGCCAGGCTTATTCATTCACCATAAAGGTCGGCTTCTTCCAAATATACGCCTTTGGAATGGAGACTGCCATAAAAAATCACTTTCCTATTCAGAATCATAGCTTTAGATTTGAAAATCCCAGAATGTAGGAGTACATGAACTTAGAAATAAATGAAAAGAAAAAAACGAACGATGGATTAAAAAAAATGTAAACGTATGAAAGGATATATTTTAGGTAAAAGTTCAAAAGACATGAAAACATAAAAGGCCAAAAAATTGGGGAAATGAATGTGACAATAAAAGAAATATACTGCAATCAAGAAAACGAGATTTCCGAAAAGATAAGACGTGACCAAATGAGAAAATGGGAGAACGAAGAAAAACAAGATACATACCAAACTTCATAAAATATGATACAACACATGATGGACTCAAATCAAAAGCTAAGCTAATCGTCATTGGCTTGTGAGACAAAATCATTAAATAATGCATCGAATTTCAGCAATAATTAGATATAAACAGATAGATTATGTACTGAATGCATGATTTGAACCTGCGACCGTATTGGAATCTTAATGATATAATTATCTGCGTTGAGAAACAAATAGAGCAAATATAGTCAGTGAATGAACAAAATGAGAATTTTTAGTTGGAGCAGTTAGTTGGGACTTTGTATAACCGCTGGCCGTTTAGACAAATGGTAAGATCAACGCTACGACTACTTGTAACCATCACATTTGCTGTAATACGTAATAAATCATAGATTTGCGGGAACTTTTCTATCAAAATTGGTTCCCGAGTCATCAAGCTTAAAAAACTGACGGATTTGGGTTGTTTCTACAGAGAATTAGATCTTCGAAACATATGCTATCAAATGGAGAAAGGACATGGTTTTTTCTGAGATATGGAACAGTTCTGTGATCAATACATTTAACAAGAGTGACCTTGCCGACGTCTAGCTTAGCTCAGTTTTGGTGTGAAACTAACCATTACTCGATGGTGACACACCCAAGCTTTGTAAATAGCCATGGTTAGAAGGCTAATCTTTTTGAAAGTACATCAGTTGAGAGACCATTTTTCTGGATTCACCTCAAAATTTAATACATTACTCCTCGGACGCTGCCCTGTCCCTCGATAAAATGCCATCTAAATTCATGGAGAACATCTAGAGATATCATGTGGACAATCACCAGAGAATTCATGAATATATAAGCAAAATGAAAAATATCCCTCAGTCCAACATATCCCTGGACATCCCTCAACGAATTCTTCCCTCTCCCCTCACCCTTCCCTCAGGAAAATTTGATCAAATTCCATTGAGAACATTCAGAGATATTGAATGGACATATAGCTACAATGCAGGGGAAATATCTGCGAGAGATTTCCGGGCTCCACCCCAAATCGATTTTTCCCTTAGATCATTGCCTTCCTTTCAGCAAAGTGGCATCGAAATCCATTGCAAACTCGAAGATATCACGGCGGCAGAGGTAAACTAAGATAAGTTCAAAAGGTTATTGCATAAATTTTGACTTTCAATTATCGTCAATTCTATTAGAAAAGATGCATTCATGATTTTGCCAATATTATCAGTCACTGGTGTATATCAATTGCATAGATCAATTAGTATATATTGAAAATTTCAGATCAAAATTCAGGCTGCTGACTTTTTCATGCACCCTTTTATACATATATATATATATATATATATATGTATGTATATATATATATATATATATATATATATATATATATATAGAGAGAGAGAGAGAGAGAGAGAGAGAGAGATGTACAAGCAAATTCAAAAGAAAACAAGAGTATATCTGTTTTGTATTCTTTGCCATGGTAAGAGCAAGGGAAAGAATCACGTTGGTTGTAATATTATAGTGGCTTCTTGCTGCGTGAGTGTTATTAGTGTCATTATTTACCCTGTCTGACTCTGAAGAATTGGCAGAATCCCTTGATAAGCCACATTCTTTGTCCATGGATGGAAGTATTCATTTATCAATTTAATGTTAGGTGATTAATGCATCCGTGTTTTCGCGAATATACACACGTATGTGTGGGTGTATGTTTGTGCGTGTGTATGCGTGTGAGAATGTACGTGTGAATGTGTGAGAGCAGATTGTGGGGTTGTATATATATATATATATATATATATATATATATACATATATAATTTTCTTATGCTGTTCCGATAGCATCAACGGATTCATGAATATTTAAACGATTCTTCGAAAAGTTCTGACTAGAAAGAGTTTTATGACGACATCAGGAAGGTAATGGACCTGGAGAAGACAAATAACACAATTCTCTCAGGAGACTTCAGTTGCAAGGTATGTTGAAGAAAAGATTGGGAATAAAATGTTGGAGAATGTAGGCTGGGACAAAGAAACGAGAGAGGACACTTGCTTGTAAAATTCTTGGAAAATAACAAAATGAAGAAGACCTTTTTTTCCAGAAAATGAAGACTTTTTCAAATCGCAATTGGACTTAGAAGAGCCCAAATCAAACGAAACAAAACATAACTGGCTTCATAATAGCTGATAAAATGAAAACGTCAAATATGTTACGGTTATAAATATAGAGTAAATCTAGGAACCTCAGACCACACCGGCAATTAACAAATGGTAGCACTGGAAGACAGAAAAAAAGCTAAAATAACAAAGCACTGACGAGACATCAAGACTAAGTGAAAAATCTAAGCACCTCTATGTCTCGAAAATAAAAGTAAAACCGACTTACACTTCGGTAGAAATCAATGATGTTCCAGACGTAATAATGGACGAAGTAGTTTTTTTTTTTTTTTTTTCTACAAAATATGAAAAGAGGGAAATCAGCAGGCAAGACGGCATAATGATAGATCTTTCAGATGTTTATCACAACGGACTAGTGTAACTATTCACACAATTGCTTACAAGAAAAAGAAAGTGTCCCTGTGGAAAAAGTAATGCTATAAATGACTCTTAGCCATAGAAAAGTATCAACATGGATTCGAGCGGAGGCCGGGGTGAAGAATGTCGTACAAGTAATTAAGCAACAAAAAAAAAAAATCGAGATGAACACGTAAACAACAAGGAGAAAGACAACAGATAGAGAAAAAGGCTAACTATTTGATGCCAGCGGGGGCGGGTGGTAAGCGCAGTAGGAAGAGACCAGACACAAGATGAGTAGACGAAATAGAAAAGTCTGCTGGTAAATGTAATTACGCTCGTTATGGAAGGAGATGGGAAAGTTCTTTGTCCAACTCGTGACTCGTAACAGCTGCTGCTGATGATATCTATCATGTTTACTCGTACTTTATGTATGATACTTATCATAAATTATACATTATGGTATGCATTATCCTATATGATATCTTCTAAATTAGTATGACAGATGGTTACACTACAAAAATCGAATCATTCCCTAAGTAATGTCCGTTAACAATATATGTGTTTGCGTAGTTGTATAGATTTCAACAAGCGAATTATCTTAGCAAAATACTGTTCAACTGAGTTAGATGCTAAATTGATACTTTTAAATATGAAAGGAAATAAAGCCGCAAAAGTAACCTGAAATATTCATGGTGTTTATGGGATAGATTCTACAATCAAAAAACAGTTCGACATTTCTAGTTCAAGGGATGTACCATCAACAGGCCATCCTGATGAATTTGAATATGTACTCTTTCCGTCTGAACTGAAGAGAAATAGTTTTGCTACTCTTGAAGATTTAACCCGAAGGTTGAATTCAAGCGATTGAACGGTTCACATCCATCATCAACAACTTGAAAAGGTGCCTTAACCTAGAAAATGGGTTTCAATGAATTGAGAGAGGCCAACTGTGAGACAAGAGAGGGAAAATGCCTTTCTCTGTAATTTTTTAAAAGTATCTCACTATTTTTGGAAAGATCAGTGACTAGTAATAAAAATGAATAATTTTATATAATTTTTTTTTTAAGTTTACAAGGCTTTGAAAAAAAGCTTAATTGAGACGCACGGGCTGAAACACAAACAAAAAGAGACCGCTGTCTCTACAAATATTTGTTGTTTGGTAGGTTACGTTGGTGTGATCAACTTTTAATTGCTACCATTGAATGTCACATCTACAACAGACATCTATTGTCAGCATTTCAAATGTTTATACACTGTTTTTCAGGGGGGGGACACCTAGTTTGATCAATCGCAAAGGTGAGTGGTCACACCAGAAAAGATACTAGATATAGATTGTTCCATATGATGAACTCCTATCCTTCAGTTTACAGAACCATCTCGATGGAATAACCCTTAAAACACACCAAGAGTTGGAAACTATCACCTCTACATTTATTACTTCAAACCAAAAGACTAAGGAAAACGTTAATATGAAGCGTGTGAATCATTGATTGAATCCATGGTTAAATTCTAATTGAACGAGATTTCGGGATATTTTATTCCAACCGTAAAATTAAATTACTTATAGAATGACCTGATACCATGTCTTCTGATGTCATCTTACTTCCACCATCTTCTTAGTATGCACAAAAATTAGTTATACATGTGCCCTGACAGTTTTACATGAGACTTGCGTTGCAAGCGACGAATCCATTAATGTACCATACAATGTACGCAAGTGTGGCTAACCAGAGTATTATTAGCAATCTTAGTATTAAAAAGATACAGACAGTGGTCTCTTTCTGTCTCGGTAGACAATATAATGATATTGAAGTGACCCTTCATGGGTCAAGAGTGAGGAGATCCATTGATACCTAGTTGATAGAAACCCCCCTTCGCTGATGTAGTCCAAAGAAACGCTCCCGTTTCACACTAGGGGCTGCCGGAACGAAGTCAAACTTTGCATCTAACCACCTTTAATGGACTCCACCACTTAGTTTGGAATCATATCTATCCATTTCCTTTACTGGTTAGAGAGTCCAGTTTACCTGCTATTTACTGGGCTAGGAAGAGATGAATGGCTACTGTAATAGTTGAAACGAAGTTGTTGTCCAGAACAAGCTAGAAGCTGAAAAAAATTCAGCGTACTGAAGTATAGATAAGGAGTCATAGTTAGAAACACATAGAACATATTCCGAGAGCACCCGAAGTACAGCATTGGACATCATAGAAAGTCCACTTGCACCACCAAACTATAACAATACTGTTATCATACCATCCAGACTATATCAGCACTGGGAACATAACAGCTGGGAACATAACAGCTGGTGACATGGATATAACACAGCAATAATTGTGGAACAAGCAAATATTGTCAACTACAAATAAGAGGTCCAACGTAACTATCGATCCACTGACATAATCAAAGATGGAAACAGGATACATGGATATGGTGAATAACTTCTTCTCAATTTATAGGTTGCTCTAAGTCAAATGTCTGCTCACGGACGGGTTACTGTATATCCAATTTCTAAACCGTACTTCCATCAATAGACATACTATTTAACGAGGAGGAAATATTCATGTAACAAAATGTACAATAGTGATGCGCTATCATACTATTGAGGTGTTGGTAGTGTAATGGGTGTCTGAATGGAAAATGGATTAAAACCCTGACTGATGGTGCCAGCTTTGGTTGAATAATGTATGTAATGGGGATTTGTTATTGCAAATTAACAATGTAAAATTTAATTTAAAAGTTGCAGCAAATAGTTATGAGAATGTTCATTAATATTCAAACAACAAGGAGACCAAACATCCGGACTACTCTTTGAAAATAAAAAAGGCGATTTTTATTTCCTCCATTTTTTGAGACGTCCAACGTCAGAAGAACCATTTGGCATGATTCATTATAAACTTGTTCACTGGAAGAAATACGATATTATACTCATCCTTTCTTGTTGAGTATGTTTGGCCGGGAAAAAAATATCATAACCATTAATAATTCTGTATTTGTTTTCCTGAAACTGTTCGTCTTTTATGATCAAACCACCTGCAATAACTTTGGTGTTACAAACTAAATCCCTGATTCAAAAACCTTTGTTCAAGGAACTGTATAGTGGCCACAAGGGCGTATCCAGGATTTTGAGTCGAAGGATGGTTAATTAACGAAAAAGCAAAGAAGAGGGTTATTTTCAAACTTTAAAAATAAAACAGGAACATGGGGTTCGCTAGTTTTTTTTTCCAAGAATTGACGTGATTTATCACAGAACCAATAAAGACACATTTGTAATGGATAAGACATCTTACTTATATTAATATACGAAAAACAAAAAATACATTTTTGTTTCAATTATGATTACTTGGGACTATTTTTGGTTTTTATTAATATACCTTTATCTAGATATTGAAAAGGGATGAGAAAAAGTCTCAGTCCCAATCCTCTTTATCCGTTCATCATGGGATATTTTCATTCTTCAAGTCAATTAAAGAATGAAAATGTCGCTTTTGTTTTATGATAGCTATCCAGAAAGCTCATTTGAACATCAAACTGATTTCCATGGCAGAATCAGAAAAATGCATTTTCCAATTCGTCAAAGTATACTGCAAAAGACCGAATTTTTTTTATCCATTTCCTGGGGCTCCTACGAATCCTTTTTGTACGGACACAAATAGGTAAAACCGGTAGTTTTTATACTGTTTACGCTTACGACCATTGTATCTTTTGAAAAGTACAAACAAACCTTCTCTTGAACATCGTTTGCAATCAATGCCCAATGAAGCATACTACCATGATAAAAAATATTCTATTCTAACAATATGTGGATAACCTGCTACACATATTTAACAAGTTAGACAAGAAAAAGCAGCTTTATATTACATGAGCGATGTACATAACTTTCTTATTCCCGAATGAAAAATAGTGAAGCTCTATTATATTTAACTGTGAATAGAGAAAACTAACAATCTGTTTGATATAAATCTCCTCGATCAATTTTTTTTCTCTCTCTGTTAGTAGGATGGCTTTGAATCTATTGAGGAACATCAAAGAGATAGATATTGGTTGTTTTATGAAAATACAATATTGAGTTCAATAGATCAAGTACGTTTTATAGATTCTCCCATTTTTTTTCTGGCTAGGGAGTTTTGTTCCAAATACATCATACATCTTTGGTCTTCTTACGAAGGCCTGTAAAAATCACATGGAAAAGATTTGAAATTCGTCCGACAAAAAGACAAGGAGGCTTACGGTTTTGGGGAATTCTTGAAAAGTTTATTCCGTGGGAAAATACCCTTGTTGTATAGTTAGATAGCTTTATTGATCCTCTAACAAATCACTTGTAACATATGTAGGGTAGTAACCAAGGGAAAAGACAAACAAAAACCATAAGTTCAACTATGCACCCACCATCATTACGTCCAAATCTGTCTATGTGGTTATCAGAAACCAATAATCAATGACGAGCTTTTTAGCAAGGGATTTTTAGTGATATCCGATAATTGTAAATTAGTTGTGGTAGTATTGGTAGATGGAGGAAGAAGATAATTAGGATGTTTTACCTGGAGTTCTAAACAAAGTTTCATATCAATCCAATATGGCACGGTTGAAAGAATTGATATTTAATATATCAGGCGCCCACGGGGCGACCAACAGACAGACCTAAAGAAAAGTCTCTTATAGACATGTTGGGACATATCTAAAAAAAAGGTTGGGTTTTGAGATTGAAACGAATTTATTCTATAAAAGAAGAAAAAAATATTGTATAATTAAAGTCCTTCGTTGATTTTTCAAATATTTGGTTGTAGAAATTGCGTTGAACAGTTGTGAGAAAAAAACAAAAAAAAAACTAGAAAACACACTGAAAGCGTATACATCTGTCATCCTTATAGTCACTAAAGCTGAATGAAAATCAGTTCATCAGTAGCTATCACGGTGGGGAGGTGACTGTAAAATTCCATTGATCTGCCGCTGAACTCAATCAATTTTCCTTCAGTCCACGGCCATCAAATTTGTTTACATATGGCTACGATGTATGGGGTAGTTCTACACGGATAAAATTTTGATAATTCCTGTAGCCCATTCTCCAGCTTTCCTCAAAATTAAGTTTGAATTCGTTGCAAACTTTCAGAGATATTTTATTGTGTGAGCCTAAAGCTACGACGCTTAGGGAGTCACTGGGCATGGATCCACCCCAAAATATTATCACTTCTTCTGTATCTCATTGCCTACTCTAATACGAAATTTCATTGAAAACCATTGCGATCTTTTAAAGATATCGAATAAACAGATGGATGGACAGAAAGACACAAGATAATGCATGAATGTACCCTAAATTCCAAGATAGAATAAGAGAATTTGGGGAACGTACAGATGAAAATCAGACTCGTACCTATCAGAGTTAATTGGAAAATGTTGAATCATTTTCATTCAACTAAAGTAATAGTGATTTGGCTTAGGTGAAGAGAACCAAAAGTTTGATCCTCAAACTGGTAACCATGTAACATGTACAACAGGGATTAAGATTCAAACTCTCATGGGGCGATTTTTAGACAGAACAGTATATTAGAGAAATTATAGTAGTCTGAAATATCATTGAAACCCTTGAAAAACTCAAATAGCAATGGGCTTGACATGTTGCAAAAATGTCAGACAAGCACAGTACATCACAACTCGCAACATGGATCCCTTGAGATCAGATGCAAAATTGTGACTGACAGAAAGTAAGACGACATGACCAGCTAAACTAATTCATAAAGAAATGGCTGAACGATGTCAATGATAGAGAGGGTTTTGGATCATCTGTGTCCTGCAACAGATGCTAAAAGGTAAACGATAATGATGATAATGACGATCAGAGGGGAAAGGCTTTAATATTGATCCAGACTTCAGAAAATGAATCATAATACATCTTTAAAAGTTCACCAGAATTATTCGAGTTATATTCATAAACCAATCCATGTGTTCTGAAATAAAGTTATCTGTTTTCATATATCTATCTATCCATCTATCTATCTATCTATTCCGAGCTGGTTCTTTTTTATCTTTCTTTCGGATAATTATGTAGAAAATGATTTTTCATTGTTAAGGGTACCTGACTCTAAAGTTACACCAGCTTTGGCTCTAAATGGGTGCATGCTGTGTCAAGCAAGACTTTTACAGTGCATTAAGGGAAAGCTAATTATCTTCTCTACAAAAGGAATGATCAAAACCTGGTTTCACTAGTATGCACCGGAATCTTATCGTCTTTTGCCATTAGATTACCGTCTATTCCAGAGTCAAAAGACTATCTTGATAGACTTGTACAATACAAGGGGAACTAGTTTCTTGACGGCCTTTTCTTCCAAAGCAAAATACTATTACTGAAACGTTATTAGAGTGTGCATAGATCATTGAGGAGAGGTTATCGAGGTTTTAAACACGCACGAAGGAACCGAGCAAGCAAGTAAGGTGTGTAAGAACAAACGAGGATAAAATGAAGTAACAGATATGGAAATGCTTTCATTCTTTCTTTTTCCACCTTTCTTCATTACTTTCTTCCTTCCTCCTTTTCTTTTATCTGCATAATCTTCTAGAACTATTCATCTATATGTATCTGTTTATAATTCTATATCTATTCATCACACCCAGTCCCTCTCTGTCTGTCTTTATATATATATATATATATATATATATATATATATATATATATATATATATATATATATATATATATATATATATATATATATATCAGCCTATTCATTACTATCTATCTCAGTCTGTTCATATCTATCTATTGTCAAATTACAATCTGTTATTATTTATCTATCCATCTATCATAGTTTGTTCATATATATCTATCAATCTATATGTCAATCTATAGTCTGTTGATATCTATCTATCAATCTATCTATCTATCTATCATTGTCTGATCTATCTATCTATTAATCTATCTACCTCAGTTGGTTCGTATCTATATATTTAACCATCTATCACAGTTTGTTCATATCTATCTATCTATCTATCTATCCATCCATCTATCTATCTATCTATCTATCTATCTATCTATCTATCTATCTATCTCAGTCAGTTCATATCTATTTATATGTTTATAAATATATATCACAGATCGTATATATCTATTGAGATATCTATTCAGAGATATCGAAAAGTGATTTTAAGGATTTTTTTTAACTGCAACAATAAACATTTCATTAGTTATGTCGCTCAGAACACTTACTTGATTACTTAATGAGTGACTAATTCGGTTTGTGTATTGATTGCTGTCCTTTTATTTCATTTATCTAATTCTCAGATTTTCCCGATATTTTTCTCTGGCACATTTCCAACATAAAGGAATCCTTGTTCTCACAGAGGTTAAGCAAGACTAGCTAATGAAAGGTCAAACATGATTCTAACTTCTATTCCGAATGAATCAGTCAGTAAGACAGTCTTTTCGCAATCGTTGGCCGTGAGTTCAAATCATGGTTGAAGAATGTGATTTTTGGTTTACACTGCTAATTTTTATGAACACTGTAAATATTGCTCTTGTTTTTGTTACGTTAAAAGTCAACTCCCACATGCAAAACCTCAAAAAGGCCTTACAAAATATTACTATACAACGTAATGATCGGATGTTAATACAATAATGAAGTTGAACCCATGACTTTGTTCTTTATCAAACACCAAGAATGATAAAAATCCCGAGATGTGCCTTAAAAAGCGATCCCGTCGAATTCATGGTGCACAATATTCTGGTAAGGAACAAATTAATGGCTTTAACTCTTTATTTCTAATTTGCAACGTTACTATCTGATCAATACGTTGTATACTTGTACTTTTTCGGGTGGATGGCTTCTGTATAATGCGTTCACTACTATATTTTACATCTGTAAGATCAAGAATTGCCATTACTTTTAAATTACAACTCTTGAAGTAACAGCAATCCTGAACTTTGACGAATTCTCGTTGATTATTACTCTATGAGAAATCAATATTTTTTTTTGTAAGACTGACTTTCTCATATTTAAATCCATAACTATTGTACCGAAGTTTATGCCCAAAATTCTGACGAATATGCTGATAGAGCTTCATAAATTATAAATAAGAAAGTTGAACCGATGTCTAAATTTTGAAAAGATGTTTCATGAATTATTTGTAAAAGCCTGACGTATTTAGATCCTGAATCTTGTCTGTCGTCTGCGAGAACGAGACAACTTCTTTAGCGGTCGTGATGACACATGAACAATACTATTGGAAGCATTTGCTCTGTTCTTATTGCTTCTTGGAGTAAAGTTACGTAAGTTGATACCGTAAGCGAGTGACTCGGTTTTTTTTGTTTTTTGTTTTTTGTTATTTGCGTATCATTTAAAAAAAAAGCATTAGAAAGAGAATAAGACATTGATAGATAGAGAGAAATAGAGAGAAAAAGGGGAAGGAGGAGAGGGGGAGATAGAAAGAGAGAGAGAGAGAGAAAGAGAGAATATATACATATACTGAAAGAGAGAAAGAACAAGGAGGAATAAGAAGAAAAATCTCATTTTGCACAATTCTGACTATTCTCTTATTTGTGGTCCAAATAATTTCATTCAAAGTTATCTATTTATTCTCATCTCAGTCATTCTATATCACTCTCTCTCTCTCTCTCTCTCACTGTATCTCTATCTCTCTCTCTCTATATATATATATATGTGTGTGTGTGTGTGTGTGTGAGTGTGTGTGTGTTGGCCTAATTTCCACATGGAATGGATATTTTTTTTCTGAAGGTAACGTATCGAGCAGTACAGGAATAAAGATATTTAGCATATGTTGTTTTGTATCAATCTCATCTACCTAAATTCGTATTTGTAATACGATTGCACACTTTCTAAACCAATTCATTGATCAAAAACAACGAAATAGGAAGTTTGGTAATAATAATATCCACTGATATAATCGCCAGGATGAGATGAAGACATAACCAGGAAACATGAATAACCTGCAGTTTAAAAATCCAGAAAACACCACAACCAAACTACTTGAACGATTAATAAATTAACATCTAAATATCGTTAACATACAAACACAACACTGATACAGTAGCAAAAAACTTACCTTGGAAGTGAACGAAATCAAAACATCAAAAGAAATACTGATTAAAGCCGACAAAACTGAGTACATGTACGAAACAGCTACAAAAATATACTAGATATAAAAGACTTAAAGACTACGAATAGACTTTTCCAATAATCCAACAGCCAGACGTATTAATCCAGCTAAACATGAGACTGGAAAAATCAGTAAAATCATATTTGAGTGGATACCACAGAAATTTGAAAGAAAGACTGAAGGTGAAAATGATGCCACTTTTATAGAATTTAACATTATCGATTTTCATTCTCGACAACAAAAGAAACCCTTGCAAAGCCATAGAAATGGCCGACCTCCATCAACATTAGCAGCTTTGGAATTAACATAACCGAACAATGTTGAAAATCAATTTTATGTATTGAAAACAACAGCAACTCTATCTTTGCATACGACTCTGCCCATGTATCATGTTGAATAGGACTTAAGTTTTCATGTTCGATAACAACTAACATTTCAGGTACATCCAACATCAGTTTAAAGAGAGACGACTGTCTAACCATACTTATACAGCCAAAAAATGAGACAAAATCGGGAAACAATAGACGAAAGAATGTACAAAAATGGCTTTAAAATAGAAAGAATTGCAAAGGCCAAAATTTTCAAGTTTCTGGAACTTACTTCCGATTCCAATTCTCAAATCACCAAACCAAAAATTCAGATGAAAAGGTTTATGAAAAAAAACTGCTGCACATGAAAATAGTGAATATGTTAAACATAAACTGGAATTTGATAATGAATTAAAAAAAGTATTACTACTAACTAAAGATTAAAAAAAAAAAAAGAAATATAATTTGGTTTACTAGCCCCCTTCAATAAGTGCGTCATAACCAACTTTGGTAAAATCTTTTTAGGTCCAGTTAAAAAAAAAACTTCCCACAAAACAACAAATTACACAATTATTCAATTCAAACACACCAAAATTAGGCTACAGCTGCATGAACAATATTGAAAGAATTATCTGTAACCATAATGACAAAATATCAAATCAATTGAATAGAAAAACAACGTCCTACAAAACTCATACCTTACACCAAAAAATTGTTTACAGAGCACAAATCTACACATATGCAGATAAAATTGATTCTAAATTCTATTTAGGGATATCAAAATTAAATTTCACGTTCCGACTAGCTAACTGCGATTCTTCCTTTACTCTTGACAATCAAAGAAAAGTCATCTCACTGACCATTCATTTTAAGAAATCTAGAAATAAAGGAAATACCCAATGATCGCCTGAAAAATGATGTAAACACTAACGTGTAGAAACCACCATACGAAGCGTAACTTTCACCTTGAAGAAAAAATTGCAAATATTGTGATATTTCGTGATAGGCTACTTGATTCAAAGTCAAAAATAAGCGTCAAATGACGTCACAAAACGGTGTACACTTTGATGGACTTCAAAGATTAAAATACTAAAATTCAATAAACATCTCTTCTCCCCGCAAATAAACTACAACACCGGACCACCCTTGAAGAATGAGAAAAAAAAACAACAAAATATGAATTAAATAAACAGAAACAAGATAGGACACTGAACAATATACAATCAGCGTTTTATTCTTTAATTACGAGAAATTCGCACGGATAACTTGATTATTGACATGATTTGATAATCTTTGCTTGCATTATTTTAATGTCTTTCTCTTCCATAAGAACAAGTCAGTTCGTTTTGTACACATACATGAAAAACCTGAAAATTCTGGGAGCACTTTCTTGGGAACTAATGCTTCCTTGTTAAGTTGATTTTGTAGCAAATGGCTTATTTTATCAGTACTCTATTGATACTAATGCCTTAGAAAGAGGGAAACCAAGGAGAGAGAGAGAGAGAGAGAGGGGGGAGATGGAAAGACTTGGATCGATGGATAGATAGATTGATGAAAAGATAGATGTATTGGATAGGGGTCAACTTAAGTTCTGCTCTTGTGAATTCGCCTCTAATTAGCAATCATATGGGGGGGACAAATCTGCCAATTTTAGGCACCTTTTCAAATTACTGTTAACCCTTAAATCGTGCGGATTCAGTTTTGGAGAGAAACCTTCTACCATAACAGCATTGTTTCTATAAAGTTGAGATTTATAAATACATATAAGGTGTGTGCTAAAATTCCGTAGGAAGAGGGGTTTCCCCTGGTGTATTCATTTCCTAGTTTTCAAAGAGAGCAAGAAGATATTTCGCACACATCTTATATAATAGATAGATACATAGATGATTACTCATCTTAGAATTACAGAAACTTTTCCATTCATATTGGTCAGACACACACACTCACACGCACACACACACACGCACACACACACACATATCTTCCATAGGAAAAGAGCTCTTTGGTGGATGGGGAATATATGCTGAATGAATATATCGCTTATATTCAACCGTTCTCACCGTCCAGCTTCGTAGCGCAGAGGTAGGATATCGGCTTCCGGGTGTGAAGCAAATGTGTCAATCCTACCTCGTGGTACTGGATGGGAAAATGGATAGTCTATAGCCACACTGAAGAGTTGTAATACAACAAAACACAAGAATATATATATATATATATATATATATATATATATATATATATATATAAGTAAAAGCAATATGATTGGAAACGTTATTGTAGTTTTTTGATTACTACGGACACCGTACCTATATATGTATATGTATCAATATACCAGCGAGATATGATAGGGAAAATTCCTGTTACTTTGAAATGAGTCATTATTATTCTAAGACTTGTTGCAACTATTGATCTCATTCTTGAGAGATCAAATGTCCGGACAACGCTTGCAATTATTTGAATAATGATATGTGTGTGTGTGTGTGTGTGTGTTTGCGTGGTGTGTGTACATATGTGTATTTGTCCGTGTGTTTATGTGCATAGATATTCTCCAGTCTGTACTAAAAAAATGTAGTTCAACGTTTTAATCACACATATGTACATACATATGCATATACATATACGCATACATATTTCATACACACTTGAACGCACACGCACACATACACACACATATATACATGTATAAATATATATGACTGATATATATATATATATATATATATATATATATATATATATATATATATATATATATATATATATGAGCAAATGACTGGAAGGGTTTCTGTGATGAGTACATATATATATATATGTGTATGAACGTATATTACACAAGTCCAGTCTAGATAATACGTTACAAAAATTACTTTCACTAATGTAAATATGAGTTCCCGTGCAAAAATTGATGAATCGTGACTAGACGGTGGCCTTATGTAAGCAAATTGGTCGAACAGAAAAACTTGACCGACAATATTCCTTATTCACCTCACGTTTCTCGTTTTTTTTAATCAATTTTTTTAATTGAATACATTAATCCACATAAGACAAAAGAAAGTTCTTGAAAGATTCTTCTTGTGATGTGTATGTGCTACAACGTTTTGCCAATCTGTATATCTTTGTCTCAAAAGAAATTCTAAATCTAAGGCTGGAATTGACTTTGTTTTACAACAGTGACAGCAAGAGAAAACAAAACAAAATCAATCTTTGCCTAATTTAGAGAGGGGGGAATCTTTGATTATTGCGCCACCAACATTAAGACATTGAAAATAGACCGAGTAAAAAGTTGCAACCCTTAAATCTTCAAGATTTTAACCCCGCAGCAGCCGGGCTTTTTTTCCATTACGTTTATTTGAATTTGTGAATCCAGGGCTGCCAATGGTCGAAGCCAACAAAGATAGCAAAGTACTTTATCCGTTTTTTCTGTATAAACTCGTGTCTGTGTTTGCTTTTTCTTGTTCCAATGCTCTCGGTCATACTGCTTTGTCTACAGACTTGAGCTTTTATTTTTACGGGTTTATCAATGAGATATATATTCTCCAGAATCTAAATGTTTTTAGATCTATTTTTACTCTATTTTAGATGTTTTTCTGTGGAAAGTGTCAGTGTTTAGTGTATAGAATTTATTATGACCATATCAATTCTTCAATAGAATTTCTTTTACATGACCTCAAATTTTGACGCTACGGTTGTTTAATTATTGACTCTGATGGAGGATATAGATGTTATTTCTTAAACCTGGGAGTGACTTCCGAAATGATGAAAACTTTTGAAAAAATCAGTGCTGTACTGACCACGGAATATATGACTTTGATTTTGAAAAATATCATATCTTTAGATGCGTCAGCATATTTAGCATTGATCCCCGTCATTGACTGACATATCAAATGTTGGTTACGTCTTTTGGTTAGTTTTGCAAATTTAGATGTTGACAAGATAATTCCATTGCTCAGAGTTGCCGATGTAGATGTTTTTCAGCTAAATATAGATTTTGTTTGTTTGCGTCTAGATGACAGAGATTGCGATTGAGTTGATTTTTAATCGAATGAATCATTATATACTTGTCTAATTTTTAGCAATAAAATGTGTAATATTTCCAAATCAAATAAGTGATAATGTAACACAATAAATGTTGAACATTAAAGTCAAATTTAATTTATAATTCATATACAACAAACCTTTGAAGACAAACAGACTATAATCAAAATCTAAAACGCAGAGCTAGGGAAAGTAAAACATATACACCCAGGACAACGGATGTTTATAAAATCCCTAAATTAAGACGGAAGCGGAGAACAAAAAAAAACCCGTTCGTCCTAAAAAAGGGGTATACAACCAATGCATCCCCTATGAAGCTAAAACATGAAAACTAATCAGGCGATTGACCCTCAAACTGAGAACCATTATATCTGTTTAAGTAAATGAAAAGAAAACATGCTTGATTGCTGCAGTGTCAACTCCACTCAAACTATTTTACAATTGATGTTTGTTTTCTTTAGTATAAATCAATTAGTTAGAAAAAATAGGCCAGTGCACATCAGTCTAATCTATTTTCCTTAATATCTAAGACTTATCATTTTAGTTTAGTCAGTGAAACAGCCTCCTGGTAATCAACTGGTCGTGACTTTGAGTCATGGAAGGAGGGAATTCTATATATCAGCTTGCATCTCTAATGTTAATTCGAATTGTCCTTGTTGTCCTTGTTCTTTTTCTGGATAGAAAGCTTAAGTCAACTCCAGTTTTTGAGTTTGACAAGAAAAAAGTAAATCGACCCCTTGTGAGATTGAGTCGGAAAATTGATAAAAGATGAAAAAGAAGCATTGTGAAGGTATAAAAAGAATCCTGATACGAACTGGCTGCAATATCGACAAGGATATCCGAACTGACATAAGTAATTAGTATTGTTCCTTATGATCGGCCGACTGCCAACATGAGTCCAATATACAAAGAAAAGATGACAAAAGTAAAGAATCAAACTACCGACCAGTCAGTCTGATATTTGTGCTTTGCGGCGTTTATGCGCAATTCCTAAAGAAAAGCATCCTTAAACAGTTACTATTTCATTCACTCGTAAAAGACAACTAACACGGTTGCATGCCTGGTAAAAGTGCTGCTCTTCGTAGACAAAGTTGCAAACGGCAAGTATCAAGGCCGGCCTCTTGACTTCACATTGTCTATGCCAAAACTTTTGATGAAATGCCTAACAAACGCCTAATAAATAAACTGAGACCACATCTGAAGAAGGTTGACCAATACATTTACTTAGGACTAAGAATATCAATAACATCCTTGAAAGGAGGAAAAATCAAGCAAAAAATTTCCGTACGTTGGCAAACTTTTGGTAAAGCCAGCTCAATCAATAACAAGAATATTCCATCAGTCCCGGAAAGAAGGATATTCGACCAATGCATCCTTTCAATAATCACTCATGGAGCTGAAACACTCGAATGAAGTGAAGTGGCCCTCGAACTGAGAACCATCCGTACAGGAGAGAATCATGCTCAACATCACGTGGACGAGAGTATTAGAGAGATAAAATAGGCGTCAGTGATATTACAAAAAAAAACATCATAAAGCTCAAATGGCAATGGACTGGTCGTGTTGCAAGAATGTGAGATAACCATTGGACATCAAAACACATGATGTGGATCCCCAGAGATCATGTGCGAAAATGTGGGAGCAAAATAAAAGATGGCGTGAAATACTAGACAAGTTCAGAAAGAATTAGCTCTGCAATGTACATGATAGAAAAGTCGGGCAAATCTTGGTGAAGGTCTTTGTCCAATGATGAGCACTGGAAAGCAGCTGCTGATGATGATGATGATGACTGATAGAATTATGGCTTATTAACAGGAAGCAGAGAGTGATGTTTAGAGGCGAAAAATCAAGCTGACTATCCGTGACAAGTGGAGATCCAAAAGGGTCAGTTCCTGGGTCAATCCTTATTAATATCTGACTCATATAGATGAAGGGATCGCTGATAGTATCTCGAAATTTGCAGACGATGTGAAGCTTATGGGAGAAGTTGCCCACGCGTACGTATCTGCCTAACTTCAAAAGACCGGCGTGCGCTATATCAACGGTCAAAGGACTGGCAGATGCTCTTCAGTAATGGAAATTATAACTGCAAACACATCGGATTAATTATTGAATTCAATTATTATCTTGGATATGATTAAGTAAGCGCCATTGATCATACACAAGACGCTGTATCCATGGGTGCACAACGCCGATAAGGTTAAGGAAGCAAATGTAATACGAGGAATTATACGTCACTGCTACACTGATAAAGGTCTAATCAACGTAAAGGTATTGTACACCACTCTTGTAAGACCAGTTGTGGAATATCTCCAGAAGGATATTATTATTGTGGCGGAGATAGAAAGGTGAACAAGAAAGATGATTTCTGAGGTATGTCATTTGTCTTACACAGAACGTCTAAAAAGAGTACAATCTGCTGTTATAGGAAGAATGGCGTAGCAGATCGGACCTCATCAAAAATTATAGAATGATTAGAGGTAAAACAAAAATGTTCACAAGACAATCAGAGGTAACCTGGCATTAGACAAGAAAACAATTTCCCGTCAGCCGTTCGAAACTGTACGGCTTCGAAATGTTTCGATTACCTCTTTTTCACTATTGCCAATTTAGATGTTTCATATCAAAATTAGATCATTCAAATGAGGAGAAGTCAAAAGCAATAAAAAAAAAACTGGAGTATAAAGACGGATTTCAATTTCTAACTTATGAACTACCGTAGCCATCAAAGATGGGTAAGGTTTCTTTCTGTGTTTTTTTTTTTTTTTCATATGTGTCTGTGTGTTTCGTTGTGTATTCTTGCACTCCTTGCAATACCATTTTCTTTACAGACTTAAAGATTGGCATCAGTAATCCATTAAACCCTTTCTGAAAAAAATCTCTATGATAGCATGTATATTCTCCGGAATGTAGATGTTTTCCCTTAGAAAATGCCAGTGATATCATAAGTAAAATTTATTCTGACTATATCTATTCCTTGATGGGATTTTTTTTACACGACTCCAGATTGTGATGCTACGTTTTTGTTTTTGTTTTTTTGTTATTATGTTGGCATGTTATATCTACCTTTATTAGATTTCTCGTGAACTGCTGATCCAAAATACTTTAAAATCGACACCCCGCTGCCTAGTATAGTGACTAACATATTTAGCGAATGTGAATTGTCGGTTGCCGAGTAATCACGGTGCATGCACATTAGGACATATACAGATACTTCTTCAATTGTATTTATATAAACAAACAGAAAAAGCCTCTGGTGAGAACTGTTCAAACCTCTCTCCTATCCACAAGAACAAGTCAACTAAAACGGAATCAGGCAGACGATAACTTTAACAGCTCTTCCAAAGTCAGACAGTGTTATGTTCTCTGTTGGGAAAGAAATATAAACAAATGTTATATATTGGGATAGCATATAAATAACTCTTGCCCTGGTGATTATCCAACGGGAAGATATATGGACTGGCAGCTTGGTAATTGATAAGGTCGGAAGTGGAATGGGTGGGCTTTTCTTGTCGACGTGAGGGTGAAAGAGTTGTCACGAGATGTCAATCTAAGAAACAACATTTCTGTCAGTTGAACTCTTTAACTCAAATGCTCTTGAGATTTCTGAGATATTCAGACACTTTCTGTCATTTGATCTCATGAGAGAGTCACGAGATATAGTGGAAACTCGTAGCATAAAAATAACACCTTGCGAAGCAATTTTTCGTTCCCGGTAAGTGAATGTTATATTCTGATTGCTTATGTGTAAAAAAACATAGAAAATGGCTTTGATCCCCGTCCAAACTTCAAGTTTGTGGCCAGGATAGTATGATTCATGTGTAATTCTTTTTTGTTATTTGATTAGAAATGTTTTAAGTTCCTGGTTGAAAGGACGTACATTTAAAAATATCACTGTCCTGATCACAAAATCAGAGTTTGAAAGAAATGATCAACATTTCCTACACTTTTTAGACAAAACAAATCCAAAAATAACTCATCAAAGTTCCACGTTTTTTTCTTTCTTCATCGCATGATTATTCTCTTATTTCATCCCTGCTAAATTGAGCTAAGGCTTTCTGTCTGCCCACACAGTATTTCCCAAAGTTCTCAATGAATTTCAAAGATATTTTGTGGATGTGTAGTCCATGATCTATGTAATAAGTGGTTAAATTTGGGGGGTGGGGGTTGATTAGGGGTTTTCCCAGTATTGGAGCTATGTGTCCACACAATATCTCCAGAAGTTCTCAATAAATTCTGGAGTGGTAGGTCATGGGATAAAGAATAACTTGTGAAATTTAGAGCAGGTCAAGGATTTTTTTTTTTCGATTCCGAGATATTTTCACGTATTCACTAATGTTTATCCACACGATATTTCCTGAAGTTCTTGGTGGATTTCAGTGATAAGGAGAATTGATTAATCTTTGGAGCTGACCATGGATTTTTTACAATTACCTCCCGTGCATCGTAGATACACAAACTGATTTTCGTACACTTTCCAGTGAAATTAGCGTTGGTAATGGTATGCACTCTCTTGGAGCTTTCTAATCTTTTCTTTCAATCACTTTCTTTTTCGCTCAGAATATGAGTGACTATTATTGATATTGTACAATCATCATCATTCATCATCATCATCAGTCTTCGTCCGTCGTTCGACATAGACCTTCCCAAGGATATGCCACACTTCCTTATCATGGGCATCACGGAGCAAGTACTTCCTGAACTTGTCTAGCTCGTCTCTCCATCTAACATTTTGCCGGCCTCGGTTGCGCATATGGTCTCGGAGGATCCATGTTGTGAGTCGTGATGGCCATCGATCGTCTGCTATTCTTGCAACATGGCCAGCCCACTGCCATTTGAGATTTTTATGGATTCTATGATGTCTCTAACTCTTGTCTTTTCTCGGATGTACTGTGCTGTTTTGTAGTCTCTCCATGTGAGGCCCAGCATTATTCTTTCATGTGCACGTTATATGGTTCTCAATTTACGGGTCTGTCTCTTGGTTAGGTTCCATGTTTCAGCTCCATAAGTGACTATTGGGAGGATGCATTGGTTATACACCCTTCTCTTTAGGATTAATGGAATCTTATTATTTTCGAAGGTTGAGCTAGCTCTGCCAAAGGCTTGCCATCTTAGTGTGATTCTTCACTTGATTTCTTTTGAGGGTCTCATGGAGATTCGTTGTCCTAGGTAGATGTAGTGGTCTACTTCCTCCAGTTGTGTGTCCAAGATTTTGATCTTAGTGTTTTTATCCCCGATGTGGTTGTTGCACATGATTTTCGTCTTGCTGAAGTTCATGTGTAGGCCGACTTTCTTGCTCTCTTCATTTAGTTCATCTATCATTAGTTGGAGGTCGTGTAGGTTCTCTGCGAAAAGGGCTATGTCGTCTGCTAACCTGAGGTTGCTCAGATACTCGCCGTCTATTTTTAATTCCTTTACTCTCCCAGTCTAGCCTTCTGATGATCATCTCGAGGCAGGCTGTGAAGAGTTTAGGTGAGCTTGAATCACCTTGTCTTATACTCTGATTCAATCGAGCTTATGCTGTTAGAGTCATAACATTCCGTTAGATCACTCAATTTTTTTTCTAGATTCCTATATTTGATAAGCATGTAGTTATTTTGACTTAAATAAGAAAAATGACCTAATACGAGATATTCCCTAGCATCAACAGTGGAAAAAGAACAGTGTACCTCCGTTGATTGAATAAAGGTTTTGGTATGGAATCCCCACCTTTCCCTCTCCATATATGGTGTATTGGACAGAAAATAATTCCACTATGGGAAGGATTCCTGAATATAAATTTTCCAGAGAAAAATAAAATTTACCTCGATCTAAATTTGAAAAATAGCCAAAGAGGCTCTATATGTATATCAAGTTCATGCATATGTTCAATAAATGAAAACTCTTTTACTATATAGATTTAAAACGTTGAAAAAGAATGCACTCGGCAGCATCAGTTAACATCTTTTTCAACTTCAAATCTTGCATAAATAATATTACATTACATTTATTTTTCAATTTTTCATAGATACAAAATTTACGTATAATTGTCTTCTGATGAAGTAGTTTTATAAAGCAGTATAATTTCGCAATTCATTCGAGAATTCTACTTGATAGGACTCACTGATAATTCTTTTTAGCTGTGGAACTATTTCTGTGAATAACATTTTCCCGTTTTTATGCCTTTTGACTATTTTCATCGTTCCCCAGGGCAAATTTGACTGATTTTCTCTTTTATAGTTTAGAAACAGCCCCAAACATCCCATAATTGGTATCAACCATCAGTTACTCCCTTTATCATGTTTATGCGATTGAATTTAGTTTGCAAATATTATTTTTACAATCCTTCAACCTCTGATTTTTTTTTTTATTGCTTTGTTTCAGTCAGCTCAAATGCATGTGCTGTTAGCATTGTTAGATCGTTGCGGTTTTTCTTACTTCGAGCCTTCGGATGATATCATTGGTTCAAGTCTCTTCTTCGCAACCATGTCGACGTTCTCTCGTCTGCAATTTCTCTCACCTGTTATTTTCAACTGGAAGCCAGCTTTAGTTCATTTTTTGATTAATTCAATCTTTTGAAAACCTCCAATTTGAAAACTAGCGAATTGCATAAATATTCCAAGGAAATTCTAAGCC
Source organism: Thysanoteuthis rhombus (assembly GCA_963457665.1). Lineage (NCBI taxonomy): Eukaryota > Metazoa > Mollusca > Cephalopoda > Oegopsida > Thysanoteuthidae > Thysanoteuthis > Thysanoteuthis major. Next base: position 51,792,384 of record OY735207.1, on the reverse strand, counting down.
CAACGTTAATTAAAGATTTAAATAAAGACTGCACTAAGCGGCATCTGTGATGTTTAGCATATTTTTCTGCTTAATCATATTTTAATCCATTTACTAGTTTCAAACAGAAAACAGCCGCAAGTTCAATTTTTGATTAATTCATTCATTGGAAAGATCTACATGAAAATTTTAAACCTTAAAAATCAAAAAAACTTGGCTGTTTTTCCTTCCTGCCTGTTTGTAACGACTCTACGCTAGCAAATGAAAAAAAAAACTCCGATATTTATTAAAATCCAGTATTTTAATTGTACTCTTTGACGTATTTTTATTTTAGGCATCACATTACAGTGTCCTGTGTGATACGTCCATAACTCATTCATTTCGGTGGCCATATTGAAAAATGGTGACAATGGCTTTTTACGCTGTCATAGAGGGATTATCCAATGAATTAACATTATCATTGGTTTGCCTTTCAGAACTTCTTGCTATTTTTCAAAACCCCTTTTTCAATCGTATTTCACATTAAAGTCCCGTGTGATAACAAATCTCATTGAATATTATTGAAATAGAATTTCTATTCTAATACAGGTTCCCTACTATCCAAAAGAAGAGTATTCCTCTGGAAACTTTCATAAGCCGAAAAGGCGATTACCGTAAATTTATTTGTAGTAAATGTCTGATTGCTCTGAGACCTAAGATTAGCTTTAAAATAAGATTCATGCTACAAATGACAACGTTGGAATGATTGCATAATACTATTGCTTTGATTTTGGAAGGGTACATAGCTTTAAGCATGTTTATAAGATGCTTGGAGTACCTTTAAAGAACTGTATGGTGGAAAAGTGCGCGATGGTAAACTGTCAAATGAGCTGTTATATTCTGATCCTTCCATACTAGCCATGGTAGACTACGAGCCTCGACTTTCGAATTTTAATTTAAAGTCTTGGAATGCTTAGAGATTTCCCATATAAATTATTGATAATTGCATCTTTCGTTTAGTCCATTTTCGATAGCAATATAAACTTGCCGTAATGTAGGTCTTCCATAAAAGCAAAACGATGTAAAGGTGAAAGATACCAGTGGTTCTTCCTCTATTTCCTTGTTTTCAACTGAAGACCCTTTTCTGTTATTTTCTTTGTTTTGCTTGGACTGTCCTCTGGGCCTTCGTAAAATATGAGGAGCAAAAGAGAGTAACGAGAAGCGAAGCAAAGATGTCATCCATTACCAGTAACAATCGTTGTATGTTGTGAATAACCCTGATCATAACACAAACCCCTAAAACTCTGTACAAAATGTGTTTTGAATTACATCCCCTATGATTTTTTGTTGATGGTTGCTGCATCCCGTTGCTTCTCGTTGCTTTCTGTTACTTCTTATTTTACTACTTTAGTTTGATTGAAAATCATAATGATTTTTAGCCAAAATATTTGTAAAAGGTCGTGATTGTATTTGTAATCATAAATCTATCTTTACTGACCCCTGTATTGTATTCGATCTTCACTTAAGTTCCAACTGTTCCGAAAAAAGAAACATGTTTGTTGGAAGACGAGACCAACTTAATTGCACATCCAGCATGCAGAGTCGTCATTCGGATACCAATCTTTTCTACGATTTTAAGTTAGTAATTATAAAATTTCAGAACTAGATCACCATTTTGAAATTCATTTAGGACCACAATTACAATCGCATACGGATGCAGACCCTTCATTTAAGCTTCATAGCCATGTGTGATATGTCAAGAACCCCTTGGTTTTGGTCACCAAAATAAAAATGGCGATCAAGTTTTTAAACTACTGAAATTAGAAACAATCAACAAAAACTGTCAAAAGTTTGTTTATTTGTTTAGTTGGGGGTGGGCAATTTACAAAAGAAGTCTTTGCTTAATAGGTCTCTGAGGGTTTTTTTAAAAATTCAGACCTTTTTTTTAGTGATCAAAGAGAAGTAACTCACAAGAGAAATAACTCAATCGTTGATCAACACTTTTCCCTTTTTTGATCGATTATACCCGACTGTGCTTGCTGCCAAAAGATGTTGGTCACGAAACAGTTTCTATTGAGTGACCAACCAGACCTGATCAATCAGATTAGCATTCATGGTGAAGATTATCTCTGCTTCAATTGCAACTGTTCAAAAGCTGAAACGATGATTTGTTGGGATAAGCAAACCTATTCACATGGCTATTATATCTCTTTCGACACTCCTACAGCATATAAAAAGCTCGGTTCAAAAACGTGATAATTGCCATCTGAAAAATGCGTTAAACTAGATTGAAAATCACATTCTGGATCTGAGCTTTACACACACACACACACACACACACACACGCGCGCATATATATATATATATATATATATATATATATATATATATATATATATATATATATATATATATATATATATGTTTGTGTGTGTGTGTTAAGTGCGTGTGTGTGTGTATATATATATATATATATATATATATATATATATATAAGGTGATAAAATATCACGTTTGGGAACCACACTTTCCTTATATATCCAGAGCTTTCTACGACAACTTGGAATATGTATCGTGTAATCGTTTTTAAAAGTGTATTGAGACGTATGTTTAATAAAAAAAAATTTAAAAAAAGAGTAAGTGAGATTTCCTGGCTTTTACAACCGCAAGCAATGAAATTAGTTTGCCAGACAAAAAGTTGTAGGTTAGGTGATTCCATGTTTTTTCAAGGGACAAATGTATCCCGTCAAGATGTTGGTTTTTCAAAAAATAAAGAGAAAATTTTCGATTAGATAAAAGTATACTTGTCTATAAGGATCAGATGAAAATTATCCAGTTTTATTTACTCAGAGATGCTTTTCCAAAGGTCATTACGGCCAAGTACCCCCGTTTTCTCCGCTAGTAACTCCTGTGCAACTTGGCACCCACCTTTCCTGTGTGGACCTACGGTTTTCCGAAGTTCTTCCGCATTTTTTTTCGATTGATTCTCGTTTTGTGAATAGAACTGAAAAGAACAAAAAAAAAAAGGAAAAAGATGCAATGCATCTTCCGGGAATAATCGGATCTTGTGGGCTTTCTTTGCGAACCGGTTGCGTTGGAACCATTTGCGTGGAAAGATGAAACGGATGATAAACAGGTCTGGATAGTCAATAAATAGAAACCATATAATGTCGTTTTGGCAGCAGGTCATGTTGAGGGTGATCAATTTAAGAATTGTAAAGTATGGAGTGATAAATGAATTAGTCATTTCTCTCACCTTTTGTTGAACGGTGATCACTCTATATAAAACTAGTGGGAATGCACACTAAGAAGCCCATTTAGCATAAATTTACATTTCAAATTGAGTCAATACTAAAAATTCATTTAAGTGGAGAATTTTTCTTTTAAAGATTTTTTTTCATAGTTTTCTTTGTGGGGCCTACATGCGTAGTCAGTCAGCCAGCCAGACTAACTTTAAAACCGTGGAAACTCATGCTGACGGTTTAGGAGACAGTTTTGGTTGACATTTTCCAACAAGTAATTTGGTTTTTGCCCAGAAATCGTACGCCCCCTGAACAGGTGATAAGATGGCAGAGAACAAATCCTTTCAAGCGATATTTTTTCATTCTGTTTCCAATTCTTTTCTCTTCTCTTTATGGTTCCGTTGCGAAAGGGTTTTAGAACCTTACTTCCCCTTTGTTCCTTCCTTGCTAGGTTTCTTCCTTTTTTTCTTTTTCTATTCTTCTTCGTTTACTTCCTTTTTATCTTCTATCCGTTGAAGAGTATTCCCCTGAGGCCTTTTGTAAGCCCACATGGCGTATAGCGAGGAGGCAATCATCACATTTTTGTGAAATTATTCGATCTTGTAGCCTTTATCTGCAGACCAGTTGTACAAGAACTGTTTGAGTGGAAAGAATAAAACAGATGATTCCCTTTTGCCCAGAAATTTTATGGTCACAGAATAAGTAACAGCGTTTCTCCACGCGTCAGGCAACGATGGAAGATATTAAAAACTTTTGCACGATTTCTAGAGGCATCCTTTCCTCTCCGTAAGAGGCTATGTCCGTCAGGTGGTCGGTAGGTCTGTCCCTCTAAAGTTTCTCAACTGTTTGTTTTCTTTCGTCAGATTTACTTGTAATTTGGTATAGAGTTGTCCATCGATAGGATGCTCATTACACATAAAAGTCCACCACTTGAGATCATGTGATCTGTCTATATTGGCGCTTAAACTTTGTGTTTTAAAAATTGATTTTTTTCCCAGCTGTTTTGAGTCAGATTTACTTGGAACTTGATCGGAAGGTGCCTCTTGATAACATGCCTCACACTTTCTAAAAAACCTCAGTCAGGGTTACGTTACCTGGCAATGATGACGTTATAACTATATGGTTGACGCCACATTGAACTTTTGGTACTTGTTTTTTTTTTTATTGTTTCTTGGTTTTCCTCTCTCCATCGAAATTTATGTATTCTTATTTATTCATAGTTTTGAATCAAACATTTTATCGTCTATTTTCCTTATTTTTTTTTTGTTTTTTTTTTGTTTTTTCTTCGTCTGGATTTTCTTCCATTTTTTGCCCTTCCTTGTTTTTTCAATTTACTTATGTATTCTGTTTTTTTTTCTCTCTCTCTCCGTTCGTTCCTCCTCTCTTTTCTTGAAGTGTTATTATTCCTTTTTGTCTTTATTTCCTTCTTTCTTTCTTATTTTATCTCTTTTATTTCATATTTTTTTCGTCCCTTTTTCCCAAGGTTCGTACTTTTCTTGACTTGCTTTTCTTTCTTTTTCCACCGATTCCTTTCTTCATTCTCACTTCCTCCTTTTTTTTTTGTTGTCTTCTTGCTCAATTTACTTCCTCCCTTCGTTTCCTTCTTTGACTGTATCTCTTTCATCCTTCTGAAGTTTCCTAATATATTTTCCTTATCTTTCTCTTTCTTTTCTCTTTCTTCTCCATTCTCCTTTCCTTGTGTCCCTTAATATTTTTCAATTCCTTGCTAATTTCCTTTCATTTCTGTGTTCTCTCATATATTCTTACCACACTGATCGGTGCCACATTCCTGGAAAATGAAACCCTTAGAATCTTCTTGGACTTGGAGATTCGAGCAGATCATCCAAATCCGAATCAGAGATAATGGTTCTAGTTGCAGAGAAGAAGAAAAACAAGTTATCAGATTTCTTGCTCGACAGACCACAGTGCTAAGCTGTAAGAGAGTGAGAATGACAGCAGTACCAATAGTAGCTGGAGTCTTGGCAATAGTCTCAAAGACCCCAGTAAAAAGGAAATCCCGGGAAGAATTGAGACCACACAGACTACAATACTACTTAAATCAACTTGAATACTTAGGACAATCCTTGAGTATTGAGGAGGTATGCCGTCACTTGATTTCTGGTGGAGGTTACCTTGCACTATGAGCGTTAGAACTGAAAGAATACATTGCTGATAATAATAAGTGCCTAATGCTTATAATTGCCCGTTGATCTGGTGATATACAAAGTATATACAAAGGGCCACAATGTGTCTTTTATAACATTTTAGAACCAATCACGGATTCTTGGCAGTGCTAACTCCCAATCTGCAATTATATGAGTAATAATAGGACAGCTGACTCCAAATTTTGGTCGAATCGTTTGTTTTGTGATGCAAGCAGCAAGCTCTGCACAGGGACTCATCAAGGGTTAATTGACATGTAAATAATGCGGGGGTCAAGTGTCTTTCTCATCCTTGACAAAGGCATATTGCCAATTCTGACAGTTCTGCATTAGAAGCCATACACCAGTGTGATCCGATGTTCAATGCACATTTCAAACATATTCAGCTCTATTCAAAAGACGATAGAGGAAGTTTCGACGAAGATATGATTGTAATTGTTGTGTTGTATTTTCTATATCTTTAAAAGCTGGGTCTTGCGAAACCGTGGATTGAGTTTCGTATAGCTTAAGTACACAACAGATTTCATGAATGAAATATCATTCTCTGAAGATTCTCAATAAATTTCGATGAACTTTTGTGAAAGATTTGGCAATAGTCTATGAAAGTAGTCATGGAACTTTTGTACGTGACAGATACTGATCTTATATATATATATATATATATATATATATATATATATATATATATATATATATACATATATATATATGTATATATATATGTATATATATATGTATATATATGTATATATATATATATATATATATATATATATATATATATAAAGTACTTCTGAAATAAAATTGATATAAAATACATGGTGATTTATTTTCATTTGTTCACTCTTCAAAATCAAAGCATCGCTAAAAGGTTTTTTAATTCTCTGTAATATCCCGTTGATTTGTATCCATATACAAGTGCAGAGCAAATGACAAATTCAATCAATATTCCAACATATTGGTAGATACAGGTTTGTTCGGCAATCTGAAAGAGCGTTCTTATAGAAGCATTTCACAAGCAGGGATGGAGTTGAGAGAAAAAGCAATTACCGTTAATTTTAATAGGAAAACATTTGAGCGATCCCATACTCCAAAAATTGTGAGGATAGTATCTTCTGTTGAGTCGTCAGGGTTTGGGTGGGTGAGAAGTACAGGAGTCCGGTTTGTCAGCGAGAGTGATTAACTTAGAACTGTGCAAAAACAGTACTAAATCTAAGTGATATATTTCATGTATTCATCTTTCACATAAACGTAACCTTTTTTTCCTATGATCAGGATTTTGTGGATTCTGGATGTGTTATTGTAGGCTGCTGATACTGTCAATGGTGCAAAGCATTTTTCCTGGACTGCTTGGAAGTCTTTGAAGTACTTGCATTCTTAAGATCTCTTAGATAGTCAAAAGGAGGTCTTCTCCCAAAACAAACATGGTCATTTTGTGTTTTTTACCTTCTTTCAAAGAACCTAAGACAAATGACATCAGTATCAGAAAAAATTCTGTAGGCATCTCGTAGAATATATATATATATATATATATATATATATATATATATATATATATATATATATATATATATATATATATATATATATATAAGGTGATTCGGGAAGCCATATAGTGTACGATTAAGATTTCTTTCTTCGACGTTTTGTACATCATCAGAGTTATAGGGATACAAAAAAGGTGTCTGTTTTATAAGCCAATATCAAGTTTTATTGGAAAAGTTATGGGCTGTTAATGTTGTCTCGCAGAAAACTGTGCCAATTACTGGCTGTGGGTGGGTATCACACAATCTTGCTGTAACATAGCAACTGATTGGAGTTGTTCCTTACTGCACATTCGTGATTAGACATCCTGGAGGGGGTATTTGTTGGAAGTCCTTTACAGTCTTTCGCTTGACTTCTCCAGTTAAAAGCTTGGCTCCCTGTGACTTCTCCCAAAGACATTTCAGGCCATTAACGAGATTAAGACAAGCGTGACAATTCTGCTGGCTGCAATCTTGAAAGAGGACTTAGAAAGTTGTATTCAAATTGTAAGGGACGCGAGGAAAATGTGTAAAGTTCGAACGGGGGTAACTTGAAGAGGATATAGGTAATCTAAGTAGGCTTTTTTTCATTGATATGAAAAAGGATGAATACTTTCTGCACAACTTTCGTACATATGTAAGAGAACACCAAACATGTATCGTTAGAAAGTTATCTTCGAGTACCATTGGTACTCTGGAGAGTTCAATCCTCAGTTGTGCACCCTTTTTAACATCAAATGAGTGAATGTGTTGAACTTTACTTTTTAAAATGTGTTTTTTATACAATTAGTCATTTGTACCGTTAAGTCACTTGGTTTTGGCCCTTTTGTATATCTTGGGTCGATCTCGACAATGGTTAATTGTTTGCCCTCATACAACAAATGATTGCTAAATACAGTTTTCAGTTAGAAGAATCTATTTGATGGATTTCACTTTATCGGAATCTTGAACTCAAAAACTGGCTTTCAAACATCTCCATTTCGCTCAAAAGCTGTCCGGATGCATGCAGACCAGTGTTGATTAGCATATATTAGGAATTGAGGCACAAGGCCAGCAATTCCAGAGTTTTCATTGTGTATGGACAGATTAGACACCAGGTAAATGCTTTTATGTGCATCTTTTTCTGTGTTATGTTTTTTAAGACTAAGAAAATAAGTCACATCATTTGGCTCAAATATATCAAGTACGGTGATCTTTTTCCAATCTCAATTTCAGATTGGATGGCTTCGGAGAAGTCATCAATATATATATATATATATATATGTGTGTGTGTGTGTGTGTGTGTGTGTGTGTGTGTGTGTGTGTGTGTGTGTGCATATGTTCGTATCGTGTGTGCAAGTGTGACGGTGTTGTAGGTTTTATCCCTGCTTGATGCTTCATACTTTACTTTCATTGATCTAAACTAGTAAATATCAGTGTGTGGTAGAGCGGGGACACGCATTTTACTTAAATCAAGCCTGTACCAAAGGGGAAAATTTTCAACCATAAATTCAGTGGTCTGAGATTTTAAAAAAAAAAATTTATGTACAGATTTCTTAAGTGAGGGCTCCTTGACCCTCATACCTATTACGGGCCTGATTTAGATTCATGTTTAATACAAAGTGCTCTCTGTCTGCTCGTAATTTCTTCCTTCACTTGGATGTTTCACCGTCACAATTCAAAAGATGGTGGAACTGATTACAACCGACAAACCATTTTCCTTCACCTCCAAGGAACTCTTTATGTATGTGTTCGTCGTTAATGACTTGTGTCCCTACAATTTATGGCAACAAGGCGTAGCGTGGTTCCTAGTTATATCATTCAACCCGAGGTCGTTCACTTTGTTGGGGTAATCCTTATGCTACACTTACTTCAGCCATCTCTGTAATCTCTCTTGTCCCCATCAATCAATGGTTTATTTACAAAGGCCACACTCGACTCAAAGGATGTAATCTATCATGCCGGAAAAGTAGATACTTTTTTATTGAAAGTCGGAGGCTTGAGTTGACTTTGTCTTTCCGTCATAACAATAACAACCACAACAACAATCCTTACCTAAATGAGAGGAATCAACTCATCAGCACTTGTCTACTTAGTCACGTCAAACCAGACCGATTTATAAAATCAACATTACCCAACCCTAAACCAACATTACCGACTGAAAGCAAATGAAAAGTCTTACATATCTACGAGAATTCATGGAACAATTATGGAAAGGCTTATTTGATTCTGATTATAGAACACATTTATACTGAAAAATATTTTAATGAATTATTTATTTACGAAATAAAAAAGTTGCAATCAACAACTCCATTTGGGTTAGATGTAGAAGTCGAATTCGACCCTCGCAGAAGCTATATTTGTTTTTTTGTATTGTTTTTTTTTTTTTTTTTTTTTTTTTTTTTTTTTTTTTTGTTATCAGATGAGGTTGTCTAAAGACTATTCTGCGACGGATATCAAAAAAGAATCGGCGTACCGAATACGAGTTCCAGCCTGTTCTCATGGCAAAGTTATGAATTCACCTCTTCTTGCGCTCTTCTGTATAACAATCATCATCATCATCATCATCATCATCATCATCATCAATCTTTTATCGTTCGTTGTTGGACATAGGCCTTCCCCAAGATCCGCCACATTTTTCTATCATGGGCCTTGCAGAGCCAATGTTTTCTGAATTTGTCTAGTTCATCTCTCCATCTTGTATTCTGTCGGCCTCAGTTTCGCATGTGATCTCTGGGGATCCATGTCCTGAGTCGTGATGTCCATTGGTCGTCTGCCATTCTTGCAACAAGGCCAGCCCATTGCCGTTTAAGTTTTAATAGATTCTACGATGTCTCAGACTCTTGTCTTCTTCCTAATATACTGTGCTGTCTTTTAATCTTTCTATGTGAGGTTGAGCATGCTATTTGATTACTCTCTTACCAGAGCAAAATGTGACACAAGGTAGAGGCTTTGCGTGGGAAAAATAGGAGAAACCCTTGAAAATTAAATCCAGCCGACGCAACTTTGCTTGCTAAGCAACCAAAGCAACTGCCTCCACGAAAGATTCAGGCATGAGTTCGACTTGTCCCGTTAAGTGCTATGGAACACTGCTGCCTTCGGGCACCGTATCCCCTGAGGCTGGGCTGAGTAAAAGTGGGAGAGCCCAAGGACGAATCCCGAAGGCTGCCAATGCGCGTAGCAATGCGCAGCCTCAGTATAACGCATTGCACCGGCGCACTTGTTCTTTGATGCCAACCACAACACGATCTCCGGCCCATGCGACAGGCAAGTGTCAGTACCGGCGCTTCGGGCTCTGCCGGGGAATAGATACTACGCCTTGATCCTTGCCGAAAAGGCCAGAAAAAATGGAGGCTGAGCATGATTCTCTTGATTTCTTTTTGTTTTGTGGGTTTGCAATGGTACTTTTTGAATGGACTGCTGATACCTTGACTCTCCAAACGTACAGCATTCTGATAAGAAAATTCCGTAAGCTAAAATGATGTGAAACGAAAAGATGATTACTATCAATTTATATGGGAATATTTTTTTTTTAATTCACAACCCTAAAATAGTGATGATGGTATCTTGGTCTGAGTCGACAGAGGTTGGGGTGGTTGTAGATAAAGAGAGACTCGAGTAGAGGGGAGACTAGAAGAGGGTGTGAACTGCTTCTATAATGATTCGCTGCAAAAAAAAAACGTTTGTCTGGTAAAACGGATAATCTAGACATTTTTGGAAACGTCAGTACCGGAAAAAGTGTAGTATATGTGAATCATCACAATAACTAAGCTGGTGTAACAGCTACTAGTATGTAAATCGGAACAGGCGAACCTAACATTATTTTTGGCTTCCTATGTTTACATTTATTTATCTATATCCTTGGGAAAAGCATGAATCCTTGTTCAATCGCCGGATATCCTCTAAAAATACTTCATCAAGTGCATGCCACGCAATTTGACTGAGAAGAGAACCAGTAAGTGAGTGCATTTCCATATCTTTTTCAATTGACCTGGTGGTAAAAGTATATGGCTATCACCCCTGATGCCAATAAGAATTATCGATTATATTATCCATATCCATGCAAGTGTATTGGAGATCGACGGTTTGGACTATGGAATGGAGCCGAGTTCGAACTCAAGCGAGAGCATTTAATATTCACTTTCCACTAATGGCCTTAAAAAAAAGGCATAAAACCATCTTTTCTACTAGGAGTTAAATAGCAGGAAAGACCAGACCTTTTAGCTCCGAGAGACAACCAATCTCACCTTAATGTAGCCTGGTATTTGTAGGATAGGACACGGAATGGCTTCTCTTTTAGGGAGTGAGAAAAGCTTAATCATGTTGTGATGATGATAATGATGAAGCTGAGACCAGCTATGGCGAAAGGCTGTTTATGCCATTTGCTCTATTTGTTTTCGAGATGATTTAAAAATTATTCTTTTTTTTTCTTTCTCGTTGTTTTGCTATGTATCAATTTTTTCTTCTTTTACCCACTAATCAAATATTTGTATGTCAATTTCGTTTTTTCGTTTAGCTGACAAAGCTTCATCAATATCAATTCCAATCATTCGGAAATTGTCTTTCACATCTGATTGAAATATTAAAACAGATAAAACACAAAAAAAACCAAATCTGAAGTTGAATTTGTCCCTTTCTTTGCATTTATTCTCATGAATTGAATCTTCAAGAATGTCAGCATGACATTTTCGCTGGAATAGAATTTGAAAGATGGCCATGTTCTGATGGGTTGTAAAACGACAAGACAGGGAGCTGAGGAGAGCCATGGTCGCCCACGTCCTGAATGGACATTGAACATAGACATAGAAGACGTTTGGATCGTAAAGAGAGGAATATTTCATTCCATGGATCAAATTGTCAATGCGTACATATTTTATTTCATTCGAGGTAAACATAATTTGAATATCTAAAACCCCATTCATCAATTTTCAGTTGATTTGCATGACGAATTGCCGTTTGGAGAACCCAAAAGAAAAACAAGTACACACAAACAATGATTGTATTAATCAGATTTAAAATTATGCACATTTCATTATCGTTCGATATCGCTCCCTCCTTAAATGATTACGTTATTTCACTGTGTATAATTTGCCTCTCTGGTTGAGCATTGTGTACAATTATCTTTAGAAATATCTATAACGGTTATGCTTTTGTAAATTCATTTTCGATCGATACTTAGGGAAATGAACACGAATGATAAAACACAGCACGAAAGAAAACAAACCCTTTTTTCTGACTCAAAATAATCCTTTAAATTTCGTATACACACGCTTGCACCTACCGACTAATTATAATATGCTCCAAAGATACAATGTCTACTTTCCTCAGTAATTTTCCACATTACACACTGCGATCAAAATCGAAAACGCAGGACTTGAGAAACTTTCAGAATGAAAAGCGTCAAATGTGCATTTTGTTTTCAAATGTAAATTAAGTTAAATCGTCACTTCTCCGCCAACAGTTCTTAAATAATGTGCTGAACAATGAACTAAACATCAAAGTAACTTCAAATATTTTCTTTACACGTGCAAGTGATAGCAAAAGAAAATTTTGCAACTTTTTGCCTCAAGTCATTATTTGAAAAATATGGCGTAAAAAGCTGAAGTGTCAATTTTGACGACTGAGTCTTTTTAGTGTGAAATATATTGGTAACCTGCTGATATTTAACAAGAGGAGAGCCGACTTACAGCAAACTAGTTCACTCGTTCCGCCAAAAATGTACAGTATATATATGAAATATATGTATACACATTGAATTTGGATAACAGTAATTTGCATTGCAGTGAGCTTGGAGAATAGCGGTCTCTTGTTTGTTTGTTTTTTTTAAAACAAACAGATTTTTTATTATTTCCCGCTTGTATTCTTATATTTCCATTATTCTCTAAGTTCAATATTCTTTCCACGTCACCAGAACAAGATGTTTTATTTTTCCTGCGTCATCAAGAGGTAACCCTCTAAATGATAATATGGATGGCTTGTGTTCCTAAATATGACAGAGGACATCGATGAAAAAAAAATTTGACATTGGATAAGACTCTGCGAAGTAAAAAGAAATAATGAAAAAGAAAGACAAAAATGAACCGAATAAATGTGCAAAAAAAAAAAGAAAAAATGTGGGGGCAGATTTAAGTGAACAAACAAAAAGAAAGAAAGAAATACCGAATGAATGAACTTACAGAAGAAAGGGGAAGAAAGAAAAAGAAAGGATTACACGTACAAAATGAAAGGAAAGAAAGAACGAAAAGGTCAGAGAGGGGATGAATGAATGAACAAGCTTGCGAAAAAAAAAAAGGATTGAGCGTACAAAAGAAATGAAGGGAAATCCACGGTGGTTGAGAAAGGAAAAGGGAAAGTAGCAGTGCATCAATTTGAATTGTTGACATGTAGCTTTGCATGACTGGAGCAGCTGGCAATACACTATTTCCGTTGTGCTCAAATTGACTGAAATTTACTATTTTGCATTTGACAGAATCGACGCACCAATCTTACTGAAAACCGTCAAGCAAAATGACAATCCAGTCAACGAAGGTTTCTGAAGTTTTTTAAGTGATTCTGGGGACGATATGAGAGAAGGGCTAGAGACCTGGTGCGACTTACTGTCACTCAGCCTTCAGTGATAATCATTAGGCAACTGGTGCGAAACTGTATTCGACAGCTTTTCTGTGGACTGTAAGAGTGCGAAAAGGAGGGCTAGAGTCTCCAGCGGTGACCATCGGGCAACTGATGTAAACATGCAAATAATAATGATACAGTGATGACATAGGGATGGAATTTGGAATAGAAAAATGTGCAATTATAGTAATGCACAAAGGATGGCTCACAACGGCAGGAGGAATCAAAATTCCGGAGAACAGGAAGATCGGAGCACTGACTGCACAAGACCAATAGGAATATCTGGGAGTTCATGAATGTGACACGATAAAACGGGAAGAAATGAACGGAAAAATAAAGAAAAAATACCTTAGAAGGATTAGGAAAATATTTGAGACTAAATTAAACAGCAGAAATCTGATGAAAGGAATGAACATATGGGCCATAACGGTAGTAAGATACACAGGACCATTCCTTGGATGGACAAAGGAAGAACTCCAATGAATGAACCAGCGAACAAGGAAGCTTATGACAATGCGCAAAGCCTTACACTGTAGAGATGATACGGATACACTATACGTTAAGAGAAAAGAAGGCGGCCGAGGGCTCACCAGTACAGAAAACTGTATCCAAAGAGCCAAGGCAGATCTAGAAAAGTACCTCCAAACAAACAGTGAAGACATCGTAAAGAATGCCTGAAGCAGCGTCACGAACAACTAAAAAGTAGAAAAACATTGGAACAGCACAGCAAACAACGAAGAGAAAATTGGAAAAGATAAAAATTATACGGAGAATTTAAAAGAATGTGGCAGACGATAGTTCATGGTCATGACTACAAAAAAGGAAACCTGAAGAGAGAAACGGAATTGCACATTATGGCAGCACAAAACAAATGCATCAGGATAAACTATATCAAAACAAAAATTGACAGAACACAGACAAACAGCAAGTGCCGCCAGTGTGGTGAAAGAGATGAAACCGTAAACCACAAAACTAATGAATGTAGTTAACTTGTGCAGAAGGAGTATAAACACAGACATAATCGATTAGCAACAGTGATACACTGGGAACTGAGTAAACGAATTTGATTTAACCATACGGAGAATGGGAACCACAAATGTGTTTGCGACTTTGACATCCGAACAGACCACCTCATCCAGGCAAGAAAACTGGACCTGGTAATCGTAGACAAGAAGAGGAAAACCTGCCAAATGATAGATGTGGCTGTGCCTGCAGACCATAGAGTGGAAAGGAAGGAGAGTGAAAAACTGGAAAAATACCAAGATCTGGTAAGAGAACTGAAGAAGATGTGGAACATAAATGTCAGGGTAGTACTAGTAATAATAGGCGCACTAGGAACTGTTCCAAAGACACTGAGGGCAAGACTGGAGGATCTCGAGATAAAAGGAAGGATTGAGATTGTACAGAGCACGGCACTGCTAGGAACCGCATAGATACTGAGGAAAGTAGTAGAAATACAAGTATATATATATATATATATATATATATATATATATATATATATATATATATATATATATATATATATATATATATATATAAATGTTAGCACAAGCCTAACAGAGGAGGAAGGAAAATGGCAGCAAGATGTGAACCACAGCACTGGCGTGATAGGTGAGGGAGAGATGAGATGTGGACTGAAGACCTGAGGAGACGTACTGTCAATCGACCTTCGGCTAAACCTGCAAAACTTTCTCTCCCATCCCTCCATTTTGTGTTACTGCGTTTGCTAACTTTAAGGTACCAATCTCTTAATCATTTGCACTTTTCTTTATCGCTAGGTGTCCAGCCTAACTCTATTTGTGTCTCTTGATCATTTATACAGTATATGGAAGAAGATGAAGACTGCATCCACTTTTGTCACGAGATCAAGTTAGAAAAAGAGCATCAAAGCGAAACAGAACGACACGATTGTCTGGAAACCATTTAGCAAATATAGAAACGTACTGAAAGATCACTTTGTCACGTTACCAGTGTGCAATGAACATGGAGTGTGCAATGAATGTATGATACCAGTTATGCCCCACGGTGAAACTGATTAAATTCTTTGAAAACAAATTCAGAATTTTTTAAAAGAGCGATGAAAAGAGCAATGTTAGGAATAACACCAAGGTATATTTTGCACGCAATCAATGAGCTAAATGGCCAAAAAGAAAGCCTGTCAGCCCCAGGTATCTTTTTCTCCCTTTTGGCAAATTTGCCATGGCATTAATTTACAAAGCCTATTATATCCAGAGTTCTTTTCATATTGAAAAAAATACAATTGAGGGTTGTGTTCACCTTTTGCATTATCACTTTTAACTTGTTTAATACTGTCAACGAAAACTGTCACCAAAATTATCAACACAGGTTTCTTCCTCCTTTAAGTTACTCTGGCTGGCTGTATGTATATATCACGTATACAGACCTCACCAATGGAGCTAGAGGTCTGAAAATTCAAACATATACTTATTATTATGTGTCAGAGATTTTTTTTAAATTTCCCTCAAAATATGTTCTTAGTGGTGGGCTTGAATAGCAACGAAACTTTATGCTAAGTTTGTCAGGCAGCATTTGCGTTTCTTTTTCTTTTTTTTTCCAAGAATACTGACTTTTTTTGGTAAATATTGCCCAGGGAAAAAGGAGAGAACTTATTCATTGATCGAGCCTGTTTTTTTCTAATTGATCAACCAAACATGACATACTGCCGGAAGACGTTAATCTCATGACATTTTCTATTGAGTTACTAACCTGACCTGTATTGCTTATCTCAACAGGTTGATAGTAGCCGAACATACTATTTTCATGTAATCCGACAAGATCCATTTGTTCCGACAATCATGAGAGAAAACATGGACAAAATCAAATCACAGAGGATTATTGTTCATACCGAAAGCTTGTCGCACAAAATAAAACGAATTCATACAGCTTTTGGGGGCCTGCTAATTGCATAATCGCACTGTAATGTCGCATTGGAGGATAATTCTTGACAATGCCATCAACCAATTAGAGAATAAATGAAAAGAGAGAAAGAAATGGAAAAAAGGTGTATAAAGAAAAAGAAGAGACTGGAAAAAGAAAAATACGAAGAATAAGCATTCGAATTGAAAGGAAGAAAGGGAAGACAGAAAAAAGAAAGGAAGGAAGAAAAAGAGATAGAATAAAGACAGAAGAAAGAAAGAACGGACAGACAATGAACGTATAGAAATTAAGAAAAGAATGAAAAATAGGAGGGAGGGAGAGAGGGAGGGAGGGATGAAAAGTGGGAAGGAAGGATGGATGGATGAAAGGAAGGATGGATGGATGAAAGGAAGGATGGGTGGAAGAAAGGAGGGATGGGACTAAGGAAAGAAGGATGGATGAATATAATGAATGGAAGGATTGAAGGAAGGATCGAATGAAGGATGGAATGATTGAATGGAAGGATGGATGGAAGGATTGAAAGATGGATGGAAGGAAGGATGGAAGGATGACTGGATGGAAGGAGTGAAAGAAGGACAGAGGGAAGGATGGAAGGAAGGAATGATGGAAGGAAGAATGGAAGGATGACTGGATGAAAGGATGAATGGAAGGAGTGAAAGAAGGATGGGAGGAAGGATGGAAGGAAGGATGGATGGATGGAAGGAAGGATGGAAGTATGACTGGATAGAAGGATGGATGAAAGGAGTGAAGTAAGAATGAACGGATGGAAGGGAGAAAAGAACGATGGGAAGATGTATAAATGGATGGGATGAAGGATGAATGGATGGAAGGATAGATGGAAGGAAGGACAGATTGATTGAAGGAAGGAAGGATGGATGGATGGAATAAAAGATGAAAGGAATGCTGGAAGGATTGATGGATTGAAAGAAGGATGAATGGATGGATGGATGAATAAATGGGTGGAGGGAAGGAAGGAAACGCTCACAAAAGCGAAGAAAGAACAAAAAGAGACCATGTTTGGAACCATGAATAACGTACAGTCACAGATAATTATTGTTTTGGCCGAAAAACCTTTGTTCAAATAAATTCATGCAGACCCCTTCTCTAATTAGCTGCATATACAAACAAGGTACTGGATCAGTATGTCAAACATTAAATGATTCTAATTTCCTTAGAAAGTTTCTTTTTCTTTTGTTTTCTCTCCATTTTCTTCATCTCTGTAATCTTCAAATTTTCTTTCTTCTCCTTTCTTTCGCTCTTCCTACTCTTTGATATGTGTCTTCGATTTTACGTCTGCAAACCAAGTTGTGGATCTTTATATATTCGGTCCGATCTTTCCATCCGTCTGTCAGATTTCTGTCCACTCTTTATCTCCAAAAGTGCTCAATGAATTTCAATGAAAAATTTGCAGATGGGTACGAAAGAAGTGATTGAATAATCAAACAAATCTATGTAAAAGAATTTCCCCTGACAATGGCGTTGGTCGATGTATGTACTCTCAGAGCGGTTTAATTTTTTAAGGATTTTCTCCTTCTATCTTTCCTTCCTTCCTTTCTCGTCTATCTCCTTCCTTTCTTTCCCTTTCATTATCTTCTCCTGCTTCTTTCTTTTTTTTGCTTCTGCTTTTTCTTCCACTTAGCTATCTCATTTCATCCCTTTTCTATACTCCCCCTGCCGGACGTTATATTTTGGATTAAAAATAAACTGAACACGAATTGATAACTCATTCAGATAGATGGATAGATAGTGTTTAATTCATTTTGTTTCTAAAAAAAAATGATAATTATGACTTTTAGAGTTGTTTCATGATTTTAAACACGTATATGCATGTATCCTGGACAGAAAAAAAACTTTTCCATTCTTCTTACTTTTCTATGAATGATTCCATAGTTTCAACTCTTCTATATCTTACTCAACCCTCCTCTCAAAAAAGCAATACAAAGTTTCATTTGCTATATGAATGAGGTATTTTCCAACTGTAGTCAGTGGTCAGCTAGTGATATTAGCGGGGAACATAAATACGGATAATGTGTCCATTTTATCTTATATTTACATCATAACTCGAACCCTCCTTAAGAGATATTTATGCAGTGATTTTACAATAATATTTTCCCCAAAACCTTTCCAGGGAGAATATTGGTACATGCAGAAAATCTAATGGGGTTATGATGCGTGGTTTTTGTGGTATGCTGTCGTATACTGATGGACAGACTTTTGGTTGATTGTGATAAGATTTACAATCTGTTTATCGTTTTTCTATCCGTCCCTCTTTCTTTTTTCTCACTAATTGCCTAACTTTTTTTTCTTTCTTTCTTTCTTGCTCACTTCCTTCTTTTTTTACTATCTCCTTTTTTTCTACTGGTCTCATTCTCTTTTTCCCTTTCTTCTCCCTCCCTTCCTCTCTTTTTTCCTTTTCTTTCCCTTTTCCTCCCCTTTCTTCGTCCATTTCGATCCATTACTCTCTTTTATTCTCCCTTTCTTTTGTTTCAATTATCTTCATCACTTTCTTTTATTGCCATCTCCTTCTCTCTGTTTGATTTCTTTTCTCTTCTCCTTTTTTTTCTATTATTGATCACTTTTCTTCCTTTCTTTTCTTTGCTTCCTCTTTTCTTTTTCTTTCTCTTTCCATTGTGTCCTCCTCTTTTCTTCAACTAGTCTTTCATTCTCTCTTTTTCCCCCTCTCTTTTTACAGGCTTCAGATTACCTTTCTTCCCTCTATTCTCTTCCAGTAGTTTTTCCTTCATTTCTCTCTTCCATCAATTCTTTTGTCATGCCGAGGATTCTTCATCGAATAATGACAAAGCTTAATCTCAAAACTTCGAAAAACTTTTATGCGTTTTTTTAGCATCAACTTCCAGTACAGATCTCTATTGATTATGTTGGCATGCTATCACAGGATTGGCTATGAAATTTAATACCTTGGCCACTTAAAACATCAATGGCTGAATAATGAAAGGTTTAGAAAAATGTTGAACGATCTGAGATTTCACTGATGTAATTCTTCAACGAACTTCAATAGATTTACGCCTTTACAAGGAATTCTATAAGAATCTATACGAAACCGCCAACCGAGAATTGCAACGTAGTCAACATAGGTTTCTTCAGTGTTTTAAGTGATTCTGATAGGATGGTTATCTATCTATCTATCTATCTATCTATCTATTTATCTATCACGCGTATAGACCACACCAATAGAGATAGAGGACTGAAAATGTAAATGTCCCGAGAAAACGCCTTTTTTTTTCAAACTTCAACTCAAAATGAGTTTTAATGGGGGTTGATTTACAATGTTAGCTCATGCTAAATTGGATCCTTAGTTTGTGTCCCGCAGCACTCATGTACGTGTTGAGAAAATCTGAACTTTTAATGATCCAACAAAAGGCCAAAGAAGTACATTAATTTATCATCACTTTTTTGTCCAATTTTAATTGATATCCCCCAACATGTCATCTTGCCAAAGCACGTTGGTCACGCGATGGTTTCTTTTGAGTGACTAGCTAAATCTTTTTTTCCCAATTACCAGCATTTATTAAGTTGATCAGAAGTTCCCAAGGCAATCATTTGCATAGCATCAGAGAAATCATAGGAATATCAACTCTTTATTGTTTGTGAAAACAGTTAGCTGTTGTACGTTGTTTACAACACTTTGGGAAATTGAGAAGCAGGCGAAATGAACACCACTTGAACTTTAGGAAGGGAATCTCATACTAAATTGGATCAACTTGGAAAAAAACGCTACCATGAGCAAGTGGCACGTTTGAATGGAGCATTGGGAGTGAATGGACATTTTTCAAGGGAGTCGACGTGAATTTACTCCATGAGAACGCTCGCTCTCGAAGTCGACACAGCAAACGATCACAAGGCTGGAATAAGTACCGTGTTTCTTCGTGTATAACACGAAAAAGTCTGTACGTAAATCTGATCGAAAATAAGACGAAGCCGTGCTTTACTCGAATGTACACAGAAAAAAAGTTTCTTACGTCACTTTAGGTTAGCCAATTAGATATTGAAGGTGTTGTAACCCCTACCAAATGTATTTGCCTTGAGTGGCGAAACCAACTGTAAAAATTAGATGAATTATATATATAAAAAAAAAACATTCCAGGGGTCAGATAAGGGAACTTTAAAGAAAATTGGTTTAAACTTCTCCCTTCAATAACTCAGGTACATGGTATTCGAAGTATCTGGCTGAAAGAAATAAATCTAATTTATTGAGCTCAACTATATTTGTTACTGTGAAACATGTGCTTCCCAAGTACCCGGGAAATAACTTAAATACATGGAAAAAAATTGAAGTAAGTGCACAAAATGTACAAAGGTTGGTACTTTTTACCTATTTATTTTTTTTCTCTTATCCTATTTATTGAAATCAAATTAAATGTCATAGTAACAGTTCACAGTTTAAAAATAGTGGACGCTTATTGTATGACTGCAGTATTCAAATTTGAAACATCAAAGAAAATCTCGTGGAGCTGCTCAACTGTAGAGTCAGTGTTATCCAAGGGGCTTTAATTTTGGAGCTGTTGTAAAACTAAAAAACTTGAGTTGACACATATTTCCACTCTAACGATAACAAGAACAACAAGAACAATCCTTACCAAAATAAGGGATGGAAACCAGCATATGAAATTCAACCCCCCCACACCGGGTGTTGAACACACAAACAACTGATTGCCAGTAACCTGACTCACTGACTGAGCTAAATTAACAAACCATGAAAATCAACGAAAATTAACCATGCAGATATGAACATGCTTATTTTATTCTAATAGATAAGTGAATGCATTTATAAAAAGTACATACCTATTTATAATTATTTCATGCATTATATGTAAACATTACAAAAGTTGCAGTATTCATATCCAGTCCGTATAGAAATTTGACCCAACAATAACCAACCTTGTTATGCATAGTTTTAGATTTTAAAAAAGTAATCGTATTATACAAGAATCGTGTTATACAAGAAAAAATGCGGTAATTTTTTGAATTCAGCACATTTTCCTGACCAGATAACTCTAGACTTACACTTGTTTTGATTCAAGGGAGATTTCTTGTTGCATCAGCAGTACTAAAAAAATCGATGATGTCGAAAAAATACTTGCAGAATTCAATTGATTTTTCAAGTCAACTCCAGTAAAAACGTCAAAAACAAAAAGTAAACATTGCATTAGGAATAAAAATGGAAAATATCGTTCAAAATTTAATATCCTTCAGGGAACTGAAAAAAAAATGTATATATATATATATATATATATATATATATATATATATATATATATATGAGAGAGAAAACAGACTGAAAAACTA
Organism: Thysanoteuthis rhombus; assembly: GCA_963457665.1. NCBI lineage: Eukaryota > Metazoa > Mollusca > Cephalopoda > Oegopsida > Thysanoteuthidae > Thysanoteuthis > Thysanoteuthis major. The sequence continues at coordinate 51,770,700 of OY735207.1, read as the reverse complement.
AGAGAGAAAACAGATTATACCAGTCTATAAATAACTAACAAACTAAATATATATATATATATATATATATATATATATATATATATATACACATAGTTAAGAGAGAAAACAGACTACGCCAGTCTATAACTAACTAACTAACTAACTAACTATATATATATATATATATATATATATATATATATATATATATATATATATATATATATATATATATATATATATATATACTTACTTACCTACTTACTTACTTACTTAGTTATAGACTGGTATAGTTGGTTTTCTCTCTTAGTTTCTTCCTTTTTTCTCTTGTGCTTTAAAAAAAGGAATAATATGATGTGGTGGGGAGAAAAAATATCTACCTTTCTTTACCCACTTCCCCTCTCTTCCCTACGTTTCTCCTGAACTCTTTCAACCTTTTCAAGGGAAAAGTTTTTGGCATTTCTAGAGTCGTCGACGTTCATCTCACGTAAAGTATCGTGGAAAGCAATAAAGACAAATCGACTGTAATGTGGCAAATGTGCAACTCATAATAGACATAAAACCACTGAGCTTTGAGTGATTAATTGTGACTCTTGAAAGGGCGAGAACTGAGGTCTCTACGAAAGCCCAGAACACGCACTGACAAAGCAAATAGTCCTAATTCAACAAGGCTGGTCAAACTCAACTCGTACGTCTATCCAGACTGAACATGACTACTGCAACTTTTGTCTTGTTTATATGATAGATGTAAAACCACACACACACACACACACACACACACACATACACATATATATATATATATATATATATATATATATATATATATATATATATATATATATATATATATATATATATATATATAAGTGAAATAAGCCCTCGCGTATTTGTGTGATGAATTTCGTAGATATTTGAAATTTATCAGTTTGGCTCAGTATCTATGATAACCGCCAGTTTTTCGTAATTTCAAATCACCTTAGAGGAACGTTCACTTTTACTTGTCTAGTGCAGACTATTATTGTCCCTTTTTATGATAGAAAAACAAAGTCAACTTCAGGCTTGGACCGGAGTTTGATATTAAAAACAATCATTAGTCTGATGGCGTTAATATAAGTCCCCATCCCCGCTATCCGAAGGTACAGTGTACCGATAGAGGAATATTTCGTAAGCTGAAATGACGTGACACGTAGAATTTATATGGGGATTCCTAGGACAAGGTTGGTAGTGGTTGCATGTGAATGGTAGTGGTCAAGAGATCAGGGTGTAAGACAGAGAGACAGAGACAGAGACAGGGAGAGAGAGAGACAGACTGACAGAAAGAGGGAAATCATCGCTGGAAGTCTGATATCTGTTATGTTGTGTTGTAACAAGCTAAAATTAATAAATATAACAGGCCCTACGCCATGAAGCAGTCAATAGAAAACAAGTCTAGTAGCCACCAATGTTTATGTATTTTTGATTAGTGCTCCTTTCATCTTAACTGGCTCTAACCCGTGGGAATTCCACGATTCGAAATTATCAAACTTGATTGGAGAAAAAAGTAATTTACGAATCATATCATTTACTTAGAGGCTAAAGGTTACAGACTTCAAATATTGTGATTTACTTGTTTTCTATCGCAATTATTCAGACTATCAATATACGATCGCTAGTGAACAACATAGATCGGAACTAAAGGATAAGCTATTCTGTCAGCCGTAGGGTTCTCGTATCTCTGACATAAGAGCAGCTAATCCAGCAGCTCCCCAAAGCCAAATGGATGTGGATTCGAGTATCACTTCAGAGCTTATCATTACTCAGTGACATTGACACCAATATTCACACACTGACATTTGTGGGACTATACAGAAAATACACTACCAACTGCTTACTATCAGATAAACTCTACTATATGTAAGAATGTACATTCCAAGTCTATTAGAATATTACTGTATTATTTCATTCAACTTCTGTTCCTTTATCATTTGTAAATATGGATCTCTCCAACAACCCACACTCCTATACATTCCACTATCCTAATTTCCAACGACCCAGCCTAATACACCATCATGACCATTATTTGGGGTTTGGGAACGTACAATTTTTTTTCGCATGAATCAATGGTAACAGCATTCATCTCGCACTATTTCGGCCTGCAAAACTTGTTTTTTCCTATAGGAACATTGTATTTTCTGATAATGGAGAAAACTTGTAAAGCCTTGTCCATTATTCATACAATTATCTCTGTTTATACCAATTAATGTCCATTATGTTAGCAGATTATCTTTTCACTTTATGGTAAGAGCCATAGTTGTCTCCGATTAGCTTTGTGCTGTATTTAGTGAGGCAGACATGTCCTCTTAGTCACTTATTAGAAACTGTCTGATGACCGACGTCTTTAGGAATCATGCTTTATTGGGGGTAATCAATTGCAAAAGTTGGAAAAAGGGTGATCAACAAATAACTTATATCTCTCGCTTTCGGTTGGGTATTGATAAAAAGTCTGATTATTTCAGAAAACAAGCGGGAATGTCGTCAGACAAAAACTAAGAAAACTATTAAGAATAACTTACTTTGCATGTTGACCGCCCCTTAAAAACAGTCAGGGGGATCTACCACTCTTTTTCCCAACATAATAAAGAGTATATGTTTAAATCTCCTGCCCTCTAGCTCCATTTGTGCAGCCAGTACCTGGGGCACGTACTCAGAGAGATAACTAGATATACCAACATAAAAACTAAGTTGGCTTCTTTTATGACAGTTGTGGCGACAGTTTTTAAACTTCAACCTTTTCCTTTCTGCTTCACTTGTTCTTATAGCCTGATTTCACTTATAAATAGCAGACGTAGCGATCCGGTGATTACGACATGATCATAAAAATCGTATGCAAGGGACTATACTATATTGGCTAACGTTCAACATCAAAGTTTCTATTCACTGGGCTCTAGCTTATATTTACAATGCAAATGTCTTTTAGGAGACAAAAACAGTTTTGATCATTGACATCAATTTTTATGGAGATCTGTTGATGTAATCTTTGTAAGATTTTCAAAGGGGTTTTATGGTTAACACAGAATTACATACTTTGGTACGATATTTGGTTTTTATCTGGTAGGGATCATCAGTTGTTTACAATGTATCTGTTTTAAGGATCTGAAAATATCACAGTCATTCTAAGATAGCCCTCAGCAGTGTTGATCAAATACTACCTTCCAACCTCTTTATTTGTATTATATAATTATATTGTTATAATACATGTAGTTTGTTTATATATATATATATATATATATATATATATATATATATATATACAATGCTATCTATATAATGCATATATATATATATATATATATATATATATATATATATATATATATATATGCAATGCTCTTCCATAGGAATAGAGCACTCTAGTGGATTGGGAATTTATGCTAAATAAATATATTGCTTAAATTCAACTTTACTGACCGTCGAGTCCCGTGGAGCAGAGGTAGGATACTGGCCTCCGGGTCTGGAGCAAATGTTTCAATCCTACCTTGTGGTACTGGATGGAACAATGGATAGTCTATAGCCACACTGTAGAGTTGTACTACAACGAAACAGCTGTCTGTTGATGACACATTTATATATATATATATATATATATATGTATATATATATATATATGTGTGTGTGTGTACATATATGTGATTTGGTTCAGAAATATTTCAACATCAAATAATCTCGCCCATTAGGGCTGTATTTAGTCTGTTTAGAGAAATAAAAAGATAGAGCCAAGAGGAAGGAAAAGCAGAAGCAAAAAAGAAAGAAGCAGACGATAATTGAAAAGAAGAAGACAAAGACGAGGAAGGAAAGATGGAAAGAGAAAATAAAAAAACCTAGAGAGCGCTCTGAGAGTTTATACATCGACCAAGGCTATTGTCAGGGGAAATTCTTTTACATGAATCCGATCGAATATTCAATCACTTCTTTCGTACCCTTCTTCAAATGTAAAATTAAAGTCATTGCGCGCTTTCGGAAATATCATGTTGACTACAGACAAACAGGAAAATGGGAATACGATACAACTGAATTCATAACCCCTCCAACTTGGTGATTGAAAGAGTAGGAAGAAAGAAAGACAGAGAAAGAACGGATAAAAGAAGGAGAGAGAGAGGAAATAAAAAGGGGGGGAGAAATTTGAACTGTTCCATGTTTGACATACAGGTTTTAGACTTGAGAAGCAAAGGCTGTACCAGAATCGGCAAGAATTCTACTCAGGTTCAGTGCCACAGCCTGTCTACGCAGTTAGCAAAACCAGAAGAATATATATCTATCATTTTATCCATTCACTTATTCATTTATCTATCTATCAATCCAGCTAACTCTGTCTGTCTCTCCCACTTTCTCTCCCTCTCTCTCCCTCCCTCTCTCTCCCTCTCTCTTTCTCTCTCTCTCTCTCTCTCTCTCTCTCTCTATATATATATATATATATATATATATATATATATATATATATTAATGGATTCGCTGTCAAATATGTATATAGATATATATATGTATATATTTATCAGCAAAACCTTATGTTGCATTTATGACACACAGACACACAGCTATACAAACATTAAGGTGATCATGACTTTATCATGTTAAATTCATTCATTCCCCAACTATCAAGGTTGGTGATAAAAATCTTTAAAAAAATAGCTGTTAAAAGCTAGGGGAGCCAAAAGGTGATATGGAATGATTATCACAAGATTTTGGGGATAAGAAGGGCACGTTATAAGGAAGATGGTCCTGATCATGGGTTTATAACCCTATTCACTCGCGTTAGAAATGGTGGACGAAAAAAAGTGGATTCAGTCAAAGAAATAACATTATAACAAAAAAAAAAAAATGTAATTTACGAAGCACGTTGTCATTTCATCAAATATCAAGTAAATCATGATTGAAATTGTATGTGTCTCTACCAGACACTTTTTGATGAGTCTGTCAACCGGTCCTAGTTATATCAAATAACCAAAACAGGAAGGAAGATATGAAGGACGAAGCATGATCTCATCAAAAAGTGCGATGTCATTAAAGGTTTTAAAGTGATTAGATGAATACTATTCAGATCAATGTTTTTATCGGCTGCTAATAGTCTTAATACAGAGAGAAAAAAAGCCAAAAATGACAAAAAAAAGCTACAAATGGACATTACGATTTTTATTGAAATAATATACTTGCAGAGTATTTCAGTGTAACAATATTTTACAAATATGAGAATATTTTTAGCCAGAAAAAGACTAATTAACTCCTCCCCTGTCCTCCACAACCACTACTTCGAGAAAAAAACACCATCTACCTAACCAGTATTCTTCTCAAAGCATTGCTAACATTTTACAAAACGCCAGGAGAATGCTGTAGCTTTTGTTCGAATAGTTTGCTGTCTCTTATATTTACTCGCTCGAGTGGCAATGAATTCCACTGTGCAATCGATCTGGGATAAAATTACGCTGTGGAGAGTAATCGCTAATTATTTGGAGCGTGCGGTCTTTGGTACTTGGAAAACAATTTATTTCAACAACTACTGGATTGTTCGGGTGGATGATTACGTTCAAAATTCCTAATCTGTTCACAGTGGGTACTATTTATCAATTTACTTACGTTTTTCTTATCCTTTTCTGTGTCACTTTCAACATGGAGTGAGCGAGAGTGTGAAATTTGACGATTTACAATCCTGGCTATGATTCCTACATTGTGCCCAGCTGGGTTTCTCAATTTGGGAAAGACACACTTATTTTTCCTTTAAATTTCTATTGCCACCTTGAAATAAAAGAATTTAAGACGTTAGAAGTAATAATTAACTAGTGTGTGTATATAGATTCATGTCTGGCTAAATACACTTCAATTTCACCCCACGCATCTTCTCGCGTTTTACTAATTAACTCAATGGTGTTTTTGTTCCATTTGATTTTATTTGCTCATTTGTCATATTTTGCAATCACCTCAATGCATTTCATTCTAAGAAATTCTGAAAATAGATCATCTTGGCATGTTTCTAGGATTCCTGTTTTTTTTTACATCCATATATATATATGTATATATATATATATATATATATATATATATATGTATATATATATATATATATATATATATATATATATATTTATATATATATATATAGTGTAATGCGATATCCTATGTGCAGTGGGTTCATCCCATAAAGTGCTCGATTCATTCAACATTAAGTTGAGTTACTGTTTAAAATATGATGAATTGAAGGATTTGCTACTCGAACAACTTTATGTTTTCTGCCCTGTCTGTGCTTCTTTAGGCCAAAGATTCGCTTGAAAAAGTCCAAACAGAGCAGATATTTAAATGTGTTTGTGTAGTGAATCTTTTAATTCACTATATATATATATATATATATATATATATATATAAAATTATATTATTGATTATATATATATATATATATATATGTATATATATAGAATTAGAATAATGATTATATATATATATACATATATATATATATAATTATATTATTGATTATGTATATATATATGTATATATAGAGAATTAAAATAATGATTATATATATATATATATATATATATATATATATATATATATATATATATATATATATATATATATAAAGCATATACTCACACAGCACACCACAGAATATGGGAATACCCCCAAACATGTCTTGACCATTAATAACATCAGAAAAAAAAATGTACGGATTAATATACCTAACTTCAAAACACTTTACTCCCGAGTCAGTCTCAATCTTTACAGTTCATATTATATATATATATATATATATATATATATATATATATATATATATATATATATATATATATATATATATATATATATTAAATCTTGATAATATATATATATATATATATGTGTGTGTGTGTGTGTGTGTGTGTGTGTGTGTGTATCAGCAAGGATCTAGTATTATAGTGGCTAATTATGTTATAAACAAATTGAATTCTTTTTTTAAAATTTATATTCCAAGTACGATTAATATAGATACTTCGATATGATTGATTGTTTTTTCTATTTGATAAAATGATACCCAAAATAAAACATCAAACTGCATGTATGACATAAGCTATAAATTGAAATCATAGCTGAAAGAGAAGTGGTGTTGGATCAATACTGCTGGAGTGTCCTGTTGATATAATTCTGAAATCTCTGAAGTGGTTTCATAATAAGCAGCTGAAAAATGTGCACACGATACCTTGAAGTATACGTAAAATATGAAAAAAAAGAAAAAAGGAGACAATTACATAAATCATATTAACTGATATTGGGAAATAAGTGACTGAAGTGACACAAAATGATTTCAGAACATTTTTTTCTTTATTGTGTTTAGTTTTTAAAGCTTCAAAGCTTCCTTGAATATATAAATATATATATATATATATATATATATATATATATATATATATATATATGTGTGTGTGTGTGTGTTTGTGTGTGTGTGTGTGTGTGTGTTTCGGTTGCTCATTGATTTCTCCGAGGGACAGTTAACAACAACCGACAAATAAGATCAAGCTAATGATTTAAAAATTACATTGTTATAAATTAGTTTATTTATTAACAAGTTTATATTATAAAAAGAAAACAATGCCATTAATATAAATATTTTAAAATGAATAAGTGTTCGGAGCCAACTGATCTTAATAACAATAATCAGTCTATTACATCATATGTGATCATAATAGATGGCTTTCCCTGTTTATGCATGTGTATATATATATATATATATATATATATATATATATATATATATATATATATATATATATATATATATATAAAGAATATACTTTACTGGATCCATAGATTACTACTCAAGCATCATTCACCATCAGCCCAAGGATCTGATAAACTGTATGTGACAGGCACATTGCCTATTGATGAGGGAGATCTAATTCAGGAAAATTTTCGGTACTTTTAGTACTACTACGATGTCACAAACTACTACTGCTTACTCTGGGTGTGCCAAGTATATGAATAGAGAAGCCTTGAGTTTTGAGTCTCAATTTTTTGCCAAGTCGAATTTCGAGAGGAGCATCGTCTTGTAAACAGAGGTTAAAGTCGTTGTGAACATGCGAAACCGAGACAGACAAAATACAAGATGGAGAGATGAACTAGACAGATTCAGAAAATACTGGCTCCGCGACGCCCATGATAGAGTAATTGAGTGGATCCTTGGGAAGGTCTGTGTCAAACGACGGACGTTAAAAGACTGATGATGGAGGAGGAGGAGGATGAGGAGAAGGGGGAGGAGGATGAACAGCAGTGAGACTGAAGTCGTTTGTGTGTGACACATGGAATCATCATCATCATCATCATCATCATCATCATCAGTCTTTCAACGTCTATCGTTGGACAGACCTTCCCCAGTATTCGTCACACGTCTCTATCATGGGCGTCGTGGGGCCAATACTCTCTGAATTTGTCTGGCTCGTCTCTCAATCTAATATTCTGCCGGCTTCAGTTGCGCATGTGATCTCGATGGATCCATGTTGTGAGTTGCGATGCCCATTGGTTGTCCACCATTCTTGCAACATAGCCAGCCCCCTGCCATTCGAGGTTTTTTTTCATAGATTCTATGATGTCCTTGACTCCTGTCTTTTCTTAAATGTACTGTGCTGTCCTGTGGTCTCTCCATGTGAGGCCAAGTATAATTCTCTTATGTGCACGTTGCATAATTCTGAATTTGTGGATCTGTGTCTTGGTTAGGTTCCATGTTTCAGATCCATAAGTGACTATTGAGAGGATTGGTTGATAAAGAAAAAGTTCTTTGTTATTTTGTGTGACCAAGGAACAACATAAATGCAAACATATACAACCACTGATCAACCCGGATTACGTCGATATGAGATAAGCGACAAAGAAAACAGGAAATTAAAAGCTTCATAACTAATCGTCCTAAAACTCAAATAAAACTAGAAAGTCTCGTCAGTTATTTCTGTGAGATGCTCGATTCATCCCACCGAGAAACAAAGAAATCTTTCTACTGTACCTCATAGATAACGAGACGCCATGGAAAAATCTTATGAATAATTATTTTGTGGCTATGTTTAGATAAATAAAGCTACTTGTGTGCACTGTAATAGTATCTTTGCTCTGGGCCGCCCCCCAGCAACAAGGGTAACAAAAGAGAAGCCTTGTTCTGATCAGCACATCGATAGCCTAACATTGTTCAAAGGAGTGTTTCTGATTGTGACTTCAGATACGGACGTCTGATCGACTCGAAGGTCACGTTCCAATGAACCGAATAATTCCAATAGAGAAAGGCTAAATAAAGATACGCGAAGATGAAGTTTTGAAGCCAACCAGGGGAAAAAATCACCTGAAATCTCCTTCTTTGTCAATTTCATTACGTTTCTCTTTCCAACGCCAGACAACCTTCGCCGATAATGCAGGAGGCAAAAAATTGAAAGTGGTGCCCTCACGCTGGCTACGACACCAGCTGTCCCTGCCCAGGCTTCACTAATCTCTTGTCTCAGTTAGTTTTTTGAGGTTTTTCGATATGTGAAAGAGAGACGACAAGCGCCCAAATTCACCTCTCTTCATACGCTATTTCATCTTTAGCTAGGACGACAGGGGACGGATAGGATTAATGCCTTTCCCAAGGGGGTCAGTGTCTGTTACACCTCGGCTTGCCCACTCCATCTTCTGCTCAACCAACTGATCGGTCACTGGCTTATTTGGTAACATAGAAGGTGAAACCAAATTGAGGAAGGCGGGGAATCTTTAGTTTTAGTTTTTATATACTGAAGTGGTGAAATTTTTATACATATTTACGCTACTTCAATATATAATTACTTAGTTCTGATGCTTAAATAACTTCTTCATCTAAATACTATCTTTCTTCGTTACAAATACGTTCGACCGCTTTCTCTTTCTCTCTGACTTTAATCTTCAAGATGTTTTATGAAATAGCTCTCCTTTTGCTAATAATCAATTACTGAGTGATCGAAAAGGAATAACCAAAGCTTACCTTTGTTAATTAGATGGTGATTACATAGAAACATGCCGTCTTTCTATTTTCACATATATACACACGTTTGTACCATTAGCCTCTAACTATAACCACCTTTATAAAGAATGTTTCAGATAACAATAATTGGCTTATAATACAAAGTAAATGATATGAAAATAGAATAATTTACATTCATTGTTTTGGAGTAAATTCATCGTTGTGTTATCAAATTTATAGTTATAAACAAGTTCAAATTATGGAAACACCGTATAATTAATATAGATAGTTTAATATACTTTTTAATTTCCTTTAAATATAGGGTCTAGGACTCACAGATTTTGATCACAATGACCATTTGGTAACATTATCTATGGTGAACGGCTTCCCCTGTAAAAAAATATGTAGACAAAAAGAATGTTCTGTAGTTAGTCCATCGACTTCTGCTCCCAAACCATTCACTATCAGACAGAATCTGTAATCATGGTGTTTCTGGTGGCTAATTCTGGTAACGCTCACACAGCAACCCATCACCACGGAACTATATGAGATACCGTTAGATTCCTGGGAGATATGATTAAATGCTTAGATGAACAGTCCATTTAAATATGCAATTCCTTAGCAACGAGTACGTCCGTCTGAGCGAGTTTAATCTTTGAGGCATTAAATTAAATAGCAAACGTTGAATTGTGACTATCGGATTGTGTACATCGACATAAAATGAGATTAAATATGGCGTCTGTCTCCAAAGTACTGATTCTTTGATAGGTGGGGAAAAGAGAAAAACAACAGAGTTGATGTATTCGAATGAATACGTATGCACACATGAAAACACCCACTCATGTATATATACATATGTATATCAAGAACAGTTACATGGTAAACGTCTGATGATCCCAACAGGAGACATTTTATACATTGTACCATAAGAACAAAGTATATGTGAAAGAAGGAAAAAACTGAAGAAAATTACATAAATTACATTAAAAGATATTGGAGAATTGGTGACTAAATTGACAGAGAATTAGTTTCAGAGCTTTCTAAACTTCATATATATATATATATATATATATATATATATATATATATATATATGTATGTATGTATGTATGTATGTATGTATCTGTATAACCTGTAAGGTTAACACCCCTGAAGCTCCTTAACCTCATCACCCTACCATCTATACTATCCCTAACCTACTCACACAATCTAACACCAAAGTACTTCCCTCCTACCCTGACACCCTATATCATCTCCAAGACCTACTACTGCTGCGAAGACCTTATCACTGACTGAACTTACTCTCACACAACAGGATGACCCTAGCAGATGGGACACCATTTTGCGCTCTCAAAGCGAAGCTCCTGGTGGTGGAATTATATTCCACAGCAAACGTATAACCTCTGAAAGGTAAACACTCACTCAGCACACACTACTGAAGGTGGGAATACCTCCTAAAACATGTCTAGACCATCAATGAAAAAATTTACGGATAAATAAACCTTATTTCCATACACTTTAACACCTGAGTCTGTCTCACCCCCTCTGGTCCAAATTATACATATATATATATATATATATATATATATATATATATATATATATATATATATATATATATATATATATATATATATATATATATATATATATGATGTGACAAGCACAATTTTTTGTACAGCATTGTCGAAATTTCGGTAATTTGTGATTGTCTACTACTACATCCGAGCGATTTAAATAAAGGGCATGCATCAAATAAAACCTTCATTTTCGACTCGCCTCTCGGGCATTCAAGATTAGAATTTAAATTACATTCCAGTGATTTTGTATCCTTTCCAAACATCGAAAACAATCATCGCCATGCATAGCTTTCTCAATCATTTTAGATCGTTTCCACATCATAATTTGTATCAAATATAAAATATCTTAGGGTTTCTCTGAATTTTTGAGATGAGGCATTATTATTATCTCTATTATTGTTCGCACTATCCTCATCTTGGTTGTTTTGCATACAACGTTGCAGCCGTTGTACTCTACGCACATTGACTCATGGCGTAGTGGTTAGAAATCAGACGGAAATACTGCAAGTAATCTAATGATTCTAGGTTCAATGCCAGCGTGAGACAATAATGATTCGAAAATAATACTACTGCTTAGAGGGGGTGTGGTCTATATACCCCCGTCGGTTAAATAAATGGTTCGGTTCGTTACTTCCCCCACACCTGCCTGATGAAGGCCGTTGAGTACAACGGCCGAAACGTTGTATGGAAAACAACCAAAATGAGGATAGTCCGAACTATAATAGAGATAACATAATATCTTATTGTGAGTATCCAATATTTTTCTTGTTAACCTGCTTATTAGAAACCTTCAACTGCGACTGTCACCAAGACTGTCTACATACGTTTCTTCAGTATTTAAGTTGGTTGGCTGGATATGGAGCTAAAGTGCAGAAATTATAAATATTTGCTCGTTCATATGCCTAGTAAAATAATTCTTATTTATTTTCTGGATATGCCCCTCAAAATAGGCTTTTAGTGGAGGTTCGATTTACGATCTGAATTTATGCTAAATTGGTCTCTTAGTTAGTGCCAGGCACAGTTCACGCTTGTATTATCAAAATTTGAACATTTCTAGTGATCACAGCCAAACAAAAGGTGAGAGAAGTAACTTATTAATGTATCACGCCTTCTTCCCATTCTTTTAATTGATCATCCCATGAAGGCATGATGCCAAAAGACGTCAGTCATCGGAGAGTTTCCATTGAGTGACTGTTTGCCTAATTAAGTGCGGCCCCGAAGCTAATCGGAGATAAGAATGAAAAGGACACGTAGTTAGCTCGTACCATAAAGTGAAAAGATAATCTGCCAACGAAATGGACATTAATTGGTATAAACCGCGAAAATTGTACGAATAATGAACAGGGCATAACTGGTTTCTCCCATCATCAGAAAGTACAGCGTTCCAATAGAAAAAATATTTCGTAAGCCAAAATACCGTAAGGCGAAGGAGCTATTACCAGTAGTTTATGAGAAAAAGGTTTTTGAGCGTTCCCAGACCCCCAATAACGGCTGTGATGGTATGTAAGACTGGGCCATAGGGGGTTAAAGTACTGAGATGTATAGAAGTGTTGGTTGTTGGAGTGACAGAGAAAAGAGAGAGAGAGGGAGCAATAGGGTGTTGTAACGCTCTGCGTAAAACGGAGGATGTCTGTATTTGGGATGGCAATAGAAAGTTTTATCCATATTTACAGAAAATAAAGTAAAGAAGTTGGATAAGATAATAAAGTAGCATTATAACAAACTTGAAAAGTATATTTTTACACAGTACATTGTTTATATCTGTATGAGGAAATGGATTTCTATTTGAATGAGTTATGATGAGCTCAGAAGCGATACACGAATCCACGTCCTTTTGGTTTGAGGAGTCGTAGGACTGACTGCTCTTATGCCAGAGATACAAGAACTCCACGGCTAATAGAATCGCTTATCCTTTATTTCCAATCTGCGTTGTTCACTAACGATCGTATCTTGACAGTCAGAATAATTTCAATAAAAAGCAACTAAAATTACAATATTCAACGTTTGTAACCTCTAATTAAATTATATCACATTTGTAGGATTTTTTAATATTTTTTCTTTAATCAAGTTTAACATTTACAAACCGTGGAATTCTCACGCGTTACTGGCAGTTAAGAAGAAAGGAGTGCTAATCAAAAATACATGAATATTGATGGCTACTAGACTAGTTTCCCATTGACAGCTTCATAGCAAGGAGTCCGTTATATTTATTTAGCCCAGCATATTATAACGTTATAATGTCTATACATTAGCACGTTGCCAAAAGACGTTGTTCTATTGAGCAGTTAACCTGACCTATAAATAAATACTGTTCTTTTTATCATGAGTCGTTTGATAAACACTGAAATTTTGCTTTGTATATCATTGTTGATGCTTATTACCATCAGTCTCGTAACGTCCGTCGTTGGACATAGACCTTCCCCAGGATTCGCCATACTTCTCTATCATGGGCGTCGCAGAGCCAGTACATCCTGAATTCGTCTAGCTCGTCTCTCCATCTAGTACTCTGCCAGCCTCGTTTGCCCATGTGATCTCTTGGGATCCAAGTCGTGAGTCGCGATGTCCATCGGTTATCTGCCATTCTTGCGACAAGGCCAGCTCATTGTCATTTAAGCTTTTTATGGATTATACGATGTCCCTGACTCCTGTTTTCTTCTGGATGTATTATGCTGTTTTATCATCTCTCTATGTTAATTCTGCCATGTGCACATTGCATTATTCTCAATTTGCAGGTCTATGTTTGGTTATGTTCCATGTATCAGCTCCATAAGTGACTATTGGGAGGATGCATTGGTTGTATTGGATTTTTCTCATTTTTTAGGTTGGTCTGACTGGATGGATAAATTGATACGTAGGTATGTATGTGTTCCACCTATAGGCTGCATCAAAATAGTTAGAGAACTGAATTTTTTAGCATTTTTTGAAAATTTACTCCTTATCAAATCTACAAAAACGTTTTGTTCTTGCTCTCATTTTAATTCCTCCCGTAAAAAGGTTTTAGTCGGAGGGGTCAGTTAACAAAGCAAATTTAGAATCTATAATAAATTAATCACTCAATTTCTGTCCGGTAGCATTCGTGCTTGTTTTTGAAAAACCAAGCAGAAGGCAAAAAGAGTAATTCATTTATCGATCACCGTTTTTATCCAATTTTTTCATTGTTAACATCAAGCATGGCATGCTGCAAAGAGAAGTTAGTCAGATGACTGTTTCTATTGTGTAACTAAACAAACCTGTTCCTTTATCGAATATTATGCTGTGAATCGGTGCAATATTGATTTTTATGTCCTTCCTGAGCAGCTTCCGTCAGCAAATTATTTTATTTGCTTAAATTAATTAGCCACTGTTAAACATCCTAATTTTTTTTTCACTCGTTATGAATTGGTTTACGTCGATTCAGCCCCTGGTCTGTTATCAAATATTCTTATTATTGGAATATACGCTTGGGGTCCTCCATTCTCTTTATTTCATTTTCATGGCACGTTCACTTTATTTTTACATTTAGTAAGACAAAAACTGTTCAGTAGTCAATGAAAGAAACTTTCACATCGGCATATAGATAAGCGTACTCATCGCCCTTCCCTCTTTCCAGTCGCTAAAAGGACAGATGATATAAATTGTAGTTATAGAACCATTAAATTGGCCACACCGTGGCGGAAGAACAATCGATATAATACTCGTACTAGATACATTCAAGGCTCGAAATCCATGTGTGCATATTTGGAAAAATCTAAGAGGTACAAAGTTCGGGAACCTACTGTTATATTCGAAGGAAGAAGGGAAAATAGTTAGGGGGGAAATACTTGTGCATTTTTGTCCGAAAACTTCATTGGCGCCACTTAAACTCCTAATCAACAAAAGTTCCTTTTAGTAAAACGAAATCTGTTCAGTAGACAATGGAAGAAACTTGTCCCTCATATCCATTAGCTAATTGTCCACTCGTCAACCTTGACAACAATAACATTAGTGATCTTCATTCTTCAGGACTATCATCACTATTTAATTAATATGATTATCGATACCTAGCTTCACTCAGAATTGAGGTTAAAGAATGGACCAGTGCATACACAGGTAGAAGTTAAGTTTATCTTCTTCGCTATCTCCAGAATGCCGGGATGGATTTCGATAAAACTCTTGAGAAATACTGAGCAGGATGCTGAAAGTATCATCACAATTTGCATAAAAATACGTACAGTAAGACGAAATCAATTAATCAATCACATATACATAGACAGAGGGGGATCTGAGAGAGTGAATGCGAGCGATACTAACGGTAGTGACAGAGGGGGCAAAGAAAAGAACGCATAATATGAAGCTAAAGGGAGTGTGCGAATTCGAAGAAGAGAATTAGCAGACACAAAAGAAACAAGTTTGAACTGAATTTTTTTTCTTTCAAAATACGGTCATCATAATTACGATTTTTACTTCCCCAACAAACCCCGCTTCTCAGAAGATAAACCAGCTATAGAATTGATATATTACACTCTAGGTGATTTTAGAATATTATTTCTTGAGAATTCCGTGATCTTTTTGCGTTAAAAAACGCATCGATATCCCAACAAAGAGTACAGAACGCTGCGTCTTCTTGTTGTTTATTTACGTAATTAAAACTAAGCAAACTAGAATCGCTGTTCAATTCCTTTCAATTAATTTCGATTTTGAGTTCAATCTTACTCTTTATCATTCACATATTTTCAGCTAGTATCAAATAAATCAATTTTATGCATTTATACTGTTTGTGCGTTTGCTGCATTTAACGAACTACGTTTGGCAAATGAGAACAAATTTTATGGTCATTGCGACATTTTAATTTGTTTCATTTCATTTCGTATCAAAATTCAAAATGCGTAAGATGAAAAGGGGTGTTCATCTCATCAAGGTCTCGAAAGAAGCCAGGCAAATGCGGTCACAGCGAGAGAATGAAGAGACCCGTGTGGAGATTGCAAACAATTCTAGTCTCTATCAGCAGGACTAATGTCAGAATGGAGAACGTCGGGCCTGAGGGGAAAACGGAGAAGGAAAGGAAATTAACGCTCGAGCTAAGAGAACTGGACATGGGGACAATTGGCTGTTGAATATGAGAAACAGGAATTGCGTTCACGGATAGCAGAGGTGCCTCAGGATTCCGGCAACAGAAGAAAGTTCGACGAAAACCAGGCAGGCCTCAATAACAGGTTCTGCAGACCAAATATAAGATCAGACGTGGAGGTGACCAATGAAAAAAGAAAGGGATATGAACCATTGTTGGTTCTGTTCAGAGCATTTTGTGATCAGAAGCACTAAAATCTAAGTGAACAGACATGATCTCCAAGTGACAGTCTGAATTACATCCGCACCGAGTAACGACAGCACAGGATGACTTCAGCTTCAACATATTTTTCAATAGCTCCATAAAAGAGGCAAAGTCATGCACAAGAAGTTTCAAGTGTTGATGTTGTAACTGCAAATAGTCAAACATTGGTATAAAGTTAGTCAATCATATGTACTGGCTCTTCCACAGCAAGAGAGCACGTCACTGTGAAATGTTTACCTGAGAAAATTATCTGACTCCAAGCCTGGCGCAACCGTGAATTCAAAGACTGTCATCAATTGAAAAGTCTGCCATTCCCATGAGTTGCCCAGACATCACCATTTACAAGAATTGTATAGTAACAGCCAGCGAAAGACACCGTTTTAACCTCTCCCAAGATGAGTACTTGATTATAAACATTTTCAAGAGACGCTAGTAATGCCATTATAGACAAAGACTTCAGGGTAAACGGTAACATCATGGAGATGATAAGCTAGGTAACAACATACCATTCCCAACACGAACACATTCAGATATCTAAAGATGATGCCAATCAGTACCCCAAAGTTGAAATCATGGACAATTTTCCCACTCTAAATACATATAAGCTAAACATTCCTCCAGAATAGCAATGTCAAGGTATTGGCATTGACCGTTGACGCTTCAGCCACTGATGTGTAGAATTGTAGATTCAATACAGTTTATTTTACAACCGAACTGTCGAATGCCATACATGTGGGAGTAAATAGTGGAAGTGGGAAGGGAATCGGGTGTGCAGCCCTATTTGTTTGGTGAGAGGACAAAAAATGGAGTATTGCGAACCAGCTTTTATAATTTTTGACTACTTATTTAAACCTTTCGTTAATATTTAGTTGTTAAGTTATCAAATCAGGTTGTTATTTTGTTACGGAGACGAATGAATAGCGATGATTGAAATAAAGAATCGAACCCATCCCCTGAATCAAAGAGAATCTCAGTTAACGCAAGGCAACAAAGATCACTCCACCATATGAGCTTCATGGCCAAACGAGAGCGATTTTCACCTTTTAAACCTAACCTTTATTATGTAAAAAAAAAAGAATAATCACTCGTTCAACGTCTTGAACTACTTTTATGCTGTCTTGTTTTCTGGTCAATAAACCAAGTGGAATTGGGGAAAAGTTCCCAACGGTTTCGTCGATTAGGACGAATTGTATCGGAAATTGCTCCAAGAGTTCCAAGTGCGAAGAATTGCGTAAGGGATTAGGGGACTTTTTATAGAATTCTTTATTTTTATAATGTAAAGGTTCCAATAGAAAGTAATTTCACCTTCCAATAAATATCCCAGGTCCACTCGGATAGTGAAACGGTTATCACGTCAGCTAAACACGCAGAAGATCCTGGGTTCGTTTCCCGGTATGAGTGTTTATTAAGATGATTTTCTCTGTTCGCACAGCTGCTACAAGAGTACACTAAGTTATGTGATTGGGATTGAGGTATCCTTTTGGTGGGCGTGTATCCTGCTAAACAGGGTGGTCGTTAAAAAAAAAACTTTACTTTTTATCAATATTCTGTACATATGTATTCGAGTTGATCATTTTGCCGAACCTTTTGCCAAAATAACTCATCAGTCTTCCTGGATTTTCTAAACGTCTGAGATGGAGTTGTTTTGTTTTTTTTAATTCCAGATTAACTGTATTTGATGGTATATAAAGCCCGACCTCATTTGAATATTAAAGAAAAGAAATATATATCCCCGAGTTCTCACTCTTCAAATCCAGTGTGGGGTAGTCAAGCGCAATTACGTTTACCTCTCGAGTGATTCTTTTTTTCGGGAGAGGATCTTATATTTCTTCAAAAACAAGTACTCATTATAGATCATATCATGTTTTAGCACAATATTCCTTCTTGCTCTTCTTTACTGGCAAAGGTTCTGAGATTTAATACTTTCTTTATCATTTCGTATATTATTTTAGGTACTGTTTCTATCTTCGTTTTCATAAATATAACCCAGTCGATATATAATTTGGTTTTATTGGGAGCCTGAATCCCGTCTTTCAAAGAAACGAGTAAAAGAAAAAAGAAAGTGACATCTAATGACCAACGGATATAATATAAACTTAATGGGGACGAAAACGTATATCAACCGAAAAGATGTTAGAAAACAAAAAAAAAAGATGGTGAAAAATAGTAAAAAAGATTTGGGGGCAATACAAAAAGGCTGAAAATACTCCTTCTTCTGAAGGCCATTCGAACCAGTTCATACTTTCCAGTCTCCACGACGATGGCAGTAACGCTGCGGAGCACTCCCAACAACTATCGCCATTCATATTATGAATTAAGGAAATACAGTCTGCTTGGATGACGAAATGATTGGTAGGTCTCTTCCTCACACGCAAGCAGGTCTTACGTTCAATTCCTAGTTTGAGCGAAGAGTGACGAAAAATCTTCATGAACTCAGCAGCTAATCGAGTACACTGTAAGCTGTGCAATTAGAATAAATGTGATCTCTCCGTAGACATGCATCCCACCCAGGATATGATGATAAAAAAACTTATAAGAATAAAGTCCTGGTCTCGGCCAGACTTCAGAATTGCAAGAATCAGTAATCTGATGCATGCAATGGAAACCTGAACTTCTTCACCAACCGTTTATACTCCAAAGACATTTGCTTCACCTTTATTCAGAAAATGCAAAGAGAAGAGACATATATAAGAAACATCGATAATCGGGCCGAGTTGGTCTGGCTAAAAAAAAGATGGATTTTTGTCGGTTCATCATTTTTCCATTTTCCAGACAAGGCACAAAACTTGTAGAAACAAAAAACCCGACGAAAGAATCGATTAACGTCTTTAACTTTATCGAAGCATTAACGGTTTGATTGACCACAAGATCAATAAGCATTAACCGTGACATTTGGCGAACACCTTAATCGATTACAGCTGACCAGACACAAATCCTCCTGAATATCAGCGGTCAAGTATCGAACTAAATAGATCAGTAAAACTTCCGGATTTGGTGTTGGTACATTGATTGATAAGCTTAAATTGTTTTTGTAAGCATTGATAATATTTACTCATCGAAAATCTTACAGATGACTAAAATATAATTCTGCTCCCGGTTTCCCGTGACAGGTTTATGGTTAGGTTCATAAAGAGTAATAAAACAATGTTTTGCATAACTTTTTAGTACAGGGTGTATGGTTGTAGTAATTCGACAATTTACCTATTTCTTCACACTTTACGGGCTACCCAAAACTCCCAAATCTTGACGTCCCCTTAAAGCCCAACTTATCAGGATTAGAAAGTGCACCTCATGAGATAGCAAGAGCAATCGCAAGAATCTTAACCCATCTCCTAATTACAATCAGCCATACGCAATTAATGAACTCCGGGGACCTCGTACACAAGATTAAAAAAACGTAGATATGAGGGACAAATTGGTGGCCAGCCCAGACATAACGTGACCTTACACACATATCCCAGTCAATAAATCCATACACCTACTTAGAAAAGAAAAGAAAAACATCGTAAGGAAACAATATAATTTTTCAGACTTATGACTGATCGGTGTTTGTTCAACTTTGACAAAACACGCTGAAGTGACAAATCGTCATCATCACTCACTTTCTTCTTAACGTTGAAAAAATGTATTCCCACCCTGTTTAGTTTTTTTTTGTTTTGTTTTTTTTTGCTCTTTAATCCCAACTTGAGGAAGAGTCTTCCAGATAAACCTTCACGTGGACATTTTTTCTTTGGGCTAAAATCTTCACCAGATCCCACGATGACAATATTGAACAAGCACGCATGGTAATCATAGTGATAAGATTCGAGACGCGTTGCTATGAGCTGTTGTCATGAATGATGTGAAATGGACACACGGTGAGAAATGAGGAGTGTTGAAATGCATGCTAGTTCACTAGAGATCAGCCATCATTCTGGGGTAGGATGAGGTCAAGTTCGCTTGAGGTTAAGCTGAGCTCATGCAATGTCTAAAATGGTTTAAATTCTCCTTGAACAGAATCTTAGAATGAATGCAGTATCCACTAAAACATGTTTTACTGTTTGAATCTTTGTTGATCAAATGGGTTTTTTAAATTTGGAAAAAAAAATGTGTATGATGATTTTGACATCACAGCGTATACACACTCGCTCTCTCTCTCTCTCTCTCTCTCTCTCTCTCTCTCTCTATATATATATATATATATATATATATATATATATATATATATAGTAGATAGATTGGTAGATAGATTGTCTATCAAACAGCAATCTTCAATGCATGTCTGGTTGAATACAACAGAAAAAGAATTCCTTTTCATTTATCTCAGCTAGTCTTTCTTGTTTACGTACATGAAAACAAATGTCTGGGACCAGTATACGTAGATATCACCCAAATGTTTCAATGTGGACAATGTTTAAAATAACGGTGTGTGTGTGTGTGTGTGTGAGTGAGCGTGCGTGTGTTTTCGCACGTGCTCGTGTGTGTGTGTGTGGATGTTTGTGTGTGTAAGTATGGTCGATTCTTTTACAGCTTTTCATTATTGCATCTGGTATACAATGGTGAGACGCACATTTACTGATAACTTATACAAGTTTCCCAATAGAAGTTGAAAGTAGTAGAAAGTGTCAACCAAAAACTGCCAACATATGTTTCTTCAGTTTGTCCGGCTGACTGACTGGCTGGCTGGCTAGCTGGCTGGCTGGCTGATCGGCTGGCTGCTTGGCTGGATGTACGTATGTCTCTCGCGAAAAGGACGTACCAATGGAGTGTTCAACTTTTACTCCTCAATATATCAATAAAAGACGAATTTTATTTGATGTTAAGAATCCCTCTCCCGGAATAGCTTTTGATATGTTTATACTGAATCAGTCTCTAGTTTTCGTCCAGCAGCATTCACAGATTTTTTTTCCATAAAATTCTGTCTGTTTTAGAGATTTCACCAAAAGATGAGAAAATTAACTTCTTTTTTTAATTAATCACTCCCAACACAAAATTCAGCCAAATGATATTTGTCACATGACGTTTTTCATTGAATGACTAACTGGACCTATCAAACATCGATTATTTTTATAAGTAGAGCTCAGACATATGCCGAGAGAAATAAAAGAAGTAGGTTTTACAGATGGTTGTACTAACTTTTTTCATTGATTACGCTTTCAACCGTTGCTTTCTCTCGTTAGAATCTGAGTCAGACGAGGCAGAATCTTTTCTATACTTTCTGAAATCCACTCGTTTGCTCAAACACGAACGAAGGAAATTAATTTAAGGCTATGTATAATAATAAGGAACGTGTTATACTGCTATTGCCGACCTCTTATTACTGAGTTCTAACTTTATTTTCGTTTATCACACAATTACAATGACCTTACCAGAAACCAGTGACGTCATGACGGTACAAATAAGTGTTACATACGCAAAAACTCAACTGAGCTGAAGAAAGTACACAACTACCCATGACAATGAATCTTCGTAGTTAGACATAAACCTTCACCAAGTTTTGCCAAATCTCTATATCATGGGCATTGCAGAACCAATACTTACTGAAATCATCTAGCTTGTCGTGCCATCTTATTTTCCATCGGCTAATTTCGCATATGATCTCTGGGTATCTGCGTTGTGAGTCGTGAGGTCCAGCAGTTGTCTGGCATTCTTGCAATATGTCCAGCCTGAGACAATTTGAGTTTTGTAATGATTTCAATGATATCTCTAATATACTTTTTATTTTTAGTTGAGCAAGATTCTCTCATGCGCATGTTGCGTGGTTCTCAGTTAGAGAGTCAATTTTTCGGTAAGTTTCCATGTTCCTGCTCCATAGGTGACTATCAGGAAGATATACTGATTATAAACATTTCCTTTTAGGACTAGTGGCATTTTCTTGATCTTGAAAGTCGACTTTGCTCTACCAAAAGCTTGCCAACTTAGTGTGATTCTTCGCTTGATTTTTTTTTTTTTGAGGATTTTATGAAGATTTGTTATGGTGATTTATTATAATCAATAACTTTATATATGGATCTGTTATATGATAAGGGATGTTTCACAACCAGGTGTCTATACAGTAAATATCCAGCCATTTGTAGTATCTCTAGAACCAGTTGCGCTGCTCCGGTAGAAATTGGCACATAATCAGAAATAAGCGCAAGTGAAAACTGACACTCACCCGTAGAATCACTCAAGCGGTGATGAGTTGCCATAAAATGAGCTTGTGTGTTGTTTGTCACTTCCATGATGACTGAGCCTGCATAATCTCAAGTCACTTGTGATTTTTTTTTTTTTTGCAGAACATTACATCACCAAGGAGTGTTACCTCATTCAAACTGTACGAACATGGCACGTTGCGACTTCTGGGTTTTCAAAAATGAATTCGGACCGTAAACTCGATGAAGAAGAATGCAACAAGTCAGGTGATGGTGATCCTGACAACCGGCTTTGTACACTGAGATAAGGGAGATGAGATAAGTGTGTATAGTTTAAAAAAAGAGTACTTCAAAATAGACCAAGGCACCATTGCCTGAGGCAGGTTATTATTATTTTTTTTCAATATTAGATTGCTGGATACTTTTGTGGGGTTCGGCGAAACATAGTAATACGGGACGACATATAAGTATATGTGATAAAAAGGGGCTGTATATATATATATATATATATATATATATATATATATATATATATATATATATATATATATATACAGTATATGTGGTACAAATCAGGTTAGCAGTATAACATAATATAATAATGTATCAATAATATAAAGCCACTTCTGAAATGTAATGGATTTATTTCATAGAGTGCTCGATACATACAACTTTTTACTCTTGAAGTCAAGTTGTTTTAGAGTAAAGCTGGAAATAAAGAGTAGAATGTGGATTCGCTATATAGCAAATCCACATTCTACTATTTATATATACATATATATAGAGAGAGAGAGGGAGAGAGAGAGAGAGATACGGTGATATATTATAAGAGGCAATATACTGATCTTCAAGATGAATTGATACACAGCTCTGTATGATAATCAGTAGTTATCTGCATTGTCATAAGATTTTTTTTATTTTTTCCACCGTTGCTGGTAAGGTTCTTTCCCTGCAAAATCAAAGCCTGAATTGGAAAAAACATGTTCAAGATTGACAGGGCGTCCCTAAACGAAATTTTGTGCAACACAAATTTCCTGCCATTACAACTTTTCTCTACATTTGGCTATTGGCCGTAATTAACAGTACATATCAATTCATGATCAAAACTATGCCAATAATAAAACTCACGAGCAGAAATAACTCTTTTGAATAGGATGCACTTTTTGGGAGGGACTAACGAAATAGACCTATAAATTTTATTCGGAGAGTTTCAATTATTTTAGATCGATTCAGTTTCTTGTCGTTGTTTTTTCCAATTTGCTATTTTTTAATTTGTTTTTTTTTTCTATCATTTGCTCGCAGCGATTTCTAATTTGCTTGCTGTATTTTTTAATCTTCCTGCTTTATTCTTTAACCGACTCGTTTTGTTTGTTTTTTATTTGCTCGCTGTAGTTTTTGATTTGTTTGTATTAATCTTCCATTTGCATACAATGGTTTTGCACACCGTATTTTCTAATTTGCTTGCTCTAGTTTTTAAATTGCTCGAAAAAAATGTAGTTTTGTATCAAGCTAAGCACCGTTCGACACAAAGCCACAAATATGGGCCACTCAATGATCGAACTCACTTCAGTTGTAACAATCCTCAAGAATAGTTCATGTGATGAGTGAATGATAGTGCAATACGCTTCGCGCCACTTTTTGCTATTACCAAAAAAAAAAAAAAAGAGAGAAAAGCTAAAATAATTTCCACCAACTCTGTTGACTGATTCCTTACTATATAAACTAAATGTACGCTTCACGCCACGTTTCGCTACTACCAAAAAAAAAAAAAGAGAGAGAAAAGCTAGTATAATTTTCAACAACTCTGTGGACTAATTCTTTACTATATGAACTAATCGTAATGGCTTCTTCTATTCACACCATTAAGACTCACGAAAATTTTTTACAATAGAAATGCTCTGATTTTGGATAGCGGGAGGAACCTGGCTTTATAGAACTTTGCATAGTATGGGGCACTTAGAAAGGATTGAAGTCAATACAGTACTAATGGTCTAAGGGACTAGTTTACTTACTATAGCCATGTGGCAAGTTGCCACCTTCTTATGTATTCTCGTACATATTATTAGATAAACCTATAGTCCTACCGAAAGGTTGAACTAATATGCATACTGCTAAGTAAGATATGAACCAGAAACACTTACATAAACCATCAATCAAAAAGAGATCGATTCTTCAAGACGTTCACAGTTGCAAATTGTGGTTCCGATATCATCCGAACCAGATCGCAAATTTTCGCAGAAGTCATTACTTACAAGTCAGGAATTGACCAGATTAACGCCCGTCCTCTCCCAGCAGGACTTTGAAATACAATGTGGAATTGACTATGTACTTTGATAACGTCTTATCACTGGGAATTCATATATCTGAGTCGCAAGAAAGCAATGATCAATCATTTGACGTGCAGGAATAACTCAGCATCGGCGTGCAGAGTACAAGAAACAATTGCATAGTTTCTGAATATTCGATTCAATGATTGCTTTATATCTAGGAGAACTATTTTGAAACAGGGTTCTATTCACTTCACGTTAAAATCCATCGTAATCTATCAGGTTGTAAGTTGTTGTTTTTTTTATGTATGAATCAACATTGAGGCGCCCAAAGCCATTTTATTGGGTAATTTATTTTTCGATAATTTAAGTATTCGAATTTGAATTGTTTTTAAAGGCTCATCTCAACTGAAGCTGTTTTAATCTGGGATCAGACATAATGTCTTAAGAGTTTCTATGACATAATGTATCATGATAGGAAAGTAGAATAATCAATGAAATGCATGAGTGCAGGCAAAAAGAAGAAGAAATCAGAATATATGCTTATTATTTTAGGTTTCACTATGATCAATTTCAGTTGAATCACTCTTTTTTTTACCCTTTACTTTATTCAGGACTGACAACGGTTTTAGCGAGTTCAGAATGTCTGTATATACGTGCAAAATCCATACATGGTTCATCTATTTTGCAGAGTTTGGAAAATTGTGTAGTTTTTCTTTCCTGAGTATAAGGAGAATATTTTTAGATTATTTTTCAAATTATACTCCACATTATTTTTGCTTTAATTTTGGATTTAAGAAATTAAAACGAGTTCACAAACGTGGTCCAGCAATACCGTAGAATAGATAGATGGATAGATAGATAAATACATAGATGCGAACACAGATAGATTGATAGATAGATAGATAGATAGATAGATAGATAAAGAGCAGACTGATTCATAGGTTGGAAGATAGATACACTGATATGAATATACTGATTGATAGATAGATGATTAGATAGATATGAATAGAATGATAGCTTGATAGATAAAAAAAACAAACATACCATAAAACATGGTCAAATGCATGCATTGTTGCGTTGATTGCAAACAATTTAATTCTTTGTGTAATGTTCGTATTTGTAATTCTCAGAACCAATTCATAAGTAGTTGAGTTTCGGTTACTTCGAGTGAGAATTGTATAAGATTAAGCGAATCTATTCAAGTTTCTGGCGCATATTAAGAGCCAATGAGCACGAAGCTCTGGAGTTGACGCGTGTTCTCTCGAGATGAAAGGATACAAGTTTAATGCCAGCAATGAAGTGATTCACTCCAAATGACTGACATTTTTCCTCCAAGCTGTTAGTTAAGAAAAAAAAAAAGAAATGATTCACTTGACCGTTAGATTTTTTTCTCTATCTCATCTTCGGTTGGCAGAAAATCGAAATGGAGTCTATGTGAACGACTTAATGTAAGTCGAATCAAGAAATGAACAAAAAAAAAAAAAAAGAATGACATGGTTCTGGATGTTCTGCTCTAGACCCCAGTGATTACAGACTTAGACACGATAGAGTAGGTCATTACATACACTGGATAGTTTGTAAGCACCACGCAAACTGCATTGGTATGAACACAACCCAGAACCTGTAACTGAAATTCAAGATGTAGTTATGTTATGACATTTCCCAGTACACACGGATAAATTCAACAAAGCCAAACACCCAGACGTAAGCATTAAGGACATTAAGGAAAAAGGAATATCTATTGATCCATATGACCATTCCATCAGACAGAAATATCTGTAAAAGAGTTTGAAAAATTGTCTAAGTACATAGACCTGGAAACAGAAATCACAAAAATGTGGCAAATTAAGAAGACAATACCAGTCGGGTACTACCCATATCCTTCACAAAGCACTTTCTATGTGCATGATTTCGCTTTTATGCCAATAAGTTCAGTTTTTTGTGTATCCTATTGTATGGACCCCTATATATATACGAAGGAATAAAAATTGCCACTGCCTTCTAAGTCATAATATCGTTGCCTGCCCTAAGTTTCAAGCTGAAATTCAATGTGAAATGAATGCTACTAGACAACAAAAATATTATAATAATAATGATAATGATAATAATAATAATAATAATAACAACAACAACAACAACAACGATAATAATAATAATAATAATAATAATAATAATAATAATAATAATAATAATAATATAAGTACTGCAACGAATCGTAGCTCTGTCATGATATGCGAAAGAGAGAGGAGACGTTAGCTGAAGACCTGAGGAGACTTATTGTCACTCAGCCTTCAGCGATAACCACTGGGCAACCGGTGTGAAACTGTAAATAGCAGAATTACTGCGACCTATGAGTACTAGGAGAGGAGGGCTGGAGACTTGAGGAGACTTGCTGTCACTCAAACTCCAGCGGTTACCACCAGGCAACTGGTGTGAGATTCCAAATAATAATAATAATAATAATGATGACAACAATAACAACAAACGACACTACATGTTAGCAGTGTCTTAACAGAGGAAGGAAAATAGAAGTGGAGATGTGAAACACAGCACTGGCGTGATAGGTGAGGGAGAAATTAGATGTGGGCTGAAAACCTGAGGGGACTTACTGTCACTCAGCCTTCAGCAATGACCACTGGACAACCGGTGTGAAACTGTACACTGCAGTATTGCTGTTATCTATGAAAATGTGGAGAGGAGGGCTGGAGACTTGAGGGGACTTACTGTCACTCAACCTCCAGCAGGTAACCACCAGGCAACTGGTGTGAATTTGCAGATACTTCTACTACTACTACTACTACTACTACTACTACTGCTGCTGCTGCTGCTAATAATAATAATATTAATAATAATAATAATAATAACTGGTGTGAGATTCCAAAATAATAATAATAATAATAATAATAATAATAATAATAATAATCACAACTATAAAAATGCAGGGACGTTAAGAGGAAATATAAATCAACACAAAACACCTACCTAAGAGTAAAGAAATAATTGATCAGAAGATAAAAACGGTAAGACGGTTTGAGAAAATAATTCAATCTTACCGCCAAAACCTGGTGTTCAATATGGACGCCGGAAAAATCTACAGAGAGATGGCAGGCAGTAAGTGGGGATTAGAGAGCCACCTGTTATAGATTATGAGAAGAGGTTATGGGTAAACATTAGGAGCAGTGGTAAAACGAGCGGCTTTGGGGAGAAGATGAAAGATTAGAAGGCAACACATTGGAGGAACAGGGCAATATAACAGTGGAAGAAGTCTATAAGGCTCTGTGGAAGGCACACAACTGGAATCGCCATGAATGGATACAATTCCCTAAATACAATCATCTGCAAACGTGAATTTAACAAAATCTCTGTCCACCAACCATCTATAAACAAACCAAGGCAATAATATCGACTAGAATGTACTCCCATATTGCAAACAATAATATTTTTCCCCAAGAACAAAAAGGCTGTAAAAAGTTCTCACGGGTTCAGACACTAACTACTAATTAATAAGATGATACTCGAGAACTGTCAAGCCGAACTCCGTGAATGGGTTTGATAGTCTACCACATACTTAGGTACTTAGAAGTATATAGAATCGCACCAGCATGCTACTACAGAATATCAAGTTCTTTCTCATCTACCATAAAGGTAGATCTTAATCAAGGAATATAGCCATTAGCCGTGGAATCTTTCAAAGAGATTCTCTTTCACCCCTACTCTTTTGTTTAACCCTCATTTCTCTTTCAAGTGAATTCAACTTAACCACCTTTGGATATAAGCGGTAGCAAGAAAATAAACCACGTAATCATCATGGATGGTCTTAAACTCTATGCAAAGGATGACTCTGAACCGAGAAGGCTGATGCAAATTGTTAAGAGTCTTGGGGAGGATACAGAAATTAAATTTCGCCTCAAATGTGCGAAAGCAATTTTCAGACGAAGAAAACTGGCAACAACCAACGATATCCTCTTAAAGCTAGACGCAACCATTCATGAACTTGAATAGAAAGTTACTGATAAATACTTCGGAATTAATAAAGGCAATTGAATCCAATATGTTTTCATAAAAAGAAGAATTTTTAAAAAAATAGTACTACAAAAGAGTTCAAGCTATCCTTAAAACTGATCGGTATCCAAGTTATCAACACCTTGGCGATACCTATAGATACGGTGCAGCTTGAAGATAACTGATATAAGCAGAATGGACGCTAGAACAAGGAAACTTCTCGCCAATAGCAGAATGCACCACCAAAAGCAGATGTAGATCGACTCTACCTCCCTAGAAAAGAAGGCGTTAGAGGTATTATCCAGTTAGAACCGTCACACCAAACTATAACCACCTGCAGGCAAGTGATGACTGGGTGTTGACTCTGGTGAAATACCACGAGGCAGCAAAAAGGCTTCGCTCAGTTGTGAGAAAACCCAAAGCATTTTGAGATGAACTAGATATGACCGACATAATCCAACAGGTCCCTATACAAGCTGCCCCTAAGGTCGCGAAAAATGTAAAAACTACAGCGACAGGAACTACGAATGTTAGAACATTTGGAACAAAAACCCCCGCACGGCCAATATCCACTAGGCATCCAAGATGCTGGAGTAGATATTACCAGTTCAGAGTTAAAAACCCAAACAGAGGGCTTCATCCTTGCTGTCATACAATTGTTTTTGTGTAGCCCCCTATATTGGTCTGGTATTGATACCCCTTTTTTGTATATATGAGCCAGAAAAAAAATTCCAGTGCCTACTAAGTTGCCCTTTGACTTTCGAGCAAAAACTCAGCGTGCAACGACTACTACTACTACTACTACAACTAATAATAATAATAATAATAATAATTAATAAACAAATAAATAAAAACAATGAAGATAAACAGGAAGGAATGAAATACGAGCATTGGTGAAAGAAACCACTCTACAGCCAATAAATCTTCCGTACAATAGGAGCTGATGCAGATCAGAATAAAACCCACCTGTAGTTCCGGAGCTCAAAATTGAAGGCCGAAATGAAGCGTTTCATACTAGCAGCCTCGGACTAGAAACAAAAAAACACGAATCTAAATCAGTAAAATGTGGCTGCTCAGGACCAAAATAATCCTGATTGGTTTTGGATCCATTGGATCACTCAAAAAGGGACCAGTGAACTTGCCGACAGTTAACCTGCATATATGAAATACCGAAAATAGCTCTATGCTCAACTGCTTGCATTCGTATCGATGTGATTGTATGTCCTACAGCAGAATAATTCATTTAATGTATACATTGAAGTTTGTTTGAGAAAATTTTTACCATACTTAGCTCCCTGGTTAAAGCCCGGCTGGCGACATGATGAAACGACTGTTTTTTTTTAGGCATAACATGGAGTAAATGTTGAAAATGTAAACCCTCTAAACCCCATTGGTGCAGCCTGTACACTTGATTCATACATTACCTGCCAACTAGCCAGTATCACTTAAAAACTGAAGAAATCTATGCAAACCTATGTTCAGAGTTTTGTTTGATAATTTTTAATAATAATGGAGTTAAGCAAAAAGGTTCGAAAATAGAATCTTGAAGAAGATTTGACCCCATCCAAAC
Organism: Thysanoteuthis rhombus; assembly: GCA_963457665.1. NCBI lineage: Eukaryota > Metazoa > Mollusca > Cephalopoda > Oegopsida > Thysanoteuthidae > Thysanoteuthis > Thysanoteuthis major. The sequence continues at coordinate 51,739,929 of OY735207.1, read as the reverse complement.
AACCGCAATATCAGACTCAACAAGAAAATCAGTCGAGAAGTATAGGAACGTTCCTAGCATCATATTTCCACAGTGTCAGGAGAGTTTGAAATGTTTCTTTGAGGTTTATTTTGATTATTCGGTCCTAAAATACAATAACATAACAAGTGCCAAAGTTATCACCTTTGACATCCATAAATAACTTTCTTATTTTTACATCCCTAGCTATCTTTATGGCTAAAAATGTTATGTATGCTTCAAAATTCAAAGAAAAGGTTAGGGTTACGTTTGAGTTTTTGAGAACGATGTCTTATATATAAAAGAAAAAAAAAGGATATCCTATAGCGACGACAACAGCGTTATTTGAAGCGTGCATAAAACTTTTAGATTTTAGCTCACTTGGAAAGGAAAATGTAGCTGTAATAATAAAAGGGGGCTAATATTTGACGTTCTTCAAACTATCGTATCTCAGGAGAAAATAACCAAGGATTATCACAGGTTTATTAGAAGAACCCAAAACAAATCAAAAAATCGTATTTACATTCAGGAAAGCATTCAACATTTCAATTTAAGAGGAATCGAAAGGAGAAGAAAATTATGCTCTGTAGAATCCGACTCTACTTTTTGAATACGAGTCGCTGGATTCTCATCAAACTGTTACCCTGCAACCTTGCAGTGAGTAATAGGCTCGTTTGAATCACTAATCGGAATAGGAAACATCTTTATATTGGCAAAGAAATTGACTGGAAATTTCCCTGCGGTGCAACAACCGTCTTTATTTTGCAAATTCAATTCAGCACAACGATCATGGATCTTTGAAAGTAAATTCTCCAGGATGCAGCATATTCTCCCGAGCTGTTACCATTGGGCTATCGCTATTTCAATTAAACACACATTCTCTGGTCAGCAGTTCCATCAATATAAAGGAATCGAAAGCCTGTCAGCATTTCGAAAGTAGCAAGAAAAGAAAGATATCTTAACAGATCACTGCATCAGAATGATCAAGAGCACAATACTTTTAAAGACATGTATCTGCTGTAGATTATAATGTTCCACTGAAGCGTGTCCATTGTTGCCAAAGGGATCGAACAGAATAGAAGTAATGTGGCATAAACTTCCTTAGAAAATAGTCGAAAAAGGCTGCAAATGTAATGGAGCTCTTGGGGAAAATCGCAGATTCTATCATAACTTGTCTTTGGGACTAATGTTTGTTATGCTCCGTTGAAAATATTACGGTAAATTACCGAAAGTCCCTCGATCTCCCATTTCCTTATAAGTCAACATCTAAAATACATGACGTACATAAGACGACTAGAAAATCCTTTTGTGCAAAAACAACTACTGTGCAGACGTAAAAAGAAATATCTTCACTGCTTATGGAAGAAATACGAGAAAACAAACACCACTCTTGACAATTCAACTGAACGCGAGATGCAAAATAAAGCCGAGTTCAATTCTATGATATAGGTATGGAGTCTTGGAGATACTTGCTGAATTCCAGGGATTCAAAAGGAATAAAGATGATGATGATGATGATGATGATGATGATGATGATGATGATGATCTCTTTGAATAAAAACTGCAATCGATCTCATATGATGGAATACGCAATGTGAAAGAACTTTAATTTGTGAATAATCATGTTATGACTCGATATGAAAGTGAAATATATGGATTTTCTTTAGATCAACCTAATAATAAAGCCTTTTTAAGTGAATGGAAACCCTAGCTATACCTGTGAAAGAAAATCACGGATATATTTGAACTTCTTTGAGAATATATGTATATACATATATATATATATATATATATTCGTAAAACATGACGGGGTTACTTATGTATAGAACGGACACTAGGGAGCCTAAATTTATTCTATTACGAATTTTCTTAAATATCATAAGTATATATATATATATATATATATATATATATATATATATATATATATATATATATATATATATATATATATGTATATAGTGATTGTTAACAATTCCAATTCAAGACTAACCTGCATTTTTTCAGTGCAGTCATGAAATCAACACTTTGGTTTACGAACGGGTTTAAAAGATTTCAGTCCAAATTCATTGTGCTTATGTCACCACCTTTGTGCCCTCTGTCAACCACGCAGCCCGTCTCCCTCATAATCAAACGCAACTTCTCTGTAACCAGTCTTCCTACGAGCAACCAATCCTTGTTCCAAGAAACTTTGAATTGACAATTGCATTAAGAACTTCAGTTTTACGATCACCATATTTTGCACTAATTCCGTGTTCTGAATAGGCTTCGTCGGGTAATGTCACTATTTGGGCGTGCTAGACCTGATTGAAAGAAGGTTGTTTCCTTATCTAATCACTTGCAATATAAACGCTTATATCCACGAAATTGACTATCCAAAAGACAAGAAGTAAAAGAAAAAAATAAATGGCTGAAGCAACATAATGCAATAATCAATAATCGTACAATACAAAACGTACAACAAAAATGTCCGCTGTAATCTGACTCATTTATTGCAAGAATTCGTTTATTTCATTGGTCCTAAACCTTTCAGAAGCACTGCTTTCTTATATGCATGTATATATATATATATATATATAGAGAGAGAGAGAGAGAGAGAGAGTGGGAGAGGGAGAGAGAGTGAGAGAAAGAGAGTGAGAGAAAGAGAGTCGCTACGATCAAACCCCATTCATCAACTCTTTTATTTAGAAAATAGCTATATAGTCGAAGCCTGAGGCGATTAATTTTAAAAATAATAATTTGAATAATGAAATAAATTCAATTACCACATTCACTCCTATTTATGCGTCCAAATATGTTCATATATACATATATATATATATATATATATATATATATATGTGTGTGTGTGTGTGTATGTATGTGTGTGTGTGTGTGTGTGTGTATGAGCGTGTGTGAGCATGTGTGTATTAGAAGCAACAAACTAATTTTGTCTATTCAATTCCTTTCCTTTGTTTCCCTTGTTTGTGGACAATCTTTATCAAAACAAAATCGAAACTATACAAAAAAAAACTTCCCAGGTTTCTGAAACTGTGAATCTCAGAACTTCCGTTCATCATTGATCATTATAAAAATTGATTTTTTTGCGTCCACGACTTCAAAGCTGTTTATGTGAATAAATTTTTACGACCTATCAATTTTGTCTGAGCCAAGATATTTTAGTGGGAAAAATCCTTTGGTTCAAATAGTGGGTAGAAGATATTTTTATAAGTATACAATATTAATTAAATCTTACTTTTTTATGTATTACAGACCGAGTAACAAAGAAACAAACATAAAAATTCACACTGTTTATTACAGAAATACATGATATCCCAAGTGGAAAAATCATGTTAACTCGAGCATTATTAACTCTTTTTTAAAGATTCATTATTCGCTTTCAGAATCTTTCTGAGTAAAGACTTGACTATGATTACATGCATCTGTAACCATTGATTGAGTCTTCATTATGTTTCGCAACTGAATAGTAAATCTTTGCTCGGCGGAATATCTTTTACGATGAGAAACTTTCACATGACCAAATGGTTAAGAACAATTCTCGTTTTATTCAAGTGTTTACAAATATACTATTTTATCTGTGCCGTAGAAGCACAATCACGTATTTCATTATTCTTTAAATTCAACACTTTTGCTGTGTAAACAAAACACGAAATTTTTAAAATCAAGATGATTTCTGCAACCATTTTTTCATTGAACACATAATAATCAAGATTATTGCTTTAGCATGAATGTATTCATTTATTAAAATTGAATAATCCTTTGCGTATTTGTAGCAAACTTGTCATTTTGGCTCAATCAGTGATTCCAAATTACAATAGGGAAACGTTAATTTTATTATCTGGTAAGTCTAACTTGCCTAGACCGACAAACAGTGGATAGTTTCACCACCATAATCAGCCGCAATAGCTTTTTAGCGTCTGTTTGACATAAGCCTTTTAGAGAGATCTCTATGATAGACATAACGGAGCCTGTATACTCTGAATTCGTCTACTTCGTCCCGCCATCTTATTTTGTGTCGGCCACAATTTCTCATATGATCTCTGGGGGATCCACGTTGTGAGCTGTGATGTCCAGCTGTCGACTGACATTCTTGCAACATGATCATACCGTTGCTGTTTGAGTTATCTATTGGACTTTATATCTCTGACTTTTTTCTTTTAATACAATATGCTATCTTGTGATCCCTCCACATAATGTTGAACATGACCTCTCTTGTGTACATTGCATGGTTTTCACTTTGAGGTTCAATATTTTGGCAAAGTTACCCTCTAAATATCATTGCAATTGATACAGAACTCTTGAAAATATTGTGTGGGCCGACAGGTATACCTGAGTGGATACTTATAAATAAACGAAAATATCTCTCAATTAGAAAAATCCTGGTGCACCTTAGAATTTTTCCTTGACCCCACCTTGCCCAAAATTTCATAGAAATTTATCGAGAACCCTTGGAGACAAACAGAAACAGACAAGCAATACACACACACACACACACACACATATATATATATATATATTCTACGTTTCTCAGAATTAAGCTTTACAGTTTTAAACGCTAAACATGAAAAACTATTAAGAAAAATCTTTTTGTGTCACTTCAGTCACTTATTTCTCAATATCTATTAATGTAATTTACGTAATCTATTTCAGTATGTTTTATGCTCTACGTATACTTTGTAATTGTGGTACTATGTGTAAATTGTCTTTCATTGGGATCATCAGTTGTTTACCATGTAACCGTTTCGGGCATTTTCAAAACAGAAGTTATTTTAATACGGCACCCCAGCAGTGTTGTTCAAACAACACCCCCTTCAGATATGATTTTAACATAGAGCATATGTCATACATTACATAAATACAAGTCTGTTCTAAATAATAAAGAATTTTCAACGGTAGCGGTTGGAGATACACGAATAATGGTTTGAGCCCTTTCAAGAGATTTTAGGATTTCAACGGCGACCACATCATGTCATCTTAAGGCAAGAGTATATTATATATACTTTTTTTCCGTCTTATGCATCTATCTTAAAAGGTCAGACGGAAGCAAATATGATGTATAAAAAAGATAAAATAGTATACTAAGAGCAAAATTCTATACATTCGCCCTTACAGCTTCAACACAATCTAAAACTAAAAATTGAAAATAAAGTTCCCTGCCGAACCTTTAACTATGTATAAACTCGTTGAGGTAACCTCATATTGAATCTTTTCAAGTTCCCTGCGGGCATGTTGAATTACATTCGTCTCAGCTCCACATGCTTTCAACGTTGTCAGTACGTTTCTCAGAATTAACAAGATTCTGAGAATTATTAATAATATTACGTATGAATGTCGATATAACCGTGAGCTATTGGGAAGCACTACGCACAGAAAAAATATATATATAAAATGCATTCATTTCCCAAGAAAAGTTTTCCTGGCCATTCTTCTATTAGTGTAGCTGCTGCATTATTATAATAGGTTGTTAAATGTGAAATATCGGAATTTGCTTCTAAGAAAATAATTCAATTCAATTCAATAATAGATTCAATGTGAATAGAAATATACTTTATTGTTATTGAAGGCTTTTGTGTCCTCAACAGCTATGATGTCCACCAAAGAAGTTAGACTTATTTTCAAGTACGATTTCAAATAAGGACATATTGCTGCTCAAACTTCTGAAAACGTCAATAAAGTATTGGAGTAAACTTTTACAGTGTTAAGTGTCCAGCGTTGATTGAATTGGTGGTTCCGATGTAGAAAATATGGAGGCCAACAATAAACCTCGATCAAAGCCCAAATCTGCTCTTTATGATACAGAATTATGAACAGCGCCAGTCGACGACACACGGACAATGGTGCGAGTACTCTCTAGAGATTTTAGCATTTGTACAGTGACCAAATTACGTCATCTCATAGCAATAGTAGAGGTTAAAACATTTCTCCTGATATTTCCTGAACCTTCCCATATTAAGCACGCATCAACCCCCATAACTCTAATGCTAATTTTAGTAAGAATCTGTTCTATTTATACGTTTATTGAGATCCCTGCACGTTACGCTGCGATTACCCATTTCGTTTGAATCCAGCAATTTGAATAAAGCAGACAACGGAGACGTTCGTTACGCTATGGGATTAAATTTGTATGGAATTTGAGATTCAGTTTCAGCAAACCAGAGTTTATTTATATGGAAATGTATTGGTTTATTCTACTAGAAAGCTCATTTTTTTTAAAATATTCTATTACTATAAATCAGAATATTACTTATTCTATTTAAAGTATCGTTTATTTCATTTTATAAATCAAAAAGTAATCATTTTACTTTTTCTAAAGATAATATACCTTATTTTATTTGGAAAAGAAGAAGGGAGAAAAGATAGGTGCTTTACCAATAGGATACGAAGAGAAGGGGAGAGAAAAGAAAGGTAGTTTAACTGTAGGGCGGGAAAAGAAGGAAGGAAAAAAAGTTAAGCAGTTCATTGAGATGGTAGGGAGAGAGAGCATGGGAACAGAAGTTACGCAGTTTGATAAGATGGTGGGGATGACAGAAAAAGCAGTTAGAAAGTTTACAGACGTGGTATATTTTTTGCCTACGGGACTAATCAATGTTTTAATAGCATGTCGCTAAAAACATGGACCGGCTACGACGGTCGGGATAAGGTGAGATAATGAGAAGATAGTTGCATGGGTGGGGGAGAAAGAGCATTAACATGAAATAGTTGTCAACTGTCGTGGATTTTCCAGTGGTCCACATAGTAAGATATAATCAAACTCTTTAATTTAGAATAAACTTGCTTTGAAACACTTCCGATTAAGTCTTCAGGGGCGGATCCAGGATTTAGAACAGAGGAAGGGGTCCAATTTTTTAAAAATCCATCCGTCTGATTAGTCTGAATTTGATTTGTGATTACTTTGAAATATTTCTTTTTGCAAAAAAAACGTCGATCAAAATTGTCATGAAAATTCTTAAAATAGGTTTCTAGAGTTTTAAAGTTGGTTTGGCTGGCTAGTTGGTGGTGAATCACGCGTATAGGCTGACCTTACTGAGGTGGAGGGTTGAACTTTTCAATATTAATCTCTTTTTATGCCTGGAAGAAACGATCTTTTTTTTTTTAAATTCCTCCTTCAATTGGTTTTTGGTCAATTTGCAATGTGAGTTTGTTATTATTTCATTGTTAATTAGTTCAAACAACATTTTTACCAGCTGTTTCAGAGGTGTTCATCATTTTCATCATATAGCTTTACAATAGTCGATTTATGGAAGCGTCGGCGGCCAAACGGTTAGCCGTACGCAAAATGGACGATCTGAGTTCAAATAGTGTCTGAGATCGATACTAATGCCTTTGGAAAATACATGAATCCTTTCTCTCAGCAATGGCTTAAATAGCATTTAGAAAAGTGAGTTACTCCACTTCCGGTTCCTGTCGCCTCAAAGGCCTTATCACGTATAGCTTGACTGGGAACTTGTGATATATGAAGCCCGGGTAAAAACGACAGGTGTCGTAGCTAGCATCATCATGTCTTTTAACGTCTGTCGTTGAATATAGACATTCCCCAGGATCCGCAACATTTCTCTATCATGGACATCGCAGAGCCAGTATTTTCTGAATTTGTCTAGTTAAACTTTCCATCTCGTATTCTCTAATCCTCGGTTTCGCATATGATCTCTAGGGATTAATGTTGTGAGTCGTGATGTCCAACATGGCTTGCCCATTGCCATTCGAGTTTTTTATGATAGATTCTATGCTGTCAAGGACCCCTCTTTCCTTCCTGATATATTGTGCTATCTTGTGATCTCTCAATGTGAGGTTGAGCGTGTTTCTCTCATATGCATGCTGCATGCTTCTCAGTTTGCAGGTCTGTCTCTTGGTCAGGTTCCATGTTTCAGCTCCATAGGTGACTATCGGGAGGATGCATTGGTTGTATATTTTTCTATTTTGGATTATTGGAATTGTCTTGTTTTTGAGGGCTGAGCTTGCTCTGCCAAAGGCTTCCCATCCTAGGGTGATTCCTCACTTGATTTCATCTTCTTTTGCGGGTTTCATAGAGATTCGTTGTCTTAGGTAGTGAATGGTCGATTTTTGGTTGAATCAATTATTTTGGAAACAGTTCCCCAAGTGTTTAAATGTTTTCTGAAGGCCAAAAATACGCAGTGTATGTTTGCAGATTATGTGGTCCCCAATTTCGCTAAAGAAAAAAATATGGGGTCTTCGTTCGCTCTCACCCTGATAATCATGATCTGATTCTCAGCTATCAGTATGCAATATCAAAAGTTTCACTAAAGCAAATTTTGCATATTGAGTGGATTTGACGGGTGGTTTTAAAGTAACATATATCATCATCAGCAACAGCCTTTTAGCATCTTTCGTTGGACATAAACGTTCCCAAAGATTGGATAGACCTCTCTATTGCGGGCGTCACAAAGCTAGTACTTTTTGAGCTTGTCTTGTCCGTTAAGCCATCTTATGTTTTATCGGCCACATTTCCGTATATGATCACTGGGAATTGATATTGTATGTTGTAATGTCAATCAGTCGCCTGACATTTTTGATACATGACCAGCCCATTGCCTCTTGAGTTTTCTATTGGATTCTATGATATGCTGTGCTGTGCCATGGCCTCTCCATGATCCTTTCTTGTAAACGTTGCATGATTATCAGTAAAAGGACCAATATTTTGATTAGATTCCATGTTTCAGCTCCATAGGTGACTATCGAGTGGATGCATTGGTTGTACACTCTTATTTTTAGGATCAATGGGATATCCTTGTTCTTCGAGCTTGAGCTTGCTCTACCGGAAGCTTACCAACGTTGAATGATTCTTTGCTCAATTTTTCCTTCTTTTCAGGGTACGGCACTACAAAACCAAGTAATCATTTTATTTTGAATCAGATATCAGTAATATTTTATTTATATATTAACAATTTCAAAATTGCATTTTCCAAGACAGTACATTTTACTTTATGTGCAGCATGACTGAGACTATAGATACTGCCAATTTGACTTATGGTTTTCTTTTCCTGTTCCACAAAATAAATCGCAGTTTGAATGCTTTTTTAGATACTATTATCTGGGGTGATCTTTGCATGCAATTCTTTTTTTAATTGTTTTTTTTTCCTGTTTATGCGGGAATATAAACATTTTATTCAGGAATGATGGGCTATTCTTGATAAATGGGCCACTTATCTGAGAATATAAAAAAATATCTCAATAAAAAATATTGGTCTCGCCATTAGGAATCACCAAGTTACCCATGAATTTCAATGCAATGATATGATCTTTTATAACTCTCCAGGGTTGGAAAAATTTGAAAAAAAAATGATGTACTGCGCTTTCACTATCTCCCCCCTCTAATAATGGTTGTAATCTGACAATGTGGAATTCAAAAATTTTTTACTTCCATTTTCAAGTTATTATCACCGTTCATTTTTTTTTAATTTTACCATTCAATAATATTTTTTCTATAAATCCCTTCTAGAAATATTAATTCATTCTTTTTTCCTGAAGATTTATTAAAAATCGTTAAGGAAATAATAAGCTATTTTACTAAACATTCTTTTAATAACGAAGAAAATCAAATGACTATCAAAATATTTTGTTATTCGTATCTGAGGGGACCAAAGCTAAGAAAACACAGAAGGTATTAGCCAACAGATACTACGATATGTATGTGTGTATGTGTGTGTGTGTGTGTGTGTGTAGATTAGACGGAAAAACAAACGGCCACATCGAAGATAATTAACACCACATATAATTCCACAAATACGACATTATATACATTCATATTCAGCAATCCTTGAGAAAGGAGAGAGAATCCCGTTTTTAAACCCTGAAGGTAACAAATGAGGAGACCTACAATCTTTCACCTTGCGTCCAAAATTGCCAAAAGTTATTTTATCTGCCGGTGGGAGGCAGAGAATGAGCATTTCCTGGTTTCTAGCCAGAACTATTACTGTTGGACTTCTTTACGCAGCTTATAAGCTCTCATTACTGATTTTATCGAGCAGAATCTTGGTTGGTCTAAATTTTGATGATTCAGCACCATATCTGACCAACCAGAGCGCAAGACAAATCCTTAATCTCAATGGGTTTTCGAGTAGTTCCATAGGCCAGGTTTTAATTTTGGGTCTCGGAAAGACTGAATTCCTCACCACACTATTTTCGGAATAGTAACCAATCATTTTTTTTCTACCTATATTTTTGTAGATTTTTTTGCTTAAAGGTTTCGTGATATATATTTGTTATCATATTTATTTATTTATCTTATTTCTGCTTATCAAATAAAAGAGAATGGTTAGTTTGAATATATGAATATTTATAACTTTTCGGGGAATAAAGGAAAATCGTTTTCCAAATGATAAGCCAACCGTGGAATCGAAAAATCGTTTTTTCGGACATCTAAAAGGCATAATTCGAAACTATGAAATCGGATCTAGTAGACCGTATATTGGGGGATAAAGACGGGAAACTACTCTGTAGAATGAATAGGATGAAAAAGGTGACACATGTCTACTGTGTGATATATCGAGACCAGTTCATAGGAAGATTAAGGAAGTGAATAAAACACATGATCGAATTGTTTATCCAAGGGAAGCCGGGTATACATTGTTTGAATAGTTACCATAAACATTAAGATGATTATACTATCTTGATTTATTTTCCATTGGATGGAACATTATTTATTCGTTTTTGACGAGTATTTTTTTCATCTTAATTTTTCTTGTTACTTTTTATCGCAACTAAGTCTATGATAGTGAGTAAACAACGCTGATTTGAAACGCATAGTTGTACAGTCGGTAAACGAGTTTCGTACTTATAGGCAGTTTCCAGAAATAAACGGAACATGGGTTCGAACCTCACCTAGAATTTTCCCTTTTTTCCTCATTTCCAATCTACGATATTGACTCGTTAAGGTGGACTTGCTGTCTGAGCAGGTTGTGATGAAAAGTAACTACAAGATTCACAATGGAAGAAAATAATAATCGAAAATCAATAATGAATAACGATACTTGTCCTAAAGCTTAATTCCTGTTTGTTCTGTATTTTCATTGTTCGAAGTTTCTGACAAAATTCAATTTCAAAATTTCTAAGGTAAAAATAAAACTCTAGAAGATAAAATTAAACAGATCTGACAGATAGGTGACCGTCCCCAGAATAGTAAATCAGAAAAAGGTGATATTACCTTTGCTATCTAAATTAGAGGAACATGTTTTACCCCTTGTGTTCCTGTCTGTTCTTCCTTTCTGTCTTTGTATCTTTCCCGCCGTAAATGAACTTACCCATGAATCTCAATCCAATACGGTAGAAGGGTGGGTAAAGGGCAGCGTAAGAGGTGATAAGATTTTGAAAGAGATCCATGCACAGTTATATCCCGTACATCGTAGCTATCTGTCTCCACAACAAAATATCTCCAAATGTTCTCTGTCTGTCCTAAAAACATCTCCAAAAGTTCCAAATGAAATTCAATGGGATTCTGTGGAACGGTGGAAAATTGGGAAATGAAATAAGATATTATATTTTGAAGCAGATCCAAGAAAAATAATCATTGCTCCATCGTAGTAACAATTGCGTTGGCATAGGTATGTTCTTTCTGAATGTTTTTTTTTTAGTTTACGAAAGTGTTTACACCTTGATCATGGAATTGAAGTTCATCAACATGAAACAATTTTTTCTGTTGAGTCTCCCCATAGATGAAAGTGGAACAAAGCCTGATCAAGTTGAAAGCTCACGGAACCGAAGTTATTCATCAAGTCAAAATGTTACACCATAGATGCGGCAGTATTTTTTCATATGCAAAGATCTAACGAGGATAATGCTACCATCTTAATTGTCAGCATTACATGGAAAATTTAGTCCAAAAATATCTTAAAAACAACTAGAAACGTGCAGTTTCTGCAGATGTATATTGAAAAACTAGGAAATTAATACGTTAAATATGATTTCTACATTTACTCCATTGAAACATTTCTTGACTTACAAAAAAAATATTCATTTTGTTAAAATAATCTAAATGGCAATATATAAGATCGAGGCGAAAACAAAAACGTCTAAATTTAGATGGAAAACACGAATCGGCAACACTGAGCAAGGACTGTAACTCAGCAACATCTGCATAGCCTAGACTGGAGAAGGGACGTAACTAACATTTCAGAATGTCAGTCAGTGACGACAATCGGTGAAAAAGATTTTAACGTATCTAAAAAGAGTTTCTTTGTAAATACTGCCTAAAATACTGGGAAATATTGTTCCGTGACATTTTTTCGGGGCAATGTAATTTATTTGGCGGTGCTCATATTCTATCCAAGAAGTATACAACAGGTTGTACTAGGTTACATGATATCAACAGTAAGTATTAATCCCTGATCTGAACGCTTGAGGAAGGCGAATACAGGCATGAATCCAAAAGCAAATTGCAGAAGGAAACTCAAACTACCTTGGGTGGGGTTCGTACTCGGTTCAACAATCACACTGTTCGCACTGTTAATCGTTTTGCTAAACTCAAACTTCCCGAGAAATGTAAAAGAACAGAGTTAACATAATCTTTATTTGAGGATGTAAGATTTTTGAATGAACTCTACTCTCGTTGATATTGTCATGTCACTTCCTGCCACTTCTCTTCGGCTGAATGCCAAGATGTATAAATGGTCGGCATTTGGATGACGTCAGCGTGCATTTGGCGAGTCAAGTCTTTGTCAATGATACATAATTGAACATGGGCGTTATGATTCAAGTGACCAAAAGTTCTTTTGGTTTCAGCATCAATCAAATACAAATACGCCAACAGGAGACAAATGGTGCCCAGGTCACACCGATAACAATCTTTCCCCCATAACATAGGCAACTAAAACAATTCAATGCTGAATAGTAACAGATGATTAATTTGTCTTGTGGTGTCGTATATATTTTACTTGAAAAATCCTCCGTCAGGTCAATTGAGTAAGCATGCCATATTGAGTTGGGCGATATTAGACTTTCATTACTATAATGTAAAAATCTTTCTACAATAGGGAAACCAAATGTTAATCTTGCTCACATATACAGTCTACTAGAGGTATACTGGAACCGTTTGAGGTATCAAATGAGGTCAAAAGTTCTTTAGAAAAAAGCGGTTCAACCGAAATTTAGATGTTGATCTTACTTTGATTAGAACACTACTCAGAGCTGCAGGAATATTTTAATCAAATTGAAACTTTCTTGTTTCAAGATTCGAAAGTGACAGATTCATGTTTCACAGAAGAAATTCTGTAGCTGCTTCACAATACTTGATTTATTACCTCAAGAAACCCTGTTTCAGCGAATGAAAATGTTCGCTTTCCTGAATAGTGACTTATGATGGTTGTTGAGACTTTCTTTGATTGAGTTCACTCGATCAATTATTTCAATTTTTTTAAATATCATTTGGCGTGAAGGAGGTTGGGATCACGAAACGGTATTCAAAATAATTCTGTTCCTCGAATTAAAATGTCCACATTTTATAGCATTTCATTTGAGTTTATTCCAATAATATTAAAGGAAATATCGATTTTTTTTAAAAATTGAATGAATTCAAGAACAGGAAAAATACCGAATAATGAAACTTGAAAAATCTGTTCCGAAACTAAAATCTTTTACAGAAAAGAATTAAAACTTAAAGGAAAAAATTAGAATTGAAATGAATAAGACGGGAAGAAAGGATGAAAGAATCAAGAAAGAGAAAAAAGGAAAAAAAATGATGACGTGTCCTGACCAGAATTTTGAAAGTTTCTTGGAAATGTTTATTTTTTTAAAAAATAGATAGATAACTATAAACATCTCAAACAGACGAAAGTCCATATAGGCATATATATACCTTACATTTACAAATCCACTGAACGCTTCAGATTTCATTTGCATAATAAACTCTCTGATATATATGATTGAGCATCAAGTGTGAGAAACATTAACTGTTTGAAATTGAGTGTGGAAATAGTGCTCTGCTTTACCCAAAATGGTGAAACTTTTTTTTTTTTAATTCTTGGAACAGATAAGATCTAATTTAGAAAATATATCGAGGTTTTAAGTTTTCTAAGCAACCATTTAGAAAAGAAATGACCCCTCACCATAGCTTACAGGGTTAACATTTTCCTTTTTTTCAATGAAAGCGGAAGTGGATAGACTCTAAAGCGGGTTGGGGTCGGATTTACCATGTGCATCTGATGTAAAACTGGATTCCTAATTTTCCTAGTTTTATAGCTTATAAAAATGACCCCATTACTTTTTATTTACATTGCATATAACCCCCTCCAAGTCTTTTAACTCAAGGGTTTCTCAAAAAGCTTTCAATTTAAGACGTCCCCCTATGTCAATTGTATATGCATGTTAAATCTTGTTGGACTGCTGCCATATTGAGAAGCTTCAATAGTGTAACCAACAAACGGACACATGCACACAGAGGTGGTGTGACACCTTTCAAATATATATTAAGAGAGTAGTGGAATTTCGGCAGGTATGGGATGGTAACAACACAGAAAATGAACTCAGTGAGCTGATTTCAAATCCTGGTAGAGACAGTCAGTTGAAAAAGGCATGGAACCATCTCTCCTTCGTAGCTATAAATGAATAGCGCTGTTTGAAATGAGTGATACCACTTCAGGTGCTTCTTGCCTCTAAATCTATTTCACATATCTCAAACGAGCCGATTAAGAAGTAATGTGATATGTGGGGCCTAAGTTGGAACGGCTCAAGTCTTGGCCGGCGTAAGGGAGCTGACTTTTTTTTTTACTCTTTAGTACGCACTAATCCGGATGAAAAACTTTTTCTTGTTGACCAAACCAATGTGTTGTTGTTGTTGTGGTTGGTTTTACGATCATCATCAGCAGCAATAGCAGCCTTTTGGGCGTTTATTTTTGGACATAGACCTTCCCCCAGGTACACGACACCTCTCTATCATGAGCGTCGCAAAACAAATACTTTCTGAATTTGTCTAGTTCGTCAATACTGAGAGGCAAAGATATTTGGGGTGTATATTTAAACGCTTAGTTAATTTTTTTTCACCAATCATAATTTAACACCCAACGTTTTGAGAAAAAGGATGTAATTCTCTAACTCAAGTCCTGGTTGGGGACGTTTTTTTTTCGGTAGGAGCATCGAGAATAAAAATAACAAGTACGATCCTCAGCTACGATTTTAAAATATCGCGTGTGAGTAGCGTGTATATGTGTATAAACATATGCAGATACACACACTCTACATACTCACATGTCACACATATAATATGTAAGTATGTACATACACACATGCAAACACACACCAGCTATACATGGTGCATTCACATGCACATATAATATACATAAAAGTATGGCATGTATACATATGCTATATACTCTCATGGACATGTGAACACACTTGCCACGTATACACATACGTACACAATACACAGAATGATCACATATAAACATGTGTATGCATACAAAAATAACGTGCAGACAAATGTCATGTACGCAAGCACACGCATACATACGCATATACATAATCATTTACATACACAAGTGGCTTATGTCTAAAGCATATGTATGCATAAATTGTATACATGTATATGGTGTGCGTTTATGTGTGTCTCCATAGTGTGCATGTGTACATTATATGTATGTGTAAATATATGTATGTACATGTGTGAAAATTTGTCTTGCTTGAATGTATGTCTACGTGCTGCATGTGAATGCACATATATGAATGTACGTTTGTGCATATGTGTCTTCTATAACATACATGTGAGCATGCAAGTATGTGGTAAGTGTGTATGTATGCACACATATATTTTGTGTGTATCTACATGTGAGTGTGTGTGGTGTGAGTGTATGTGGTGTGAGTGTGCGCATATATGGATGTGTGTGCACGTGCGTACGAGAATATGCTTTCATTTTTGTAGTTAGTACGTGTATATGCGTGTGCGTATGTGGCATGCCCGGATGCAGTATGTGTGTGAGCATATATGTCTGTATGTACGTATGCAAATCTGTGATATATATGTACACATGAAAACACATTTAACGCACACATAAACAAAGATAAATTTGCACTGAGGTTGAATTCACCGCAATGGATTTGCCATGAGGGGGGGGGGGGGTAACCTTCGGTGAAATTTGTGGGGGGGAATTTTCAGGGTGGGGATCGACTGGTCACCAAGCGGACAGTCACACGTACATACTTTATCACTTCATAATATAGAAACTGCCAAAATTACATTAGCGCTTAAAGAAAGAGAAATTCACTTTTGAAGTTTTCCTATGACGAAGAGAGACTCCACTAAAGCGTTAAAACTACATAAATTGGGAAAAAAATCTTTCTAACTTGACAAAATCACTTTTATTAAAACTGACATATTTCCGGGGGGTTTGAAGGGTCAATAGATTAAGAGCATATAAAATTGAAATAAAAAAATTACACTTTCTCCATCAGAGTTTGATATCAGTCAATCGATTACGATTTCTGTGTCTCTAACAACTCACTGTTGAACGACCATGATTTTGAAACTAAGAATTAGAGCACAAAACAGTTTCTTAAAAGCATTACTCCCTATATATATGACTCCGTATGGCTGTATGTCAAAATAAATGACACAAAAATCTCCCAGAGTGATTAAAGTTATATAGTTTTAAAGACCTAGCTGAAATATCTATTTGGTAACTTTTAGATGATAAACATTTTTTTTTCAGACATACTTGTTTTAGAGAGCACGAATGCAAACCCTATTGAAATAGAAAAAAAATCTTTTGGGGGCTGTAGGTAAAGTGACACCTGTTTATTTAAGACATGCATTTGTTCACCTTCTATGATGTTTTAGAGAGCGCAAATGCAAACCCTATAGCTATTGAAAAATCTTTTGGGGGTTGTAGATGAAGTGAGACCTGTTTATTTGAGATATGCATTTGTTTTTCCTTCTGTGATGTATTGTTCTCTTCTTTTAAACTACGAAATACTCAATACTTTAGTTCTCAATGATATAGATATAAAAGTTGCCGTAATCATATTCAGTCAAAAAAAAAATAGGCTGAAATTTTTGTCAAAAAAAATTTTTTACGTAGAATTGTACTGTTTTGAAGTCATATTCAATTTAATCTAAATCATTTTTTCAATAACTTCAATTCAAACTGGCATGTAAAGTTTTCAATTATCATGGCTCATCGAGATACAAAGCAGAAATCGACCCTGGGGTAGGAATCCAAGAGTGAACTTTTTACACCTTGTCTAGATCATTTGATTAACCTGATACTCTGGAAGTTTTGGGAGGGTTAACTAAACGTCGGCTGTATTCCATTTGTATTAGGTCAGTGGAAGATTATTGGGGAGTTGAATAATAATTTGTAAAACTTTGTCAACGCATTGCAATGGACTCCCCATATTTCCTTGCCTGACACGTCCAGTGTTTTCCAAACACCATATTCAACACAATAAGGTTATCAAACGTGATCAGATAACAAAACAAGAAGTATTCATTTTTTTCCTTTTTCCCTCTCTATTTTCTCCAGATGCTGTAGTGACGCCGCTCAATTCGTTTTTCTTTCATTGTCTGGAAATTTTATCTTTATCTATCCTGATCGTGAATTGCGCAAAAATAATGTTATGCAATTCCAGACGGAAATAATCTAATCTCCGATGGTACCGCTTTGTCGATGAATCTATTTGTTGTTTTCCCTTGTTGATGTAGGAAAATCTGTTTAATATCGTCTGAAGTTTTGAAATAATGCATTTTCATAAGTTACCGTTTATGTAAATCAAATGATCATCATTCAGGTGGAAGCATGCGGAAGACCAACATTGTTTTGTGAAACGCGATACCATATGTGAGCTTTGTATACATATGCAAACTATTTAGGACTTACTGGAACCGTTTTAAGCGCTGGGTGAGATTAAAAAAACTTTGAAGAGGAAAAGTGGTTCAACAGAAAATCGACCATTGCTGATAATACAAGAGATTAGTCTTTCCTAGTATTGCAACAATGTAGCTACACAGTACTTGAGATGAGATGCTACTGTAGTATCAGTTCATTTGTCGTTTTGTCGTCTTTGTGCAGGACACATTGTATACAAGGCGAGCCAAGTCCTATGTACAAAACAGAAACCCTCCATTGAGCTTTAAGGAACAAGTTGGAATTAGTCATGACACCGTCATAATACCGGTCACGGGGACCGGGCAAATTTTGTCGTTGTCCACAAATGGGCCCCGACATTAAAACGGCCAAAGTTGCATTATCTGAGTTTGTCGTAATCATCAATCAACACTAGCAAGGTAACTTCTTAAACCATCGCTCCTGCAATGGTTTTGATCTTCACTGAGCGCCCCATACTGTTACTCTTGTACTAGTCTAGCCTTAATAACGATAAGGAATCACTCCACTGAGTAATGTTCAGCAAACAAGCCTCGCTTCTCAATCAATAATGTTATAAGTTAAGTCTTCGATGGTCGCCCCACATCTGTGACCTTGTGCGAGACGAAATTAATCTAATTACTAAATACTACAACTATAATGAGTTTAGTCTTCAATGGGTTTCCTGTATTTTTGACCTTGTGACAGACCAAGCTCAAGAATCATTACTTATATAAAGACAAGCCTGACTGCTGGAGGATCAAACTCCAACCCCCACTTCTAATCAGACTGATGACATGTATTGCAACTTTTGTGTTGTATATACGATGAAAGAAACATTCTAAGAAAAATAAGGATATATATATATATATATATATATATATATATATATATATATATATATATATATATATATATATATATATATATATTTCTTAGTATAAATGTATTCATTCATTAGAATGAGGTAAACCCTTTGAGGATATGTGGCTCAATTGGTAAGTGAGCTGCCTACAAATCCCCTGGTCTTGCTTTCAAATCACGATACGTAAATTTTAAATTCTCATATCACGTTATCCGGCTATGGTGGTGTTTAAACTTTACGTGTTTAGGATCAAATCGAAAAATAAGCGTTTCCCTCGACGATTTTGAATCAGATTTACTTGTAACTTGGTAGAATGGTGTTCCGTGATAGAATGCTTCTTACTAAAGAGTTTCTTCCATCCAGTCACACACGATCAACGATGACATTTCAACTTAATGTATCAACATCGTTTTTTATTCTCAGTTGTTTAAAGTCATATTAACTTGAAGCTTGATGGGAAGGTGTCCCTTGAAACTTGATTGAGAGATGTTCTTTGATGGAATGCATCTTGTCAAAATTATTTTCGGCTCAGTGTAACGTAATCTGGGAATAATGGTGTCTAAACTTTATTGTTGACTCCTTATTGAACATTTGGTTCTAGTTATTCAATAACCATCGTCGACTTATTTAGAAGAGAAGTCTTCTCAATGGAATTCAACGCAGGTGATCGGTGGAGTTTCAATGAAATTGAAAAGTGAACAATGAATTTACAGAAAAACTCATTCGTTCGTTTAAAACTTCTGGTAGGAAATCGATTGAAAAGTATCGATAGTAAGTTAATCCTTTGTTGCTTGCAATGAATTCAGACTTGTTATAAGACACCCTTTATGCATAGATGTATTGTTGTATGAGTATTTTATTCTGTTGTATTGTTTTATTTTATTCATTATGATTAAAAATTCATTTTTCTCTTATTGAGATATATACTTATAGATAGACGTATACTAATTTATCAGAATCCCAAGTAAGGTTTACAGTTGTTATCTAACTTCAGTACCAAGTCTGGACCGTAACAAAAACAAGAACAATTTAAACCAAAATGAGAGGTGTAAACTGATATTTAAAACCCACATTCCCCAACTGTGATTTGAACTCTTGAACACGTGTTTGCTGCAAGGCTGTCATATCGCCTGATTTAAATAGATAAGTTTTAGACATCTACGAGAGTTTATCATAGAAGTATGCACAGGTTAAACTATGTCCAATGAATAAATACATTTTCACAAAAATATACCTCTTTTTAATTCTATATGTACAATGCAAACGTTACTGTGAATATATTCTGTTGGAATAGAAGTTGAAGTAGAGTCTGACTTCGTCTCTCATATTGTATTGGATGCATGTTTGTCTATCGTTCATTCAATCCATCCTGATTCTACTTTTTATTTTTCTCTCTGCTTCTTGGTGTTTCGACCTTTGATTCCAAGTTCTCCATCTCTCTGTCCTTCTTTTCTATTCATCTCACTTTATCTTTCTTTTTTTTTTTCTTGCTTATCTTTGTCTTTTTGTATTATTTTACTTATCATATACCTCTCTTAGAAAGAAAACTATTTTGTAAATCTAATAATGCCAAATGATGATCACAGCCAATCAATCACTCGAGTGGGGCAGCTCCTAGGGGGGAGCTCCCTGCCATACTTTCATCTGGGGCTCAGGCCGGTCGTAGCTTTGCAAGACGTTCTGTTAATCGTTGACAGATCATTGGATCAGACGTCTCTGCACAATTTTGTAACTGTATACGGTACCCGATATCCCCTGAGAGTAATCGATCTGGTAATGACCAGGCTCGACGTCGCTTAACTTCAGTGATCTTAGACGATCATGTGTATGCAACACGATTTGGCCGTATATAACAAGAATAAATGACATTAACAAAACACTACAAGACAGGTTATATTGGTGGAAAGAGAAAAAAAGGGTTCACCCAAGAGATAGCTAACATATTACCATTAAAAATGAACCGGTTGGCGGTATAAATGAATAATAAGGACATCAATGGACAGAAAGAAAAAGAGTGAACTGATATATCTTCCAGCGGGAAAAAAGAATGAAACATGAAGCTTTACCAATTGTAAAGCAATCTCTCAAGGGATAACTTAAAATGGACTACGGAAGCTAGTGACAAAGCCCCAGTTTCTATTGCATTCACCAGTCCAGTGTTCCGCGCATTTTTCATATCTGGTCGAGACCAAGACTTTATTTTACAAGATTTTTATGACCATCTCCTTGTCAGGATGCAAGTCAACCGAAAGGGATACCTCACCCTTCTCACACAGCTTAAAATGTGGTCAATTATTTGCTTAGTTTTGCACACTCTTTGCTCGTACCAGTAATCGAACCCAGGACCTTCTACGTGTTAAGCTGACGTGCTAACCAATTCGTCGTTAGACTTTCCCAATTTGAAGTTAAATTAATTGGTGGTGTGATTAGAGGCGTTTTTGCCTCTAAATAAGACGCTCTGTCCGTCGGACGGTCAGTCGGTATCTCCTCTCAGTCAGATTTACCTGAAACTTGTTAGAAAGATGTTCTTTGGTAAGAAGCATTTTACCTATTGAAGCCTTCCACTTAGTCAATAATGTTGTTTAAAATTTATAGCAGCGCATTATTGAACTATTCCAGTACTTGTTATCCAATATTTATTTCCAATCTATCCATATAAGAGCAGTAATCTCGATGGAATTCGACGCAGGTGAATAGCAAAGTTTTCGGGAAATTAAAAGGTGAACAATAGATTCACGGAAACTTTATGCGTTCGTTTGAAAATTCTGGTAGGAAATCAATTAATAAATATCCATAAAACGTATCGATCAAGAATTAAACTTATCATTTGTTCCTTTGTGTGAAAATGCATACATGTGTTGGTATTTCATTTTGCCGTATTGAGTTATTTCATATGTCATGGCGAGATTTGCTATCACACACTTTTTATGTATAGAAGCATAGATATGTATTCGTCAAAATTCAGTAAAAAATATTCAGTTGTTGTCAGATTCTAGTGCAAAGACTAGAATTAAGAACAAGAAGGATCTTCACCTAAATGAGTGGTTTTAACCAATATTCAAAATCCCTATTCTCCCACCGTGATTCGAACTGATAACCAATCGTTTCCAGTGAGGCTGTCATGCTGACTGAACTAAATTGAAAAGTTTTAAATATTAATGAGAACATATCAAATAGATATGTACGGGTCTTATTCCGTTCGAATAAATGTTTTTTACAGGATAATGTATATGTTTTTATAACTTAATATTCATCATATATACATGACAGAAGTTGCAGTAATCATCTTCAGACGCAATAAAAGTTGAATGGAGTTTGACCTTGTTTCTCCTAGTGTATTGCATAATGTCTCGTATTCATTACCAGCATAGATTTTTTTTTTCTGTCTATCATTCAATTATTCCTGATTTCGCTTCTTTTTTTATCCTTACCTTTGCCTCTCTTTCGCGTCTCTGCTATCGTTTCCGATTTTTTTTTCACCTATCTGTCCTCCTTCGTATACATTTCACTTTTTATAGTCTTTTCTTTTTTTTTTTTCTTGGGGGGTCTTTAATTCTATTTTACCTATCATATATCTCTTCTCGAAAGAAAACTATTTTGGACATCTGATAAGAATGAATGATAATCAAAGACAATCAATCACTCAAGTATAGCGACTCCTAGGAGAGTTCACTGCCGTTTGTTCTCGATGGAACAGGGGAAGTGGGTACAGGCCGGTCTTAGATTGGCTGTAAATCGGCGACTGACCACGGGCAGGGACAGCTGCAAAACAATCTAACTGCATAATACAGCACCAGGTATTCCCAGACGGTCATTGATTTGGTAATGACCTGGCTCAGCATCGCTTAACGTCGGTGATCTTACGAAAACAGGTGTATCCAACATCAGCTGAATATAATAAGATAATAAAATGTGTAGAACATTATCAGATGGAAAATATCGGTAGAAAGAGAAAGAGGGTTCACCCGAAAGATAATACACAAAACTAGTATAACAACATTAAAGGATGAACTGGACTGCAGTATGAATGTGCAGTAACAGCATTAATGGACACACACAAAAAAAGATGTGAACTGCTGAGACATCCAGGGAGAAACGACAATGGAAGATAAAGCGGAGGAAATCATCTATTCTATCGTGAGTAAATCACACGGAGACTTCTTCAATTGTAAAGTAAAGCGCCCTGTTTCTTAAGAGACAACTTCAAATGGAGTATGGAGGTTGGTAACCGACTCACGATTTCTATTGCATGCGTCAGTCCAGTGATCATCGCAAGTGTAATGTCTATTTGAGACCAGGACTTTATATTTCTATAATTTTGTATGAGACCAACCTTTCGGCCGAATGCAAATCACCTAAAGGGGTGCCTCCATCCGGATTCGAGTGTATTCAATTATTTGCTTCGTTTTCCACACACTTTTCTCCTACTAGAATTACAAATCCTCGACCATACGCGTGTGAAGCAGACAAGCTGACAAATGCAATGAATTTTTTAAAACCTTAGATAGAATAATTGGTCCTGTGATTAAAGAAAGGCGTCGTTGTCTCTCCATAAGAGGCTCGGTCCGTCGGTCACCAGGTAGGTCCGTCTCAATAATGCTTATTGACCGTTTCACCTTAAACTAGGCAGAGAGGTGTTCCTTGATGAAAAAAAATACTCTTCGTTCAAAGCATTCTCTACCTAGATTCAACTGATCTGTCAATTCATCATCGATCTCTTAATGTACGTTGTTGGACATAGACCTTCCCCAGGATTAACTACACTTGTCTCCTGTGGGCGTCGCAGAGCCAGTACTTTCTGAATTTGTCTAGCTCGTCTCTCCATCCTTTCTCCGCCAGCCTCGGTTGCATATGTAATGTCGGGGTATCCATGTTGCGAGTCGTGATGTCAATCGGTTGTCTGCCATTCTGGCAACATGGTCAGCCCATTGCCATTTGAGATTTTTAATCGATTCTATGATATCTCTGACTCCTGTTTTGTGCTGTCCTGTGGTCTCTCGATGTGGGGTTGAGCATAATTCTTTCATGCGCTCGTTGCATAGTTCTCAATTTGTGGATCTATTTCTTGGTTAGGTTCGATGTTTCAGCTCTATAAGTGGTTGTGGGGGGGGGGGTGCATTGGTTGTACATCCTTCTTTTTAGGATTAACGCGATAATCTTGTTTTCGAATGTTGAGCCTACTTTGCCAAAGGATTACCATCCCTTGCTTGTTTTCTTCTTCTTTTGAGGGTCTCATGGAGATTTGTAGTCATATGAAGATGTAGTAGTCTACTCTCTCCAGTTCTGTGTCCTCGATTTTGATCTTCATGTTCTTATTTCCAATGTGATAGTTGCACATGATGTTCGTCTTGCTGAAGTTCATGTGTAGGCCAACTTTTTTGCTCTTGTCATTTCGTGCAAATCCAAGCTCGTTCAGATATTTGCTGTCTATTTTGATTCCTTTATTCTCCCAGTCTAGTCTTCTGAAGATCATTTCGAGGCAGGCTGTGCAGAGTTTGGGTGAGCTGGTATCACTATGTCTTACTACTTTCTGGAGCTAAAAGGGCTTCGTGTCTTTAAGTAGCCTTATAAAGGAGCTGCTATGACCGTATATATATTGGAGCACTTTGACGTATATCTGGCAATAATGGCGTTTAAACTTTATAGTGGACACTTCATTGAACCTATAGTTCTTGTTATCAAATGACCACCATCGACTTATATATGAGCAGTATTTTCGATACAATTTCACTCATGTAATAGGGCGAGTTTTGTCGTAATTTAAAGTGTTCAATAAGTTCACAGAAGCCTCACTCGTTTGTTTACAACTTCTGGAGGGAAATCAATTGAAAGAATTTTTTGTTGCTTGCAAAAAAAGTCAGACTTATTATGAGAAACCTTCTATGCATAGACATACAGATGTGTCTGTATTTTATTTAGTCGTATTTTATTATTTTATCTACTCAGACTAAAATACTGATTTTATTTTGAGAGAGAGGGAGAGACCCTAATAATGTACATATAGATAGGCGTCTGCTTATTTGTCAAAATCCAGTCTAGAGTTGACTTTCTCTAGTGTACAAGCAACAACAATCCTCACAAAGAAGAGTGGTGTGAACCTATATTTAAGATCCGTTTCCCTCTGGTGTGATTTGAAGTGATCAACTGATTCCAAGGAGGCTATCTTACTGATCAAACTCAAGGGACAAGTTTTATACATCAGCGAAAGTCTATCATCTAGATACCCATGGATTTACTTTACTCTAATAATAACGCACGATTTTATATTCATTTTATATACAATAGAAAAGTTGCAGTAATCATCTTCAGGCGAAATAAAAGTTGATTTTGACTTTGTTCCCATTATTGTATTGCATTATGTATTATATTTATTCCCAGTATATTTGTTTATCGCTCATTCAATTCATCTTGATTCTGTTTTTCTTTTCTTCCCGATGCCTCTTTGTGTTTTATAGCTTTGTTCCCAATAACTATCCGTCTCTTTTCTTATTCATCTCACTTTCTTATTTTCCTTTCTTTGTATCGTTTTACTGATCATATACTTCTTTTAGAAAGAAAACTATTTTGAAAATCTAATAGTACCAAATGATGATCACAGCCAATCAATCACTCGAGTGTGGTGGGCCCTACGAGAGCTCCCAGCCATATGTTCAGCTGGGGCACAGACCGGTTTTAGCTTTGCAAGATGTTCTGTTGATGGGCGATAGACCATTGGCTGACACGGTCACAGAACAGTCCTGTTGCTGCATACAACATCTGGTATTCCCAGACAGTCATCTACATGGTAATGACCAGGCTCGGCATTGCTTAACTTCGGTGACCTTACGATTACTCAACACGATTTGGCCGTATATAATGCGACTAAATAACGTGAACAAAACACTACGAGAAATATATCGGTGGAAAGTGAAATAAAGTCCATTCAAAAAGGTAACGAGTACAACAGCATTAAAAAAATAATTGGATGGTAGTGTGAATGTCCAGTAACAACATCAATTTTATGAGGCAATCATTATATACACGTACGAGTATCTTTATTTGTCAAAAGCCGGCACAAAGTCTGGAGTTGACTTTCTCTAGTGTAGCAACACGAACAATCCTTGCAAGAAATATTGATGTGAGCAAATATTTGAGACTTTTTTTTACCCCTGGCGGACTTTGAAGTGACAAACTGATTACAAGGAGGCTATCTTACTGACTAAACTGAATTGAAAAGTTTTATATATTAACGAAAGTTTATCATTCAGATACCCATGGACTTATTTAATTTTGACTTTACAATATATATATATATATATATATATGTTTATATATATATATATATACACATATATATATATATATATATATATATACAATATATATATATACAATATATATATATACAATATATATATATATATATATATATACAATATATATATACAATATATATATATATATATATATATACAATATATATATATATATATATACAATATATATATATATATATATACAATATATATATATATATATATATATATATATATATATATATATATATATATATATATATGTATGATTTTATATTCATTTTATATACGATACAAAAGTTGCAGTAATCACCTTCAGGCAGAATAGAAGTAGATTTCGTCTTTGTTTCCATTATTTTATTGCAACGTGTATTGTGTTTATTCCCAGCATAATTGTTTACTGCTCATTCAATTCATCCTGATTTTATTTTTTCATTCTACTCGATGCCTCTTTGTGTTTATGGCTTTGTTTCAAATATCTATACATCAGTCATTTTTTTTTTTTATTCATCTCACTTTTTCTTGTTTATTTTTCAATTATTGTATTATTCCATTTATCATATCTCTCTTGTAGAAAAAAAACTATCTTGGACATTTGATAAGACTAAATAATGATCACAGCCATTCAATCACTTGAGTGTGGAGCAGCAAGAGCACAGAGTAGTCCTTGCTTGGCAAGATGTTCTATCAATTGGCGACAGACCTTAAGCTGAGACGCCTGTAGAACAATCTTGTTGCTGCATACGGTATCTGGTATCCCTGGACACTCATCGATATTGTTATGTCTAGACCAAGTGTCACTTAACTCTATGAAAACGTATATAGTGTGACTAAATAACATCTACATTGCATTACCAGACAAGTTATACTGACAAAAGGTTCGCCCAAGAGATAACTAGTATAACGATATTATAAGAATTGACCGGATGGCAGTACGAATGAGCAGTAACAATATCAATAGACAGAGATAAGGGGGGGTGAATTGTTGAGACACCCAGGGAGAAGAGACAATAAACATGAACGAAAATAAATAATGTCTTTTATCTTGCAGAGATCATGCCAGAGCACGGAGATCTCTTCGATTGTAAAGAAAAGCGTCCTGTTTCTCAGGAGACAACTCCCAATGGACTATGGAGGCCAATGACGAAGTCAAAATTTCAGTTGCATGCATCAGTTCAGTGATCCTTGCAAGTGTCATGTCGTTTATGTATAAATGTAGAGATGAGCATATACTCAAGTGTCAAAAGCCAATGCAGAGTCTGAAGTTGACTTTCCCTAGCGTAACAACAAGAAAATGAATAACCTCCACAAAAAAATGTGTGGTTTGACACGATATCTAAAACTCATGGCGTGATTTGAACTCGCAATGAAGCCAACTGATTGTCAGGAGGCTAGCTTACTGACTAAGCTTATTCGACAAGTTTTAGATATTGAGGTTTAAAGCTCGTCATCCAGATTCCCACGGACTTACCTAACTTCATTTTTTAAGTATATATTTATACAATTTTTGTATTTTTTCTTATATACAATATAAAAGTTGCAGTAATTATCCTCCGGCGGAATAGGGGCTAGAGTGAATTTTGACTTTGTTTTTCATATTGCATCGTATTATGTATGGCATTTATTCCCAGTATAGTTATTTATTGCTCCTTCAATACATCCGAATTTCGTATCTGTTCCTCTTTTCGTCTCTTTGTTTTTCTGCCTCTGTTTCCAAAGTTTCTACCTATCTACCCATCTTCAAATTTATCACACTTTCTCATCCTAGTTTATTTCTCCTTGTTCATTTAATCATATCTCTAAGGAAGAAAAATTATTTTCACACACTCCAGTGTGGCGACTCCTAAGAGAGCTCACCTCCATTCGTTCTCCACGGAGCAGCAGGGGCACAGGTATTCCCCTAGGGTCATCGATCTGATAATGATCAGACTAGGCGCCGCCTAACGCCGGTGATCTGACGAAAACAGGTGTATCTAACGTGATTTGGCTGTATATAATGAGACTGAATAACATCAACAGAGTACCACCGGATAGGATATACTGACGTGGAAAGAAAAAGAATTCACCCAAGAGAATAACACATTAACATTGGAAAAAGAGACCAGATTGCACTATGAACGGTCAGTAGGAACATCAATAGACAGGACTAAAGGGGAAATCTGCAGAGATATAAAGGGGAAAAATGCAAAAGGACATAAAGTAGAAATAGATATGATTGATCAAGACAAGAAATTTATCTCTACAAGTTTTTATAACCACCCCCTTCACAGGATACGAGTCAACCAAAGGGGATACCCAACCCTAATCACATATGAATGTATGAATTCGTGCGTATCATATCTTGTTGTATTGTTTCATTATTTTCAATGTATAAATTGGCTGTTTGTTATGATGGACCTATTAGGTACATAAGTTTAGCCACATATGTTTATTTGTTAAAATCCAGCTCGAAGACTGAAGTTGATTCCCTTTTCCTACTGTGACAAAAACAACAAGAACTATCTCCGAAATGAGAATTGTGAACTGATCTCTAGAAACCACATTCCTTACCTTGATTTTAAATCACGACCTACCAATTGTCAGGAGATGTTTCACTGACTTAACCAAGTTGAAAAATCTCAGATATGAACAGAAATGTATCATACAGGTGAGTACGTGCTTATCTAGTCCTATAAATAGATACTTTTTTTGTAAATTTGTAAACAAAAGTTGCAGTAAATATCCTCATCGGGAATAGACATTGGATTTATGTCAGTCCTTGGTTCCGGTATCTTTTGTATTTATTACAAGCGTTGACTTTTTTCTGTCTCATTCAGTCCATCATGATTTCTTCTTTTTTTCTTCTTTTTTTTTCTTTCTTTTCGCCTCTTCTTAGCACTTCCGACTTCGTTTCCAATTTCTTTATCTATCTGTCCTTATTTTATTCATCTCACCCTTTCATCGTCTTTCCTTGTATTGTTTCGTTAATTGTTCTGGGGTTCGTTTGTTGTTTTTGTTTTTTTGTTTTTTACTTATCATATATCTCTTATGCAAAGTAAACTTTTTGGACATCAAATAAAACTGAATAACATCTCCAAAACACTACTAGAAAGGATATATTGACTGAAAAAGCAAAAGAATGAGATTTCCCAAGAGATAATTGGTATAAAAACGAATGGATCAGATTGCTGTACGAATGTGCCATAAGAACATCAATAGAAAGGGAAAAAAAAAGTGAATTGCTATAATATCTTATTCTAAAGACAATAGAAGAAGAAGAAAAAGAAGATATCTATTTTATCTTTTGTAGGTAATGCTAGACCAAATGTTTCCTAGGTGACTAGGAAAAATTTTTACAGCTTGCACGGGGAGTTGTCCGTATTCACCAGATATGACAACTTTAGACTACAATTTTCCTACGAAATACTCTTCATGAGAAAAAAACTTGATTTCCCCGTAATTCGGTAAAAAGCTACGAGATATGTTATTACCTGAAAAAGATAAAAAAAGTTGTTGGATGTTTAAATTATAAAGTTGGGTTGAAACACTGTACCAGAGCGTTATTTTTCGCTGAGCTGAAAATCTTTTCTTTTTCCAGAAAATTTGCTAACGATTTCTTGCTTGTGCTTGCACCAAATGCATCATTAAAACAAGTTTCAGTCGGCCATTGCCCTCCCTCCCACCCTGCAAAACACACGATACATTTTCAAAGATTAAACGTGAAGGAGTAACGTTGTCGAATATGCACGTTAGGTCCACCTATGAATTATTAGCTTTCTGGAACATTTCTTATAAGTAAAGAAACCGTCACGTGCCCAACGTGTTTTGGTAGCATGCTGTGTTGGGGGTGATCAACGAGTAAAGTTTCTAAAGATAAAAGGCGAGTGCTAACGCTGCCAGATACAAATGCAGGGACCAGTTTAGCAAAAGTTTTCATTGTTATTAAACACTTTCTACAAACCGTTTTTCTAGACGTAAGGAGTAAGTATTTAGATTTTCAGCCCTATAGCTCCGTTAGTGTGGCCTTTACACTTAATAATCACTTTACAACCTATGTTGACTGTGTTGATAGTCTTGGTTGCCAGTTTTTAACCTGCAAAAACAACGGAGGTCTGTAAAAACTTTAAATACATGATATCTCTGACATTTCACATAAATTCAATGTATTATTGATACCGTGTTGAACTATTTTTCCTATTCTTTTTTTTTTCTCGAGGTTTTTGAACGAAATTTTTCGTTTTCTCTGAGAGATCAATACTTCTTCCATTGCTAACGATTAGACTCGTGTGAATCCAGGTCTCTTACGAGCACCTACATATGAAGGCCTCATTCTGCTCTGTGCTGCAAATGGGACAACACTCCAGGGTGCAAACCGAGGCAAAGCGTAAAGAGATATCGGAATGCCCTGTCGATAAAATGACCCTCTCAGCCTCGCTGATGTAGTAAAAAAAAACGAGCATGAAACTTTTGGCATCAGTTTGGCTACGTGAGCTTCCGGGAGGGCATCAAACTCACCTTAAGAAGGCAACACTTCCTGGTCTGGAAAACAGCCTCGACCGGACTTTGAACTCAGTTTGCCGATTCTATTTTTCAGTGTTGTTACTAGCTATGCCATTTACACTTCCAAACACACATAGATAGCAATAAATATTGATGAATTTAGTCTCTTCCTTTCAGCTCTCTCTAATATTCATCATCATGATCATCATAGTCTTTTTTTGCATCCTTCGTTGGACGTAGACCCGGAGATTTGCAAGACTTCTCTATCATCGGCGTCAATTGAGGCCAATACTTTCTGAACTCGTCTAATTCGTTGCGCCATCTTATTTTCTATTGTTTTGCATATGATCTCAGGGGATCTATCTTGAGAGTCATGATGTCTAACATTCTTGCAACAAGACCAGTTCATTACCATATAGAGTTTTCTTATAGATTCTATGATATCCCTGACTCCTTTCTCTTCATTAATATACTGAGCCGTGCTGTCTTGTGATCCCTTGATGTTCTCTTGCTCAAGTTCCAGGTTTCAGCCATATAGGTAACTATCAAGAGGTTGTATACCTCCTGTTTTAGGACTAATAGGATATTCTTGTTCTTGAAAGTTGAGTTAGCTGTACCGAAAGATTGCCAACGCAGACTGATTTTCCGCTTGAACGTTTCTTCTTTTGGAGATTTATTGGAAATTTGTTGTACTACGTATAACTCCTGGTCCACTTTCTTGACTTCTATGTCTTTGATTCTGATCGTTTTCTCTGTCATCAACACGTGTGTTGCACATTACACTCATTAAAAATCACTACATCCTGTAACCTGAGAGATGAAGGTATGATAGAGAGGGATGGCAAATCCTCGAGAAGGTTTATATCCAACGACAGACGCTAAAAGGCTACTGCTGCTGCTGATGATGATGATGCATGAAAGCCAAGAACTTACATTGGTTCCAGAAAGAATGCCAAAAAAAATAAAAATAATGTCGATAGATTAATGTCAGAAACCTCCTCAGATCTCGCTTTGTGAACCCAAAGAAAGTGCTTTTGTCATTACTTCACATCAAACACTGATTAATGAAGCAGTTTAATCAAATGATGGGACCTGTTTTATGTATTTGTACCAAAGGTTTCCTCATTCGTCAGAAGCTAAATTGGAAGAGGGCGTATCTATTGGACCTGAATCAGAACAGTTATTTCTGATGCAGAAGTGTGTGATGAGCGACCCGTAACAAGAGGATTGTGTATCACCTGGAAAAGTAATTTCCTTCTGTAAATAAGAATAAGGATCCAGATTCTAAATTAATAGTTTGAAATCTGAGGAACTAGCTGAATACCTCCCCAACAGGCTTGTTAATTTGCCGTCGAAATAATAAAGTAACGAATAAGTTGATAGATTAAAATCACAACGTATTTTATTTAATTGCTTGTTTTCAAGTGATATTTATGGCTCTCAGAGTTTTTTACGTGTTTGGAAAATGTTATATGAACATACACGACGCTAAACAGAAAATAAACAGTAATTATTCCTCTTACTCTCGACCCCTCTCTATGAAAGATACGAAAGTATCCACATTTGGCGAATCAGCAGCCAATATCTTCCTATTACTCACTCTTCATCTCTAAGAACAATACGGAGTCCCCTCTCGTTCTACTATTAAGCAGTTCTTCATAAACAGGAAATTTCATGGGTTTATGCTGTGTGATTTTTGCGGTATGCTGCTGCATATTGACTGACGGACGTTTTGTGAATTATAATGAAACCAGAATATGCCCGTCTAAAATTATTTATGAGTGGATCAGCATTAAAGAGTTTAAGGCTGATCTATAAAGTATTTTTTCTTTTGATAATTGATAATAAGTATCCTAATTTTTGAGTTTCTCAATTTAACTCAAGCTGTTTTGATGTGTGATCAGACAAGATGTCTCAAAACTTCTAGGGAGTAGCTTTTATTGTTATGTCATAATAAGAAAGTAAATCAGCTAATGAGATCATTCTATTTGAGCGAAAACAAGCAAAAAATAAATAATAAACAGAGACAAGTTTGCATATAAGGTTTGATTGGGGTGTAATATGTGTCTCAGAATTCACTGCTCGTTTAGGGAATTCGGAATTTACCCTGAAAATCTTGGAGTGATGAATGAATAACAAAATATTGAGGGCTTGGAAAGAAGATATCAGGGATTTAGGAATATCACAATGATGGTGGACTGCTGATACATAATATGAAGAATACAAACGCTTGGCTACCAAACAAAAACTTTAGACAAAATAAAATACAGTAGCTAGAAAAACTATATGTAAATAATAGACTATATGGAGTTGTTTGGTTCGTATATAATAGCTAGGACCCGTGGAAATTCCGCATGTGTTGGTGAGTAAGATTGCTCTTTACTTTTTTATCTTTTCTCACCCTTTTCCAGTATCTTGTCATTAAACCCCTGCATCCCTTCTAATCCTTGTTGGCTGGTCCATTATTCTATCTAGATGTTATACAAACATGGATTACCACGATATTTCTGAAAAAAAACTTTCAATTTTATTTTCATTATCTAATGAAGCGTTGTATCATAATTAATTTTGCCAAGTTTTAACCATCATCTTGAAATCAATTTGAATTTAGGATGAAGGTAAAAACTAGTCAAAATTTGAAAAAATAATGTTCCAATACTTTACCCAATAATTAGAACAGAATTGAGAAAAATATTGTTGTATTAAAAACAACTATGTCTTGAATGTAGACATCAAAAAGCATCGAATATCAGTTGAAAGACTTGGATTTATGGTGTAAGTTTAGCTTTTGTTTGACTCGGACTGTGATTCTAGTTAATGTTGTGATAAAAGGCGAACAGAACATAGAATTAAGGTGAAAACTAGTCCACATTAATAAAGATGGATCAGTGTTATATATATATATATATATATATATATATATATATATATATATATATATATATATATATATATATATATATATATATATATGTATGTAAAACCTTTGAATAATAAATTGATCTGCTAGTATAAATATAAGGGGAGATTCCGTAGATAAATAATGCTGAGAGCCAGCAATCTATTATATCTGACCCCAGAAACAATTGATTTCTCTTATCTTGTAACGACAATATATAATACAAGCAATATTCTCTGCAAGAATCGGGAACCTGAGATGATATATATCCCCGGGTCACACAAGTGAGCCATATATTTGCAAATATATTAGATTACGAGCTGAATGTGCACAATGCTTCCGAAAGATAAAATCAAAAATGGAAGATAGGATTCTCTTGTTGATCCTGTGCCATTCAATACGGATGGGATGAATCAGTAATGGGTACATTTTTCTTGACGAGATTACAATCAAGTTTTAGTCGAAATTAATGCTATGGATTTTTAGGTGCGCTAGCATCTCTAGTACTGATGACCATCACTGACTGAAGGCTGACAAACTGAAACTGAATTCGCCTATTTAACTCTTTCCAGGTTAGATCTGAAACTTTTTGATGCATTGAGTTCATATAAGTCACTGTTTATTTGACCGGAAAAAAAGTTTAAAGATAGGTAACTTGTAAGGAAAGGGCTGTTGAAAAAAGTACTTTCAAAGGAAAAGGCCTTTAAAGAAATGAACTTTCAAAGGGAAGTTGTTTTTTTTAAGGAGGGAGCTTTTAAAGAAATCCATGAGATTGAACTAGCGCATCTATGGTCTGACATCAGGGTTGTAGAATATAATCACTGAAATCCTTTGGGATAAGTTTCTTATCGACCATGGTTTCAGATAACAACAGTTATGAAACTTGACCAAAATAATTGAATAGGTATTCGGCAAAATAATTAGGAAAGAATCTCTGTGATAAATTTTCCTTGAATGAATTCTATGGTTTCAGGTTACCAGAGATTTTTTATCACCCTAACGGGGTTTTGCAATGGTTTTCGATGTCAACAAATCAGCGAATTTTTCTATCAGAATTATCAAATAGCCATTCAGTAGATGTATGAAAGTGGTTATATTAGAAAGTGTCCACAAGAACTGTCGCCAAAATTGTCAAAACTTCTCCTAAGATATTTTTTTTAGGGTGGGAGATTCAATTTGCCATGTAATTTTATGCCGAATGAACCCCCTAAGTTGTTTTTTTTTTTATTCAGACTTTTTAGTGATCATAGCCTAACAAAAATTGAAAAAATAACTTGTCCATTGATTATCCCCAACACAGCATGCTAACAAAAGACGTCGGTCACATCATGGTTTCTATTGAGTGACCATCCGCACCTGTTTTCTAATTTCTTTTTTGTGAAAATAAGGAATCGTTCGTCCGTTAGAACAGTCTGTGAAACGCATAGAGTGAGTGCAAAAAGAGTCCAATACATGACAAAAAGTTCATTCTGACTTAGATGTACAGTTTCAAAAGTTAACAAGAGTCAGGTCAACTTTTTTCCCCCACAATTTCGGAGAGGTAATACTCATGTGATATTCTAATTGGAGGTCAATACCAATGAAAGGGATACCTCTTCCCTAAATAACACAATCTTGAGTGTACTGAATTCACTGCCAAGTGGACAAGGAAATTTGTCTTGAAGGAGAGTTTTCTACTGATAGCGAATCGATGACAGGATTTAGACTAGCAATTGAAAAATACAAAAATATTGATACGATATTGAACACTGAAAAGTTATATGCGAAAATATGTACCAATGGAGTGTGGAAGCCTGAGACGAAGTTTTTGTTTCTGTAATATGCACCTGCTGAGTGATCCTTTCTAATATCATACCTGATCGAGACCAGGACTTAATTCCTACAAGTCTATATGGACATCACCTTGCCAGAATGTAATTCCACTAAGATGTTATCGCTTATAGTGTACTCAATTAGCTACTGAATGTTCAGGGAAAATTGTCCCATTGGACTGTCTTCTACACTCTTTGCTCATACCAGGGATCAAACGAATTTGTATAAGTATATTGAAATAAACTTTTTGGAATACATATGATACTTTTTGCTTTTACTGATTGTAGCGAGCCAGGCACGAACCAACAATATATGAACTGCTAAAAGAACATCATCCAAAGAACAAACATTATCCCAACAACGACCACCGACAGACACATGTGCTTAGAGAATGACATCTAGCTTCAGCTACTCTATCATTCACCCGAGGTTTGAAACTATAAGAATGGTGCTAAAAGGTTGAATATGATGATGACTTGCCGTGTACGGAGAAAGGAAAGGACACTTCAACCTTTATGGAATCGAGTCAAAATAATTTCACCGTGCTCCTGAATTGAAATCCCTCGGATGTAGAGAACGTTTTGTCGGGAAATATAGGTAATGGAGCTCTGGTGAAACATCAAAGAGCCTCGCAGGCCAGCAATAGATCATGATGAATTGCTCAAGAGGAAAGAAAAATGATTGGGAGATTGAAAGAAGAAAATTGGAAGAAGACCTTATGGGTCTTCTGATGATTGTTTCATGTCAATCTTATCAAGGAGTCGATTATCCCCATGACAACAAAATCTTTTCCATTGATTTTGCTGTGTTCTAATACAAGGATAACCACAAACGGCAACTTTTACAACATGAATCAAGCTCTGATTCGTCTTTGGCTCTAAAATCCTTGAAAACAGACTGAAAGAGCTGAAAATCAATTCTGTAGCTTAAACATAGAGCAGTAAATACATAATTCGTTGAATGTAGACAAATGTTTAATTTAATTGTCTCATTCAGTTATCTATGTACACCTTGATATTTCATCTGATATTGGTATGTTTCATTTTTCTTGGGGGAGGGGGAAGCTCTTTGTCGAAAAAAATCGAAAATTTTGAGGGTTTCAGAGCAAAGACACATGAAACTGAATTCATATAAAGAAATTAACTGTTATCTTTGAATCCACTAAATATTTAACACTTCATCAATTTTTCCTTTTCGATAACTATACCTACCAACGCAGAAAGGTATTAACTTCCATTAATCAATCGATTAATTAATCACGAACCGTTTTGAATACTGGAATGAGCGATCTTATCGATGGCATGTTACACCCTCATTCATATCTTGCCGTACACAGAGGGTTTGAGTTTAAGGGATGGTGACTCTTTGGTTCGTGATATTGAGTGCAGAATAGAGGACGGTCTCCTTCTCTGGGGCTGAACGTGATCACAACTGGAGGACCTCTAGATGATCCCCAGCTACTTATGGCACGTAGCATTCAGATGCTGATCAGGCATTGCATCGCTTAACTTCGGTGACCGCACGAGAGCTAATGTATCCAATGTAATTTGGCCGTAACACACTACACCTGACTTTGCTTCGAAAGGATACACCTCGTCTCCATCATATAACGTAAAAATCTCTAAACGACTAATATTTAAAGCAAAAAGCATGTCGTTATGAATTTTTGTGACGTACTAACTTTGGCGTTTGATACATTTCCCATTACATATTTCACTTTTTTTTTGTATCAGAGGTTCTTAATTTATTGCAGCTCGAAGGGGTTATTCTAAAAAATCTTCAATTTTACAAATCTGGGAATATCAACTACATCTAAATTCATTTCTGACAATGAAAGATGGAAACGCCTAGCTGAAGTGTCGAACGCCATGGGAACACAATGGGGGGAAGAGAAGGGGTAGGGTAGATATTTTCTATTGAAATATTATTAGAATTCGAATGATTATTATCATTATCATTATTATCAGTATTATTATCATCATTAACATTATTGTTATTGTTGTTGTTGTTTTTATTGTTATCATTATTATCAATAATAATGATTATTATAATTATAATCATCATCATCTTTGTAACAGAAAGATGATCAACAGTTGAATCCATTCACACAAAGAGCTATAGAGTAGGGAAGTACCCAGGGTTGGCCTAATTTAAGGGAAAAAACGTGACTCTAAAATAAAATCCTACTTAGAGAAAGTGACATTTAGATGGGCACTCAAGTTTGACTTGCAATAGTGAGAACTAAATTTTAAAATTTTTAAAAACTAACTTAGATATACGAAATAGCAACAACGTGAAAATGTCTTAACAAAAAATACAAAGATAAGAAAATGAATAGTAAGAAGTCAAATTACTAAAAAAAAACTTTTATGAAAATGAAAAAACCTCGAAGAAATTTTTCTTCGTATATATGTTATATAGCTAATCTTTCACTTTCAAATGATTCAAGCTTTGGGCGTGTATGAAAACTTTTTTGGAGGGGAAGTTGGAAAAAATTACTTTGAAAAGATTTGTCCTTTGTTAGATATGTACTCGAATTTGGCAATCTTCCGTTAAAAGGACATATACTGTTTTTGGCGTTTTGAGACATTGGCAATATTTGCTACAAAAAATCATACGCATAAATTTTTTCTACTTTTTCACTTTAGTCAGTTTTCAAGAAAAAGTATGATTTTCTTACTAGAAAGTATTGTTTAATGATTGAATGAAGAAATTATGGTGAAACGAATGTTATTACTTTTTATGTACATTCCTATAATAATGTCACTTTTGAACTGAACAAATACAATTATTCAGTGGTCGCATTTTCATCAATGAATGTGATGATGATGATGATGGTGATGATGAGGGTCTCATGGAGATTCGTTGTCTTAGGTAGATGTAATCTACTTTCTACAGTTTTATGTCCTCAGTTTTGATCTTAGTGTTTTATTTCCGATGTTGTTGTTGCACATGATCTTCATCTTGCTGGAGCTCATGTGTAGGCCAACTTTCTTGCTCCCTTAATTTAGTTCATCTATCATTAATTGGAGGTCGTGTAGGTTTTTTGTGAAAAGGGCAATGTCGTCTGCGAATCTGAGGTTGCTCAGATGTTTGCCGTCTATTCTGATTCCTGTACTCTCACAGACTAGTCTTCAGAACATTATCTCGAGGGAAGCTCTGAAGAGTTTGGGTGAGCTGGTATCACCTTGTCTTACTCCTTTTGGGGGCTGAAAGGGATCTGAATCTTTATGTAGCCTAATAAAGGAGCTGCTGAGATTGTATATACGTTTCAGCACTTCTACATATACTGGATCTACTCCTTGTCGAGTGATGGCCTCCATGACTTAAAAAATTTCTACTGAGTCGAAAGCCTTTTTGATGTTGTTAAATGCTACAGCGAGTAGTAGTTTATATTCTGCTACACATGGTATTCTTTATCATTCTTTTCTAAAATTCTAATAAAACGTTTTAATACACGGTTCCTTCAAATCTTCAAGTATTTTTATGATACATGGACTCTTCGAATCTTAATCATCTGAATGTTCAAGTATTTTACAATATATATATATATATATATATATATATATATATATATATATATATATATATATATATACTTCATATCGGAAAGACAAAGGTTTTTTAAAGCTAGACAAATTTACACGTGCAATCTTCGTAGTAAATTTCGCTCACGGGTAAAAATGTGCTAAAAACAGCATAAATCCTTTTAATAGATTAAAAGATGACCAAAACTTGTATTAAAGCCAATGCTTTCTTTCTTTAAATGTACGTCTGTTGTGCTCGAAAATGTCAGAGAATGTTCTAATGCAATTTATTACCTGTTATGCTTTGTTTTCAGCGTTACAACATTTTACGCTATCTATTCGAAAATATCTCCGGTTCTAAAAGGTGTTCATAGATATTTTGAATCCTTTTCCTCACTGATGACGGAAAAGATTCCAACGAAAATGGAAAAAAATCCATACGTTTTTGATTTTTCTTTTATTCGAATAAGGTGTCCATTTTCGGTGAGTGTGTTAACGAAGTCTGCGAAAATCATTGAGAAATATTGCGCAGGTTTGTCTGCGAGGGGAGACAGCGCCGGCCATGCAGACCTTGTTTTGAGTCGAGGGATAGTGGCGTAATGGTTACCGTACCGGACTATCAACTACCTCGTTCTGGTTCCAGATCTTCGTTGTTAATTTTATAGATCGGTTTGGCTCAGCGTAACTCTTTGTGCTAAATAGACCAACGAACACGATGATAATGGTGTGTATATATATATATATATATATATATATATATATATATATATATATATATATATATATATATATATATATATATATGAAAATTTGTAGATGAATTCTGCAATAAGGGTTGAATGAATTTAAGAGAAAAATGAAAGTCATTTTTTAGTTATGGTTTCAAGGTATACTATTTTTGATAAGTTTCAATCGGTTTCATACAAGTCTACCGAAGGAAAATGTAAATCAGTGTCTGGACTTAACTGGTCACTGTCTGGTAAATGGGATTGAACTCAAGTCATTTATACATTGATTTTCCTTTTAAGGAGAGAGGTAAATGGGGTGAAGTCTCAATGTGAGAGTTCGTGTTTAGCAGCTCTTGTCAGGTTATGGTATGATTTGGTATGATTGTCCGTATGTGTAGTAGGGTTTGGTAGTATGAATGTGTATGAGAGAGTGTATTAGCAGCTGTGGTCAAGTTATGGTGTGCTTAAACATGTATGGTGTTATGTGTGTAGAAACTGGGTTGTGTGATGAGGTGTAGTTGAAAGAAGAGGATGGTGAAGGGGTCCATGGGATGTTTTGGGGATCAACTTTGGGATTTTTAAAAGAAAAGGAAAGGGAGTAACGTTTTCTGATAAATTTCAGGTCGAGAGTTTAACTCCAAATTAATTAGTCAATTGGAATTTAATGCAGGTTTTGGAATATTGATGACATTTGATTCCTTTCTCAATCTTTGCACAATATTGGAAAAACTGAAAATTTTGGTTCCCTTGGAGAAGATTCATTAATATGATAATTGACTTTGATGATCCCGGTTGGGGGATCCTTTATCTGTTGTCTAAGAACTGCGATCCTATTCTCAAGGAGAGAGGTTTCTCTTATGTATTCTTTGTCGCAACTTTGGCGAATAATGGCCAAGATGATGTTTTTTAACATCATTAGAAGTGTTGGATTTGATTTTAAAGGTTGTACCACTTATGAAAGTATAACTATCTCATTCTATTAAGTGCATACCCAAGCCATGTTTAGCTGCAATTTAGTTGATTGCATTTGGTTATTTTTTCCTCTGGTTCTGTTTTCCCGAAGTGCGCAGCTTTTTTCAGTAGCTTTCTTAAATTTTGAGAAACCTTTGAAAACAGAAAGATCCTATTAATTCTAAAGAGGAGAGAATTACAACCAATGCATCCTCCCAATAGTCATTTATGGACCTGGAATATGGAACATAACCAAGAGATGATCTGCAAATTGAGAACCATGCAACGTGCACACGAAAAAATCCTGCTAAAACTAACAATGGAGAGACCACAAGAAAGCACAATACATCCAGAGGAAGACAACAGTCAGGGACATCATAGAGTCCATTAAAAAACCCAAAATGGCAATGGGCTGGCCATGTTGCAAAAATGGCAGACAACCGATGGACATCGCAACTCATGACGTGGATCCACACAGATCACATATGCCATCGAGGCTGGCAGAGTATTAGATGGAGAGACGAGCATGACAAATTCAGAAAGTACTGGCTTCGCGATGCCTACGATCAAGAAGTGTGGCGAATTCTGGGGAAGGTCTATGTCCAACGACGGACGTTGAAAGAATGATGATGATGATGATGATGATGATGATGATGATGATGATGATGATGATGATGATGATAGAGGAATTCATGAAGCTGTTGCTCATGTAGGTGTCTCTTTCAAAATACTTTAAGTTTCAAAGGGTTTCGGGTATTGACGAATGGAATAATGGTTTTATTAAATTTAATGTTCACTAACAATTGCTGTCTACTGCATTCTGTATTTTCTTCAATTCCAGCTCTAATTAAGGGGAAGGGATACTTTTGTTCTAGTAGGTATATTTGTAGTTTCTAGAGTCTAAGGTTTTGAGTACTCTGTCCGGATATTATTGTTTCCAATCGTCGGCCTACGAAAATGTTATACTGGCTTTTGTGTGCGTAGGGTGACATAAAGAAAATAGTAAGTTTTACCGTCTTAGATTTTATAATGTACGTCACTAAGAATTTCACTTCTGTTATTTTATGATTTTACAGTCTAAAAATCGATTTTTGCATTCGCTAAATTCAATTTTGAAATCAATGTATTCATGAATATTATTCAATATTTGATGTAGATGTTCGATAATAAAGTACAATCATCTCAAAAGCGAGTCGACGATTTTTTTCAAAAATCTCTGAGGATTCAGTTCCAAATCTTTCGTATATTTTGGTGTGTAATTGTTCTTCTAAATGACCATTTGTTGATGCTGTACATGCAAAGTGATATTGCTCTTCCTCCAATTCGTTTTAAAAAGATGTCGTGTATTTACTTAGCCAGAATTCGAATGTTTCTAATCTTAATTCGTGGAAGATGTTCGTGTAGAGGGTTTCCACATCAATTGAGGCTAAACAGGTACTGTTATTAGCTGTTTGGGGAAGTTTTCTTAAAAGGTTTGTTATGACAGAGAGCGGGTGACATGTCAGTTAAGAGTTTTAGTACGATTCTTAGTAAATTGTTAAGTCTGTTGGTTAGACGTGATTGTCCTGCTATTATCACGGATCTTTGACATTCTGTATACTAACACCTGGTGTCTGCGATTTTTCACAGGCTTCTGTGTTTCCTTTGTGTGCTTTTAGAAGGCCGTGAAATTGACTTTTACCTGAAATCTTTTGAGATATTTG
Organism: Thysanoteuthis rhombus; assembly: GCA_963457665.1. NCBI lineage: Eukaryota > Metazoa > Mollusca > Cephalopoda > Oegopsida > Thysanoteuthidae > Thysanoteuthis > Thysanoteuthis major. The sequence continues at coordinate 51,697,869 of OY735207.1, read as the reverse complement.
CGTTATTTGTCAATGTCTCCGTTATATAAAATCTTATTTCTTTTGCTAAGATTGGTTTCATTATTGGTATCTTAGAGATTGTTTTCCGACATTACTATGAAGATAGCTTTGTCCATCAAAATGACTGCGCCTTCCTTATTTGTTTCTCTAATGACGATTGAGTCATCTGCAGATAAAGATTCAATGGTTTTTCCTTTCCTTTATTTTGAGGTTGTTTTCGTATCAAGTGGATGGGATTTTACATTTTTAGCGCAATTTTCTAAAGCAATGTTTCTGCTTTTAGAAGTGAAGAAGCTTTGATTTTTCTAGAATGAGTAGTTTTCTACATCTTTATTGAGAGAAGAATCCGGCTGGA
>OY735207.1:51552514-51692514 GCA_963457665.1 Thysanoteuthis rhombus | reverse complement strand
TATATTTGAAATTAAATTCTTGAGAGCACCGTAAAAGACAGAAACTTTATCTGGCGTGCTGAACTAAATTGGAAATGATTTACAGTCTTTGGACCAAACATTGGAAGAAAAAAAACCTAAGAGGTATTGTACCACAATGAACATAGAAAAGTCATGAACAAAAACAAGAAAACATTCGTCCACATTCAGTCGATTTCGAAGCTCAATTAGGATAATAAAGTAAATGTTTCAAAATATATCCGACATCATTTCAAATAAGAGTTTTTATATAATATAACACAATATATATATATATATATATATATATATATATATATATATATATATATATATATATAATAAATAAGAGTTTTTTCAAATAAGAGTTTTTATATAATATAACACAATATATAAATGTATATATATATATATATATATATATATATATATATATATATATATATATATATAGTGTTATATTATACGAAAACTCTTATTTGAAATAATCACCCATCATCATACGGTGAATGTACCATTTGTCCTCAACAACGGAAATATACGATAGATGTGTACATATTTATTCAATCATTTATTCATCGATTTGTTGTATGATCGATCAAATGGACGCTATTTTCCTATTATTTTTGAATAGATTTTTCCACGTCATCACATATAAAAAAAAATTTCATGTTCTTGCCACATACGAGAATTGTATGTTATGTTAAATTTGATAAATCATTAAGAAAAACCATTAGTTCAACGACGGGTTCGCCATCCATACGTCCATATCTGTAATTTACAATTTCAAAGAGATTCTGAACGAAGATGTGATAGTAATACTAGTCAGTAGAAACAGGGGGAGGGAATAGGAAAGTGAATGTGCCCCCCGCCCCAAATGTGGCTATTTTTTTTTAAACTAATAAATTCAAATTAAAATAAGAGTACGATTGTTATGAATAATTTGTTCTGGAGTCTTAGTGTAAGGTTTTTTTTTATTTTTGTTTATTTATTTATTTTTGTTGATAAGTGTTCTTTAAAAGGGTATGCATATATTTTTAGCTATGAACTTTGCAAAAAATTTAGAAAAAAACAAATGCTTTATATATAATCAATCGATCACATCACACCTCTTATGATAGAATACCAGCTGGTAAATAAAACAAAAAATCCTTTCCTATCTCTTTTCTGTCGTTCAAAACAACTGGGACCAACCGATTGACCTAAGAGCGTCTTAAGAGCGTCTCTAAGAGCGTTTCTCTTTGAAGGGGGACAAAACTCAAAACTTTTCTTCTTCTTGGAAAGAAACATGTTTCCATATAAATATAAATACGCGTATGTGTGAGAGAGAGAGAGAGAGAGAAGTGAGAGAAAATATATATATATATGAATCCGTTGTATTGGAACCCCCTCCTGTTGTTACACAGAGAATGAATCTCTTGGCCAAGACTACAAGTAAACAATTTTTTTTTAGAATAGGCTGCTGTCGGAATCGAACCTACCATCGATAAGGTAGCCATTTCAAAGTAGCGTCGCTCTTACACATCGGGCTGGACAGCCTGACGGAAGGGGCGAACGTCCAAATAACCGCTTCTTATTCACTCTTCTCATCTGGTTCATATTCACTTTCCATGTCTGCACTGTTTTGTTTCGGTTTTGTCTCTAGCGCCGATGATTATATTATTAAGAATATAATCCGGCAGAATATTTATGAATGGATTACAATTTTATTCTCTGTGTAACAACGGGAGGTTATTTCAAATAGAGTTTCAAATAAAAGGTTCGATTCCTGCAACAGTCGAAATTTTCTTCGATTGTCTATTCATATTTACACTGTCTAGACCGAGCTATTCATTCTCCGTGTAACAATCGGAGGACATTTCAAATAGAGTTTCAAATAATATAACGCATTTGATATTAAGATAACCGAAAAAAATATGTAATGTATGAGAATCTAAATATATATATATATTCATATATATATATATATATATATATATATATATATATATATATATATATATATATATATATATAAGGTAAATATGATGAAATCATATTTTGAGCTCTATTCTAACTCAACTTGATGTTCAATGCGTCGATCTCTTCATGAAATAAACCCATTATACATCACATAATGCTCTACGGATTTGCACTTTGGTATACATAGAGAGAAAAAGAGAGAGAAGAGAGAGAGAGATGACAAATTCTATTTGCCACAAATTTGCATTGGACACGAACCAAATGTTATTTACAATAAATATAAAAGCAAACATGACAAAACTTTTCGAAATTACATAAATATTTTGAGAGAAGGGAGATTGAGATTTATTTGATTTTGTCGTTCATTTCAGTCTTGATCATATTTTGTTCGGCGTAAAATGACAGATTTTATATATTTTCCAAAATACCAATTAATGCCGAAAGAGTTTAAAGAATTGCCATAGACAAGAATATATATATTCAATATTTAATTCGAGAGAGCATTGTGAAGTATTAAAACTGGCGTGCAGAACCAAATTGGAAAAATATCTTGAACATTTACAGACTTTGGAGCAAATGCCAAACAATATGAGCAGCGAAATATTGAAAGAGAATTAAACATTGAAAAGTTACGTAAAAAATCAGAAAAATTTGGTTTATATTGTCTCAGTTTTGACGCTGTATGAAGATATTAAATTGAATGCATCGAAATGTATACTTTATAGTATTTTATAGATATTTTATCTTATAGAAGTAGCGAGAAGATGATTTTCGTTATTTACAACCAGTACCATATGTCAGGACAATTTTCTGTCTCTTTGCTTTGTTGAATACAATACATTTTCCAGACAAGAACACACCAAGCGTGTGCAATCAACACCATTGTCAGTATTAGCTGAATGAAAATTAGTTCATATACAGCTATGATGAAGGGGAGGTGACTATTAAAAAAAATTTCGATCTACTTCAAAACTTAATCGATTTTTTGCTTCACCCATTGTCTCTCTGTTCACAAAATGTCATTGAAATTCATCAAGAACATCCAGCGATATCGTGCAGAAAAAATGAGTGAATATGTTAATGCATGAAAGGTATCTCTCATCGGGGAAGATTCCTGGATCCGCTCTGAAATTTAACCATTTTTTCATCGTAATATTGGTTAATCTTCCAACTAATGTCATTCAAATTCATTGACAACTTTGGGGGGTAGTGTGTGGATACACAGCAAGGATGCAGGCGAGGTAAGTAGACATTCCCTGAATCGGACCGGAAATTCAATCATTTCTTCATTCGCCCATGGACCCCTCCCCCATCTATCTATCTATCTATCTATCTATCTATCTATCTATATATCTATATATATATATATATATATATATATATATATATATATATATATATATTCATTCATTCATTTATTTATGTACTCGTTGTATATTACGTTATCAGGCGCAATTAAGGGTTTATTTATACGCCTAAAAAGGAGTTTTATGTTCTATGAACATAATTGAGAGAGTCAGGATTTAATCATATTAAATTTGATAGATGAATTTGAAAATAAAAACTCCACATAATTCAATGGTGTATAGAAGGTTATCAATAAATCAATTTTGGTGGCGTGATTTAAAACATTTTTAGTCCGAGAAAACATGTGTGTATCCATATATATATATATATATATATATATATATATATATGATTTTACACATGTAATATTCATGAAGTATTGAACACAAACAAGAAATTGATGCACAGCGTACAATTTTGGGTATTTTATTACTAGAATGCAATTGCAACTTCATTTGAATATCGTCGTCATATTATTTTGACGTCATTAGTCTGGTCGAATTAGATGGAAATGATAATCATCCGGGAATCGATTAGAAACTAAACATATTTGGTTCCGTTAGAAAGCTCACGAACCTTTCTAGGCTTTTGAAGGGAAATGTTTCGAGCACTAAAACACATCAGAGTTTGAGAATATAATTATTTGTTTTCTGTTGCATTGCAACAGTGGCCAACCAATTTATCTTTATCCACAGGAAGTTAAACAAAGTTAACATGTTTGAATTTGACAAAAATACCCCCAGGGATATATTTTCCATCGATTAATAATTCAATAACCAAAGCCACAATTTTTCCTATTGTCAGCATTTTTGCGAAGAACCGACACATTCTTTTCGTAATTCGTTTCTTTTTCTTTTATTTGGATTAGAATGTTTATTCTTTGTAGATTAACAGATGTAAACCTATGGACCTTTAATTCTAAAACGCTTCAGGGTTTGAGAAAAATTCACTTCTTTTTGTATCATTTCAATCAAGGCCTGTTATTTCATCTTTGTCCATATGAGTTTAAACAAAGACTCTGTAGTTTCTTTCTCATTTTATACATCCTGGCCTTTTCCAAATATATACTGTCAGCCCTGAGGGTATTATAATTTTGATGTAAATGAGTATTGGTGTCTCACTGGGGTATAATACAGTGAGTACTTGGTTTCTAACGGGGTCATACATGATAAGTAATGATGTCCGACTTGGCTATGAAACAATGATTGAAGAGCGTACAGCACTAATGTGATGTAATTGTTGATTTCCTATAATTAAAAACCATGAACCAAAACTCTTTTTAAGCTGGTATTTTTGGCGAGCTCTGTATGTAGGTATGCATGTACGTATCGCGTGCACGGGCTACTCAAATTGAGTTAGCGAGACTCATCATCAGTCTTTTAACGTCAGTCGTTGGACTTAGATCTTCCCCATGATTCGCCACAATTCTCTATCATGGGCGTCGCAGAGCCAGTATTTCCTGAGTTTGTCTAGTTCATCTCTCCATCTTGTGTTCTGTCGGCCTCGGTTTCTTATGTGATCTTTGGAGATCCATGTTGTGAGACATGATGTTCATTCTTGCAACATGGCCTGCCCATTACCATTTGAGTTTTTTAGTAGTTTTTATGATGTCTCAGACATCTGTTTTCTTCCTTATATACTGCACTGTCTTGAGATCTCTCCATGTAAGTTTGAGCATGATTCTCTTATGCGCACGTTGCATACTTCTCAGTTTGTAGGTCTGTCTCTCGATTATGTTCCATGTTTCAGCTCCATAAGTGACTATCGGGAGAATGCATTGGTTGCATACTCTTCTTTTTAGGGTTATTGTGGTCATGTAGTTGAGCTTGCTCTGCCGAAGGCTTGCCAAAACTTATTTATTCCTTATTATGTTTTGAAAGAACATTCTAACCCCCCACTAACGGGCTTTTAGCGATGGTTTCCACCTCCAATGTTCAAAACTGATCATTTGATGTGTGTCCGGTATCATAACGCTTGCTCTTTTGAAAATTTGAACTTTTCTGTGTTAACTGCCCCCACAAAAGACTGGAGAAGTAACATTCATTGATCACCCCCAATTTCATTTTTTTAATTGATCACCCCTAACACAACATGCTGCCAAGACATTTTGATCACTTGACGTTTCTATTGCGTTATTAACCAGACGTATTTGTCTTTTTGTAATTCACGGGTTCAAGTTATAAATCATAACGCTGGGCTTTGTCACTTGACATATTCAACGAGTGAATAAATTATAATGATATTGCCCTAAGAGGACCAATTCCACTGTAAAGATGCTGGATGCACATCTTTGACTGATGAAGATCCGGATGCAGAACCATATTTGATGAATGCTACATATAATGAAAGGGTCCTGACTCTAAATTAGAAAGTTTACTGGAAGTTGGCGAAAGCATTATGACATTAGTGTACTATGCTTGGAAGGCAAACGATGGTAGCGTAAGAAAGTTTCCGTTGGAAACCCAAGCCAGTGAAACTCGCATAAGCATTTCTAAAGCCAGTCAGAAAGATGCGTTTGATAAAATTAAGAGAAAGAGCACAACTATTGGCCAAGGAAACAGTTATGGTGAAGTTTTTTTAAAAGTTGTAACAAGATCTTTTGTTGAAGAAAATTGATTTGAAAAGAAATCTGACTCTTTTGTGCCTAAAATGCATAAACGTCTTGATAGAAGTAAGTTTGTATTTGCTGCATCTTTTTCTATCCGTGAAATGTTCCTTAATGTGCGTTCAGGATGGTATGATACATGGGCTAAAAAAGTGGAAATATAGGCGCTAGATTGCCTCAATTCAATAGCAGCTAGAGCTCGTTATTACAAGTCTTGACACAAAGATTTTTACTACCGGAAAAATGTTAAAGACTTAAAGTAGACCAAAAGTGTCAGAAAATTCGAATAATTTCAACCATGTCAGTGAATGGCTAAAATCCGAGACAGAGTTATATTCTCTTGTTGAAATAGCATTGACAAAGTGCCATGCGTTCCATATTACCAATAGCGAGGATGTTTGTGGACCGAGTTGGTAGAAAACAAAGTCACAGAAAAGATACGGGGATTCAATTTATTTTGCTAATCAAATATAGTTTTCTCGAGATAATTTTTGAGTATTTGATAAATGACATCTGGTATTCAAATAAGAAAGGAAGTGCATAAGATGAAACGGGAAGAATTATCATCACAGCTGCTAAAACTATCTACGTGGAGGAATTATAACGGCAACTAATGATTGCAACAGCAATCCCAAAGATGGAATGACCAAGAGTAATGTACAAGGATTGGACGTCGTCTTAGAATATTAATCGAATTCCTTATTGAATAATCTCTGAAATAAGCCATTATTAGAAAAAGTTACTTTCAATGCCACTCGTACAAGATCGTCATTATCTTTTATTCTTCTGTAGTTTAAAGTTGAATTAGATCAAGTGTTTGGCTCAAAGTGATTGATTACTAATCTAAACAGATTAAGATTTAGTATTGGACTAGATTAAATCACACGCTATAAATGTTTTTTTGTTGTTTTTTTTAAATTGTAAGTTTTTTAAGTGAGAATTTACCTGGCCCTTTTACACGGTAATGGAATCAGAATGGTAGAAACATTGATGGCTCAAGAACTCTCTACGCAATGGGAATCATATCGTCAGCAACAGATGGTGATATTCATCAAAGGGCAGAGCAGTTACAGAGTCAAGCGACAGCAAGGCAACCATGTTGGGCAGGTAATTGAAAACAAGGGTATCCCAAATATATCAATATATTCCTGAACAGATTTCAGGAATTTCTGAAGCTTATTTCAAAGGCATACTTGCATCGCAGTCACCAACTACATTTCCACCAGACACAAACTTGGATTAGCAATGGCATACATACGTTATATTTCTTAACGGGCCATGTTGGTCAGAGATCATGACTGATATATCTGTTGGGAAATATCTTGGCAAGTCTGTAATCGATTCTTCTTCCAATAATTGACTTAAGCCCAAAAGATATGCCTTGAATTTATTCCACATTTTGATTTGCCCACAATCAATCAGCAAAACTGATCATCAAAAGTCATGTGTTAACATTTGATAAACCATTGAGGTTAAAGTACCTGAAATCATTCATACTAAGAGTACGCCCATCGTCTTTATACTTAGAGGGCTCCACCTTATGATGAGTTATAGTTTGGGTAGCTCTATGAAAGAGGCATGAGTGAAAGATTTTTTTTTTTTTTTTGCACTGTATACTCAGTGGGTACCATATCGAGAAAATTGCGGGTCCCAATCGTCAAAGAGCAAGATGCAGCTTTGAAGAATTCCCAGAATAACGAAAATATATCTACATGTGACGAATGAGCGGAAGAATAAGCAGATCAAGACGATGCTAGCAAAATCGAAGAGCTACCTAAAAGTATTGAACAAACACCTTGAAGATAATCCGATTATCGTTTTTGAACATCAAAACGTGTAGTACATCGAGTATGTAGAGATATTGAACCTGTTTATTCGATATGAATGCCTCCAACCGGTAACCGTTGGGAAGATTATAGATATTTTGGCAGCTACAGGCCAAATACACTTCGGCAAAGCATGCATGATCATATCTTCAAACTATGATAGAACTGACCATAACGCAACCTTGTATATGCATAGGTTTTGCAGAGCACGGGTATTGTACTGTGCATCGTGGTTATAGATTTGGGGAAGGTGCATTATTTTTTTGTTTCAGCTACGGTTGAGAGCGCAACGATTCCTCAGTAAACCTTCGGTACAACGAGTATTTGGAAATGGTAATTACGCTGTCCTCATTCCAACCCGAGAACCTAGCCCCAACCGCCAAAGCAAATCGGCACCATGCTATGAGAGTTCGATTGCAAGTTTGCCATTCTGGATTCCTGAGAACAGGGATGGAACGATGAACATAGCAGGATGACCCCCAATACAGATTATTACCTAGCCTGCACCAGAGTGGTCACTAAAAGTCACTGCTGAATGCCCTAAAAAAAAACTCGTGCGGAATGCATACACACTCATGTTTTCTAATAGCTGCTTCCGTTCTTACCTGAAAATTAATGCGAGTACATTTTTCTGAGGCAACATATATACATATATATATATATATATAGAGAGAGAGAGAGGGGGGGGAGACCAAACTACACGATACCTTTCTCAATTCAAGCCTTCACATTAAAAAAAACGCAACAGAATCAACTGCGTGGCTGCCTGTGGCGCCTGTTGCGTTGAATCATGTGCAAACTCATCTGTAGAAGCTGTTATTTGAGAAGGTTTTGAAGATTGCTATTCTGATAGTTTTAACTTTGACAGAGATATTGTTGCCGTTTTTGGTAGAAGAGTTACTTTCATACATAGTATTGAAACATTTCGAAGTTTCTTATATTGGATGACTAACCTGGTATTTTTTGGATTCATAATGTGTTTTTTTTACCTTTGACAAAGAGTCATGCATTTTATACTCCGAATATTTTATGATTCATATGTAAAAGTAACAACAAATAATCAAATAGTTTTTTTAAATTCTTAGGAAATATATGATAACTAATCATATATATATATATATATATATATATATATATATATATATATGTGTGTGTGTGTGTGTGTGTATGCATGCGTGTATATATGTGCGTGTGTGTATGTGTGTGTGTGTGTGTATCAAGGAATGGCCATATGTGGTCTGACAGAATGGTTATAAATTGAGTTTTATTATTTGAAACTCGTTTGTGATTATTTCCCGTAATTACATTGTTAATATATCACTCCCTCTAGTCAACATAAATTCAACTTTGCGATTCTTTCACCATTGAGCTAAATAACCGCCGGTACTGAAAAGGCCCAAATTACTGCTTTCACACCGAATTCTCCTCTCGTTTGTTCTTGGTCTATTCGTCTCTTTCAATGCAACTTATAATCATCTAGTCGGACCATAGATGTCCATTCCTTAATACATAACCGTTGTGTTATGCCATTATTTGCCCGGGTTATGACAAGGAATACGTAAGGGGGAAACTATCACCTCAGTGAAAAGATCACGATGCACAGGCAGCAAAAAAAAGATCCCTCGGCAAGGATTCTCAAAGTTAGTCCGCATATTAATAAATGTTCTCCGCGAAAACCCAAATTTTCAGTTATCCCTTTTTACAAAATTAACACCGACAATTTTGCACAAGGAAGTTGAGGAAAATGTTACCAATACTTCAAAACTTGCATTAAATTCCAACTAATTAATTCTTTTGGAGTTAAAACTACCATTTCTGATTTTCTTCAAAAGCATAATCCCGTTTCTTTTCCCTTTTAGAATCCTAAAGTTGACCCCCAAACATCATCTCTACACCTTTCACAATTCTTAACCGTCACACAAATACTAATTCACGTACCTACACACACTATAATTGGACCACAGATGCTAATACGGACTCTCTCATACGCATTCATATCACCCCCTTCTGCACAAACTGACAATCATACCCAAACATACCACTACTCGACCATAGCTGTAAACACACACCCTCACACACGTTGATATTTCACCAACTTTATCTCTCTCCACAGAAACTGGATTTTTATGGCATCAATCGACTTTAAATTCAAATCAAGATTAATGTACAAATAATCTGAATCTAACCCCATTTACTAGACAGTGGAAAGTAAAGTCTGGAAACAGAATCACACTGGCCTTCTGAAGACTTGTAGAAAACCAATCAAGACTTATTACAGATTATCATGCCTTAAAACCAAAACTAAAAAGTTTGGCTTTCCAACTCTTATTGCAGAGTATTTTATTCTTGCAAGTCATGGGGAGTTTTAGACCATGAGCTTAAGATATAAGACCTCTAAATGGACTTTCAAGAACAACAAAACCTGATTAGGAAAGGGTATACATACATGAGACAGAAACGTTGAACTTAATCAAAAGATTGACCCTCGAACTGAGAACCATGCAACGTGAATATGAAAAAATCATGCTCAGCCTCATATGGAGAGATCACAATACAGCACGGTATATCAAAGAAAGGACAGGAGTCCGAGATATCATAGAAACTGTCAGAAAACTCAAATGATAATTGGCTGGAAATGCTGAAAGAATGGCAGACAACCAATGGACATCACGTCTCACAACTTGGATCCCCAGAGATCGGGTGCGACAGAAAGTAAGATGGCGTGACGAGCTAGATGAGTTTAGGAAGTACTGGTTCTGCAAGGCCTATGATAGAAAGATCTGGTGAATTTGGGGGAAGATCTATGTCCAACAACAGACTCTAACATGCTTATGATGATTATTCCTTCTCGAAATCTCGGCAAATAATAGCACACATGATCTTAACATCACGAGAGATGTTAGATTTGATTTTAAAGGTTGTACTACTTTTGAGAGAATATTTATTTGTTAATTATTCAATATGCAATTACTTCTTAATCACTCGATACTATAAATTACTAATTGCACAATACGGCTAATTACTAATTTTACTATTGATTCTATGGTAACTAATGCTTAACTCATTACCTTTCTGAGGCGTAGAAGAATTAGTTGTATAGTTGTTACTAAATTTAACACAATATGAAATTAGAAAAGGTTTAGTAATGCACTAAGGTTCATAAATCAATATGCTATCTTTTGAGAAAAATTCCCCAGTATTCACAGATATATGAGATGTCATTCTTTTTCTTTCATGATGTAGTTGAATAATTTTTTTGATAGTAAAGGAGACGCAATTTTTTTTCGAGCAGTCGAGGTAGGGGCATAGATCAAACAGGTTAAGGAGCACTACTCCAAATAGACTTATAACTAAAGTTGCAGAGATTCACCTCCCTGAGAGCCAATGCAGTTTCAGAGATTTAAAGCTGATATAAGAAAAATGCCTGGAACAAAACAAATGTCTGCACGTCACCTTCGCTAACCTGATGAAGGCGTTCGATAAGATGAGCAGGTCAGGCCTCGGGAGAATAGGGTTGCCCATCAAAGTTTCTCACCAAAATTATCTAACTCCACGAGATGTAGCTTAGGTAAGTACCCAAACATTTAATATAAACGGGAAATAGTCAACCTGCGGCTATGACGCCTTCAAAGTATTTCCCTTTGAACATCACACACTTATCCTAGCGGCTATTCTATTCGTCAAAACAGCTTGAAAAGTTAATTTAGGATTGCCTGTGCTTCTTCATTACGTTCTTCTTAACATTGTCTATGTCCTTAAATTTCCTTCCTTTAAAGATCAATTATAATTTTTTAGAAATATAAAAAATTAAAAAATTAAAAAAAAAAACAGGCATTGCAAGGGAGGTAAATCAGGGTGGTGCAATTTTTGACCAAAAACGTTTTGGCTGATCTACCTGTTTAATTATGGTGAAAGTGACGGTTATACTGTACACACATTAACACAATGGTGTCTTATTGCCGTGTATAGTAAGGCGCTCATTTCTTTATTCATTTACCTGGTTGGCGTATTAGTGAGGAAGGATATGATGCTGAAAAAAATATTTCTGTAAAATGAATACTTCTATGATACCTAGGCTACGGGCGTTGTGATTTATCTACGCATAACTCGTTATGTAATGAACAGAGTGATTTTTGTTCTCTCTTTTCAACCATGGGCTCTTACACTTAAAGATAACCTTTGCTGATAAAATATCTCCTCTTCACAATTCGAAATAAAAAAAAAACGAGTTCAATAGTTCCTTTCCTAAAAAAAAATATAATCTCATTAAAATTCTAATATATCTGTGATTTCAAGTGAAATATTTTTCTTGGTGTAATGTCTCTACAGGCATTTAGCCGTCCAATAGAATGATGTACATACTGTCAGCAAAGTTGGAACACATACACAAACATACATACATATATATATACATGCAAATATTTATGCCTACAGCTTCATGTTGATAAATTTCCTCCTCGAGGACCAACATTTTTAGTTTCCCTTTCCTATAAATTTAACACCGATAATTCTGTGAAAAGGAGAGAAAGAATTCCACCAATACTTTAAGACCTCAATCAAATTTCAACTAATTAATTAATTTGGAGTTGAAACCTCATCTCTGATCTTCTGATACACCATGTATATATAGAGAGAGATTAAACTACATACACTCACAAAACCTTTCTCAATTTCTCTTGTATGCAATTGATTTCAACTTTGATACGAAGACATTTCCTCTTTGGCCGATGAATATTACGAATTTAGATAATCAATAACCTTGCACCATCCCCTTTCTCTCCAAAATCTTGCTCGATCATTTTTTCCCTTTTTGACGTTAGACAACGAGAGCAAACAATCTTTCAAAACATGTAATGGAATCCAGTTTTCATGATGTAGATTGAATTCACCGTATATATATATATATATATATATATATATATATATATATATATATATATATATATATATATATATATATATATATGTGTATATATATATATTAAGTGTGTGTCTATGTCTGTCTGTGTGTGTCTGTGTGTTCGTGCGTCTTTGTTTGTGTGTCATTAGATTGCACAGAATGTGATAATAGTAGAGACATATTAGGATATGCATTTTGTGCGGCACCAAAATTAAGCAAGTAGCAAATAGAGCAGCCAATCACGTAAATAAAAAAAAAGAGAAATGAATGCCATGCAGGACACGAACACGTATCAACCATGAAGCAGTCTTGATAGGACTCAGCTTTACCGACTGAGCTAACGACGCAGGAGTTCACCATAGCACACTTAAAACCACTCATCTCTCTACTCTGTGGTCGGAGGCGTGAATATTTCATATACATGTATAAGTATATGTATTTGTGTTCCCACTTTGCCGTAGTTTGTATATCTTTATATTCGACAGTATCTGACAGGATGTGATAACTGTAGAAACTTTATACTAAGAAACATATTTCGTCCAGCACTGGGAATGACTGCATACCAAATCAAACAGCCGACAACGTAAACAGTGCCGCGCTCGTTTCTTTATTCATGTACATGTTCGGTTGATTGATGTACATTGATGACGAAAGAGATTATGTTTGAAAAAGATATTTCTGTAAAATGAATACTACTTTCATCATTAGGGTACAGAGTTTTTTTTATTTACATACGTATACTCAATTTGAGAAATATGCATTTGTGCATGAGATAATCATGCTCAATCTTACATGGAGAGATCACAAGACAACACAGTATATAAGGAAGAAAACGGAAGTCTGTGACATCATAGAAACTATTAAAAATCTGAAATGGCAATGAGCAAGTCATGTTGCAAGAATAAAAGACAGCCGATGGACATCATCTCTCACGACATGGATCCCCAGATATCACATAAGAAACCGAGGCCAACAGAACAAAAGATGGAGAGATGAACTGGACAGATTCAGGAAATACTGGCTCCGCGACGCCTATGATAGAGAATTGTGACGAATCCTTGGGAAGGTTTATGTCCAACGACGGACTATAAAAGACTGATGATGATGATGATGATGATGATGTTTTTTTTTTATTCACTTTCTTCAAGCATAGACTCTTATACTTAAAGGTAGCCGTTTTACTGATAATAATATCTCCTATCCAACACTTGGAAAAGATAGAACTGGGTTGAGTAGTTTCTTTTCTAAGAAAGATTAATTTCACAGAAATATGTATATCATAGACTTAGGAATTAATTAGTTAAGCCTTACCAGGTCTCAGTTTCGAGCCATGGACCGCTTTTAGCTCTTAAAACCGAAATGTCAACATCCCCTTTAGTATATTCAAATTTCTCCATTGTATGTGTACACCCTTTATCAATAATAACTGATTTAGGAGTATTCTTGTGAGGATTCAACGGACAACATTGTATGGCATTTCGGTAATTTGAGCAGCCAGACTTCACTCCTTTATTTTTGTAAAGACATTTTTTTTTAGTTAGAATTAAATGGCCGGATACTTTCCGGGTAGAATTCGTATGCATTACTCTTTCACCTTCAGTAACTTTCTTCTTGGTGGAGGCTCAAGAAAAATATTTATTTTGCAAATATCTTTTCTTCTGAAATCAAGCTAGAAGTGCACTAATGTCAGAGAAACATCGAAGGTCGATATTTTCTTGACACGTTCTAATGTCAGATTATCCTCCAATATCGATATTTTCTTTCCAATAATAATAAACTAAAAACAGGTCCTGTTGGTCACTCGATAGAGACCGTAACGTGACCAACGGCTTTTGGCAGTATGCCCAGTTTGGGGTGATGTATTAAAAATTTAGAAGAAGGGGTTATCAATGGATGGATTATTTCTCATGCCTTTTGTTAGATTAATAATGAAACATATTATGAGCAAGGGAGGACTTTTTTTTAATTTTCAAAATGTTTCTAAACATGATAAGGAGTGAATCCATTAAAAAAATTCAAATGGCTATGGGCTG
Source organism: Thysanoteuthis rhombus (assembly GCA_963457665.1). NCBI lineage: Eukaryota > Metazoa > Mollusca > Cephalopoda > Oegopsida > Thysanoteuthidae > Thysanoteuthis > Thysanoteuthis major. The sequence goes on along the minus strand of OY735207.1, from coordinate 51,677,844 downwards.
GCCATGTTGCAAGAATGGTGGACAACTGATGAATACCGTGACAAATGACATAGATCCCTACAGATCACATGCGCAACGGAGGCCAGCAGAGTATTAGATGGAGTGATGAGCTAGACAAATTCAGAAAGTACTGGCTCCGCGACATCCACGATAGAAAAGTATGGCGAATCCTGGGGAAGGTCTATGTCAAACAATGGAAAGACTGAAGATGATTTAAATTGTCTGCCCTTAATCTCCATCGGTACAACTTGATCGCGTAACACTCATACTTAGGCAGCCAGACGAATCACTTAAAATCTGAAGAATTAATGCTGACAGTTTTGGTTGGCGGTTTCTAATATCGTTGCTTATGGAATCGAACTAATTTTTCCCTCCCGCTGATTCTGAAAAAATACAATTATCAGTAATCGATACGGGAGATCCATAATTCATATTGACTGGAAATAAGCTACAAAAGCATGTTAGAATATTGATTAGAATGTTCTAGCGAGTGTTCTTACCGCATTGTTTAATGAAGTAAAGTAGCGCGTGTACAGACGGAGTCCGTGTCCGGCAGCATCGGAGATTGATAACAGCGATTTGGGTCTGGTGGTCATACAAGCATGAAAAAAATTATATTTATATGAAGAATCAACCCCTGAGATAGAAAGAATTTAAAAAAACTTGCATAAAGTTTGCTCCAGACGTAGACATCAAGATATTACCCAACTTCTGTTTAGATTACTTGCACAAACATCAACAAGATGGGCTGACTCTGTGGCTGCAGCCTGTACGCGAGACACATGCAGAGATATGGAAAAAAACGAAATTATTTCAGCCACTTGTTCGAATGATTAAAAAAAAAGAAAGAAACATCTTCTCCCTACTCACCGAGAGGATCGATTGTACAGAATTTCAAGTTGCTGCTATGAACAGTTAGGATTGTACTCGTGACACATAAAAAGATAGAAAAAATAACAACTACTCCAACCACCAAGCCGAATTTCTAAAAAAAAAAATCTTTTCTTTACTCATATGGAGGAATGCATGTGCGTGTGTGTGCATGTCTGTCTGCACGTGCGTGTGTGTGTGTGCAAAATTTCAAGCTTTCATTATGGGCAGTTAGGACTGAGGATAGTAGAGAATAACGTGAGAGAAAAAGGACAGGAAAGATGGAAATAACAAAGTAATAAATTCTAATTTTAAAAATATGCTTAGCCATGCAAATTTAATTCGGTATAGCGTCCATAGCTTTCCATTTATCTTGCTTTTGCTGATTAATGGCATAGAAATAGTAACTCCCTCTCTCTTACGCACTCTCTCCCCCTCCCCCTCTTTCTCTCTCTTTCTCTCTCTTTCTCTCTCTCCCCCTCTCTCTCTCTCTCTCTCTCTCTCTCTCTCTCTCTCTATATATATATATATATATATATATATATATATATATATATATATATATATATATATATATTCTAATTTAAATGTTAGGTTTCATTTTTTTAGTCTTAATCTAAATTTGACGTCATCGTTGTTGGGATAGGAAAATAAAGTCAACTCCAACAATCAGAATATAACAATACATTTTGGTTTGGCATTTACAGTACATGTTGTGGTAAATACATGATTGCTTTTTTCCACACTTTCACATGATGTTTTACAGGCATGACCAGGCCTGATTTTCTTTGCTTTTTTTTTCAAGTAGTCAACTCATTTTAGTCTCACAGTATAGTAAAACTTGTACTACAATACTAGCAATATGCCCTAAAGAAGTCCAAGAAGACTGAGCCAGGTTTATGTAAGTCGTATCAGTATGAATCTCAAGACATAGTACATGCTATAAACAATATCAATGTGTAGTATATAAAGTTTGTCACCCTGAGCTCAACTAGTTAGGAAAATCCGTTACTCCAGCTCCCAAACCTTGCTAGATTAGTGAGGATGTATTACTTTTTTGTATCCAGGTTCTAAATCTCTTACCCAGAATTTTGAAAACCGAAAATTTTCTAGAACAGAACATTTTTTCATTGATGTTATCTGCGTACAAAAGCTAGTTTGGTACCAAACATGACCCTACGCGATCTACATTCAACCAAGTTGATCTGTAATGACTTGTAAAACAAATAGGAAGCTATCATTTCTGAGGGACCTTAGCTTAACCCTCGCTACGTAGTTGTGTCTCAGTGTTCGTACAAGTCTGAAGTGCATTCCCTGTCCATGGCTAAAAGAAATCGTCAAAAAAACTGTCAAAATTTTTTTTCCGACTGGCTTGCTACGTATCACGCGAGCACGCTAACATTTATTCTTTATTATATTATGTCTGAAAAAAAAACTTATTTTTCGTTTGTTTTGGGTTTTTTTACCCCGTTCCCATTGGTCCTAGTGGGGGTTCGATTTGCATCGTAAGTTTTTGCTAAATTGATCCCTTAGTTTGTGTCCAGCAACATTCACGTTTGATTCATTCCTTTTAATTCAGACTTTTTCTGATCCCTTCCAAACGAAAGTCGAAAGAAGTAAATCATCCCCTGATCACCCCATTTATCAATTTTTAGTTGATCAATCCAACACAGAATGTTGCCAAAAGACGCTGGTTGTATGACAGTCTCTCTCTGAGTGATAAAGAAGAGCAAAAAAGGAAGCATGTGCCATTATTGATTTGAATATTGATGTCATTTCAATATTTGCTGTATTTGCCTGCGCGATGTGATAACGTACTTTTTGTTATTTTTTTTTCTTAAAGCATAAACACATTTTATTGTTACGTATCTTGCAATGTCTTCTTTACTATACGTACAAGGTGTGAAACAATATCTTTTCTTATCGTCAGGACGATTTTACCAGATTGTGAAAACCAGTGGTTCTCAGTCATTTTTGGCTCATGGCTCCTTTTGATTTGTTATTTCCATCTGTGGCACCCTCTTAGCCATGCCCATGTAAATATATATATATATATATATATATATATATATATATATATATATATATATATGTATATATATATATATATATATATATATATTTACTATTTACATTCATTTTAAAATATATATGGGTTTGAGGTGTATTTTAAAAAAAAAACGAGTGTTAACTTTCGGCATACTGACAGAGCAGAATAATACAAAAGTGTTAGCGACTGATACAAGCAAAATAAAAGAAAGAAAATCATTTAAAGTGGCTTCCTAGAAATGTGAAACAGTATATGGCTTGAATCCCATATTTGGATATTAGGGTCTCTTGAGATAGAGGAAATTTGAAGTTTTCTACCATGTAAAAGTAGACACTGACAGTACATTTAGGAATGGTCATTCATAAGAAGTAAATCAAACATTTCAAGTCGTTCTACTCAAGCAAAGACGGTAATATATATAGGTTGGCCGTTCAGGAGTGTTGCAGTTTTAGAGTGGGACCGCTGTGCTTTGTGAATATTTCGTTGATACAAGTAAGCAAAATTGTAGAAACATGTCGTTCGTTCGTATAGCGACCGTCCGAGGTTTTTATTGAATATGATACAACGTTTAGATCAATTGTAGAATCTGAACTCAAGAATTGATTCAAGTCAAGAACGCGAATTTTCATTTTACACCACTATCAAAATTTCATCTATTTTATTTCATTTAATCAAAATAAATTTGAAATACAGAATAAAAAACTCCTTTTATCTCCATGAAAGAATAGTATAAAGAATCGCATCATAAAATTCTTGAATTTATTAAATCAAATTGAATTTCGATTACCATGTAATTGCTTTTTACAATGTAATCTTTTTTAGATGAGAGGTCATCAATCTGTAAAGATTCTTTTGGACTGTTGTCCTCATCTTGGTTCATCTTCTGAATAAAAAGTTTCGGCTGTCGTACCCAACGGACTTTTTCATGTAGGTGTCGTAAATGGGGAGGGATTAGAATGTTGGGTAAGGGGGCCTCATTGAAGGTTGGAAACACTATCCCCGTCCCACAGTCTATTTTAATTTGTTTTTAAATCGTTATCATGCTGCCAATCATTTTTGTTCCCATAATTTGTTAATGCTCGCCACTGGTGCAACAGAAGCATCTTTCCTGAGTGGTTATGTACGACACAACCTAAAGAAAGCCATTAGGCACAACAGTCTGAACGTCGTGTTCAGAAGAAGATCCAAGATGAGGATGAAAGTATGGAAGAGATTATACTTACGAATAAATGCATCATTCCTAAAATGTGAGTTCTTGAGAGAAACTGATGAAAATGATGGTATAATTCCAAGAGAGCTGAATTTCTATCTTGACTTTCAGCGTAGAATTGTGCTCCTAAAAGTCATTTTTGAATTTCGAACTTGAACTTTCTAAAATCGTTCATAAAGCAGGAGTAGCTGTGACTAGTGACGGATATGGGACCCTGTGAGTGCGAAAGCAGACTGGTGATAAAGATGTACTCTATTGGAGAACCGGAAAAATAATGATGTAGCAACGATGGCACTTATGGCCGTTCGTAAATAGACATTGTCAAATTCGAATACTGCTGAAAATAGCAATAAAACGAAAAGATATCCCGACGCAGGATTGGTTTTTGTTTTTTTTACATTTCATCCCTCATCTTCAGTTCATTATCCTCACACAATATCAATCAGTGAATTAGTATAACTATAATTTTTAAAAATGATCGAATTTTAAAAATCTACGTAAAAACAAAACTTTAATGCAAAGATTTTCTTTTTTTTGTTCACGGTAAAGAGCTGTAAATGATTAACGTATAAATGAATGGAAATTAGTGCCAATCAGAGCAATATTTTACCCTTTTTCAGTTTTTTAAATTCCTAATTAAGACATTTTTCTCCAGAAAACCTAAGTATCTTTTTCAAAAATGGTAAACAGGATTTGTATTTCCATTGAATCAACTTGCATAAGCCTAAAACTCATCCATATCGATTTAATCATAGATAAAACAACTGGCTGCTTCTGAGTCAAACCTCATTCTGTCTGAGGTTTGAATTTAGCTATGATTACAGAACAAGACAAGTCTGGCTGCTGTGAAAAAAATTACATGCTAAAAAAGCGTTGTCAGAACCAAAAAATTCCAAAAGATCGTGTGATAAGAACTAACCAATTCCATGGGGATATCATTGAAAATTCAATTTCCCTTTCTTTCTCTTTCAGGTCGTGAGTTGACACCACATGAAGTCTTGACGACATAACTCTCCCTTCTCCCTTCTCTCAGTACACCGTCTGGCTAATTGCTATAATAGAGTCAACTCTCTAGGAGTTTGACAATGAATATCAAATGCTTAGTAATCAAAATGAAAGAAAACTCTTAATGAAATTTTTAATAAAAACTTATCTAAAATAAATTTTGTCCCTTATTAAAAAGAAATTACAATTTCTATCAAAATCCAATGAATAGCTGATTTTACGTAATTTTATAAAATATTGGTGTTTTTGCTCGTCAGAATTTTAATTTTTTTTCATAGTGCAAAATGACTATTGTACATGCTTTGTTTATATTGTCCCGATAATTTACGATATCTATTTTCTAAAATATCTCCGGTTCTATATGGTGAACACAAATGATTTTCATCTCTTGTTTTCGTCAATTTTTGAACTTGCTAATGACATTCGAATTCCCATAAATTAAGTTGTGTATGATTCTAAATCATTTTTCTGTAAAGTGTCAATTTTCTCTAATGAAGTTCATAGATATCCCTATTGTATCGCAATAATCAGTCAGCTAATCTTGCTAGCTGTTGCTAGTAGGTTCGATCCAGATTAGATCTCCAGCAATCATTACTTTGATACTAACTGATACATATTTCATCTACTCATATATCGAATAGTGTTTTTTCTGCTTTTCTTTGTCTCTAACAATTGCCTCTTGCATTTGAACAATTTTGCTGGTAAAAATATTTCCTACCCACCATCTGAAACAATGGATTCTTCCACTGAAGAGGAATCTGTATTTTCTTTCCTTAAAAGATCAGCCCATAGAAATTCAAATATATCCGTTATCTCTTTCAAAAGGATTAACTAGTTGAACAAGAAGAACAAATTCTCATTATTTGAGTTCACAGAAACGTTAATCGGGTTGTTACAATGAAAATTCCAGAACACTTTCTGGAGTTGACTTAGTTCAACAACTGTAGCAAGGACAATCATCGCAAAAATAGGTTTAAACCGAAATGTAAAATCCATGTTTTTGTACCGTGATTCAAACTTGTATGTATCTTTTTTTTTTTTAAATTTCCCCTAAATTCGACCCCTAAACGTGAAAAAGAAATTTTCCATCATATGAAAAGAGAAAAAAAACAACCTTCACTAGGTTCTAGCCATTAAAAACGAAAAAGTATCTACACCTTGGTTTTGGACTCTAAAAATGAAAAACAAAACCCGCCTTCATCATTTTTACAAAGAATGAAAAAAAATCCCTTAGATTCCGATGCAGGAAAAAATTTCTAAAAAAAGTTCCTCCAACATTTTGATCCCTTAAAATGAAAAAACATTCCCCCAAATATTGACCCCTTGAAAGCGAAAAATGAAAATTCTCTATCAATTTTGATCCCTAGAAGAATCCGTTTATCAAAGAGATATGTTGTAAATCGATCACCATCCTAAAGATGTATTGAATTTGGGGTGGGGTATTTTCAAAAACTATTTTGCTAAAAACTCTATTAAGGTTCTCATCCATACAGAAAACTTCATGGGTTTACGTCGAATAGTTTTGGCGTTCGGTGAGTGCAAATGGACGGGCGGGCTCTTTGACAAATTACAATAAGATTCTTTATGATGTGGAAAAAGTAAAAGAAACAAAAGAACCACATTTTATGCGTGGCAACCTGATAAAACCAACTGTCGAATTGACGAAGAGATATATTTGATTGATTCATGGGCTGTCTTCCAACAGCTGCCTTTTATGTCGTATCGAAAAAAAAAGAAAAGAGTTTCATTTAGGCTATGATGTTATCATCAAAGACAAAATTCTTTGAAAAACAAAGATTTTATCTTGAAATTTTGCCTCAATCCAGAGAACAGAAGGTAGAGTACTTTTGATTTTGAAAAAGCTTAAAGGCTGTATCATTTTTTGGGGGTTTTTTTTTGTTTTTTTTTATTTTGTTTTTTTGTTTTTTTGTTTTAATTTTTTTTTTTTTGTCTTCGTGGTATTTTGGGGGGAATGGAGGGGTTTATTAAGGTTAACATCGTTTACATATACCTCTGTGAACGAAGTCAGATGAGGTAAATGTTTTCATTTTTGTCCATCAGTTCACACATTGTCTCCAAAGGTTTTCAGTGAATTTGAATCACGTACCCCGGGATGTGGGCCAAGAGTTCAAGGAACATTGATTACATTTTAAAGCGAATCTGGGGATTATGTTTTTAAACTATCCCCTGCATCGTTGCTATATGTTTATAGTTCTCAATGAATTTCAATTAAATTTTCTCGAAGGTCAGGGCATGGTTGAAGACGAATTCGTTAGATTTTGTGGGTGGATTCAGGAATTATTAGATTTAACTCCCTGCATCATAGCTCTATACGGAGTGATTTTTATTCAGTTTTAGTAAATATATCGTTGACAACTATTTAATTGCTTTTTAGCTATTTTATTGCTACATTTACTACCTCTTATAGTCGTTTTTATCGCAGCATGTATATTGTACACTTTATTATTCAGCGTCCTTCCTTGTCCAGGATTCACCAGACTTCTCTATTATGGGCGTTGCGGGGCCAATGCTTTCTTACTTTGTCTAGTTCGTCACAGTATCTTATATTTTGCCGGCCAGTTTTGCATAGGACCCACGTTGTGGATCGTGATGTCCATTGGTTGTCAGACATTCTTGCTACCTGACCAGCCCCTTGTCATTTGAGTTTGTTCTTTTTCTGTAGTCTATGATATCCCTGACTCCTGTTTCTTATCTCGTATACTATGCTGTTCTGTGATATCTCCATGTGATTTTAGATCAGAGACATTATAGCAACTATCAGAAAACTTGAATGGCAATGGGCTGGTCATGTTGCAAGAATGACAGGCAACCGCTGGACATCACAAGTAACAACATGAAACCCCAGATATCATATGCGAAACTTTAGTAGGCAGAAAATGAGATGGCGTGACGAATTAGACAAGTTCAGAAAGTTCGCGACGCCCGTGATAGAGAGGTCTGGAGAATCTTGGGGAAGGTCTATGCCCAACAACGGACGCTGGAAAGATAATGATGGTGATATGATGTTCAGCAACAAATAATGGCTTGAATGACTCTCTTTTTTTTTAAATCGGTTTTTCACAAAACAGCTCAAAAACTGACAAAAGGCATATCCAAAAGACTAAACTTTCCATTCTATGAAACTAAATACTGAACACATGATATAAATCTGTGGAACAATCACACATGACAGGAAAATAACTCCAAGTTTGGTCAGACAGAGAGACGTAAAAATTGACGAAAGTGTTTTCCGGAAGAGAAAAAAAGTGTTGAATATCAAGCATTTTTGTCTAGAATTCAGACTAACTATGGTAAGTTTTACATATTCTGGATTTCTTTCGGCAAAAACAATAAAAATAAGAGAAAAGAGTTGAATGAGATTCTATTTCACTTCACCAATATCTTCTCCCTTTCATTGCTCTGAGGGGATATTCAGCATTTTAAATGATATGGAAATAAAATGGAATTTTTCATCTAACATTAAGAACAAGAACAAAGAACCAAAACAAGAACATGAAACAAGAATTGTTTTTTTCCTATTTCGTTTTCTGATTTTGTGACTCTCCTCTTTTTTGGCAGTCCATAAACCAGATTTTGTCCCAATACGGACGGGGGACAAAGGTTTGCATTGAACAACGTCCCATGGAGCACACTTGAATGTAATTGTTGTTTTCTTGCTTTTTGTATTGCCGTTTGGACAGCAAAGGCAAGGAAGTAAATATGGAGTCTGTGTGTTGCTGAATCCCATGAGTTTTCCAAAGAAAAGCGCAGTGTGAGATGATGAGGACTGATATAATTGAAGTTGACAAGATAATTCGCCAACTCCATCTTAAAATCTGTATGTGTTATACCTGGTTCTTTGAAGTGAAGGAAATTGTTATGAAATTTCCTGCCTTTAACATCTTAAACCAAGCCATACAAGAAAAAAAGTCTGTTTTGTTCAAATACTCATGGGTATTGCATGTTATACCATCAAATATATGATATTGTTTGCTGCAAACATTAGACCGTTTATTCTATACCAGTCAGTACAGTTGGTTGTCACGTGGTAGGATGAGTTGAAGAATTGTAGAATTACCTTCATTTATTCGTTGTTTCTTTCCGTTGTTGGTCACTGGGGTCTAGGCTTTAAAGAACCTGTGGAAAAAGAGCCTTTTTCCCAAGTGAATGGCACGAAGAACAAAGGACCCTTATCATCTCAAGTTGATCGCAGTTTTATTCATTCTTGCCTTTCACGGTGCACTGACAGCGGACAGCTCTTTATCAAAGTAACGTGACAATCGTTTTATAATCTGTCCATCGAGTTTATCTCGTTTCTATGGCTTCTCAAACAATCCCTAAGTTGGTTGTCAAAATTGAATTCCTGCTTTTGTTGTTATAAGTAGATTACTACTAATGAGCGTGCACGTTCCACATTGAGGAAGTCTTGCAGTTTTAGCTCTGTTCTGCTGAATAGTTTCGGCGTGTCACGGCCCCAAGAGAGGGTCTTTACCGACACTTACGTATTCTATGAAAGGTCTGGTAGAAAACTGTTCTTGGGGGGGGGGGGTTATTTGTATCCTATTTATCCCTGGAAGACTTATTAAGTAGATTTCACAATATGACTATGTGTCAACAGGTCATGTATCCATCACGTGATTCTCTCAACCATCACGTAAGTTAGATTGCATCATCTGGCTTATGGACAAGATGTGTTTAGCCGATATTTTGATTTCAAAATTCATTTCCAATATGGTTTATAATTTGAACCTTCATATTTGTACATTTCAGATTCGGAGGACAAAAACCATAAGATATTTTATTTCTTTATAAATGTATGGTATCCAAGGTTCAAATGAATGTATGAAAACATCTACACCTCACAGGCTTATTTGAAATAAGGTAATGTAAGTGCTGAATGTTCAATATTTTAACAGTCCAGCTATCATTAATGGTTCACCCACTCACCAACATTCCTCACAAAAAATATAAGCGACCTTATTTCCATACAAACTCTTAGCGTTTCACACACTTGTTCACCTGATGGTGAAAAACAGCACTTGAATTTTTAAAAAAATTTTTAAAAAGGGGGAAAAAAGAACAATTTGAAAAATTTGATTCATTGAAAGTAGTAACATTCTGGGCTTTTCTTCTGCCAAATGGAGAGATGATCCCCAGTTCACCTCAGGGGTCATTACCATTTTTCGTGCCGAAACTATGAATCTACCAAAACTTAGACGGACAAAATATCCACAAGGAAAAATGTCTAATTATGACGATTCTTTGTTTCTCAAAGGAGGGATACATAAAACTCACAGACGAAAGAATGTTAAGTATCCAGAGAAAAGGACAGTTATTGGTAAGGATATTTTTGCTTTTCTGTCTGGACCGAAAAACTTTTACCGTCTATTTATCCGAACATTTCCTATCCATCAGCGTTGTCAGGAACTTTCTTCTCGAGGTTCGATCTTTTTTTCTTTCTTTTTTTTTTTTTTTGCTGATTTCTTCTGTGGCTTCTATTTCAGAAACTCTTATTTTCCTCGTACTCCTGAAGAATATTTTTAGTGAAGCCCTGGATGACTTATCTTCTCTGCAGACAATTCTTTTAAATCTCCTCTGGCCTTATAAATTAGATCTACCTGGAAACTATCCAGCCATTTGATATTAACGAAAAAATACTTCGACCTCGGGTAATGGCGTCTGTGTCCGCTTCAAAATGGACCTAAAACATTAAATCTTCCATACAGCCGGCAAAATCATCTCTTGAGATCACTTATCGCATTCTCCTTGATCTCGTTCACGGGTAGATATCTTTTGGTAAAAAGCCAGAAGTTACAGGGAGCCACACCTGTATCATAGGGAAGATTACATAGGTATTTGATAAATTGCAAAAAATAAACTGCATTAGATGTAGAGAACGACTTGTTCCGTCGTTGTGAAAGCGCCAGTATTTGTGAAGTAAAACAAGATTCTATTTGATTATTTTTTCTTATTTTCATAGCCTTTTCCATTAATATCAAGAATATACATCAGACTTACCATACTTATACACACAAGTTCGCCCAATGGTGTCTGGATGTCGAGGGGGTAACCCAACAGGATCTTTTCTGGTCACGTTTACGCAATAAGGTTGGTTGCTAGATTACATCGAGGCTACGCAAATGGTTCTCAAGATATTTATGAAGGCTGAATAGTTCTCCGATAGACCTTGTATTGGGGAGAAAGAGGCGATTTATTGACAGAAATGTCGGATCACTTCGGTAAGTTAACAAAAAAAACTACACAAGCTGCGTGTTTTACAGGATTGGATGAGTTTTCAGCATATCGAGTATACAAGCATAATTGTATAAAGTGTATCACTGTGCCCGCTGTATGAACATGGATGATAGTTTGTGTAAAATATCCCAAGGAAATACCTAATCGCCTTTGATTTTAGAGTTCGTTTTTAATGTACCATTTATAAGACGTATCTTTGTGTAAGTCGCATCTTCGTCTACGACAAACTTCTATTTAAGACGCATCACAGTTCAAACTATGTGAATCGAAATAAAAGCTTCTCTAAATCAGCAAAGATGAATATACATTCCAGTTTTTGGTCGTCCATTCGTGGTCAGTTCATCGTGTACAAGACGTACCTTTGAATATGACGTATCTTTGTCTAAGGTGCATCTTTTTAATAGACGAACGAAAGTTGCAAGCTGCATAAACAGAAATGAAAGCCTCTATAAAATAACAATGGTGGATATATATTCCACCTATGCTTTTAATTTTGATTCGTACTTAGTTAAACGTATACACGACGCTCTTTTGTGTAATGTACACGTTTGTATAAGACGCACCATTGTATAAATAGTATGTATGGAAAAAGGCTTCTATCAATTGAACTAAATATAAAATCAACTCATGCTTTTAACGTTCGATTCGTTCACACTTTGCAGTGTATCAGACACACCTTCGTACAAGGTGCACCTTTTAATAAAACTCACTATGCCCGAGGTGTGAACAAAAATGAAGCCAGGGTAAATTGAACAAATATTACGCGATTTGTCTGTGGTTTTAGTCTTCGATACGTTTCCAAAGTACCGTGTATAACGTATACCTTTGTATAACATGCTCTCCTCTCCTACCTGTATGCAGATATATAAAGTATTATGTAATTGAACAAAACGATGAAACTCATTCATCTCTGACTAATGTTTCTTTCAACTTGCTTTTTATCACAATTTGTTTATAAATATGAGAAATGGACATATTTGGTCCGACAGAATTAGTCGTAAATTGTGTTATATAATACAGAAAACTATTTGAAATGATCTCCTGTCGTTACAAAGTTAATATATCATTCAATTTAGACAACGTGAATTGAATGAATAATTTTAAAAAATGGGACTGCTGCAAGAATCGAACTAGCCATCGATATGGTAGCCGCTTCAATGTAATGATGCACTTACCATTGTCCTAAATAGCCCGCCGATAATACAAGGGCCAAATAAATGCTTTCGAAAAAATTCCTGTTTCACTCATTCTCGGCTTTTTCCATCTCTTTCAATGCGATAGTATGTATTCGAGAAATGGACATGACGGGAGATCATTTCAAATAGGTTTCATCATAATATAACGCAATTTATAAATCATATATGTATATATACTATGTTTTATTTGTGGGGAGATCTACAGTTGTTGGTGTCTAATTTTAAAACCTTCCCCTAGGTATATTGAGTATACATGCCAAATTTTGTTGTGCGAATCAGACTATTACATAGAAATAAATGGAAATCAGATAATTATTATCGAGGTGAGAGAGAACGCAGATCCCCCGCAATTTATCTTATCCATTGAAAGTGAAAACCATGTGTGGATTTAGCATATATTGCTTGTTTGCAGCCAGCTTGAACCATTTGTGGCATTGGGCAAAGTCAAAAGCTCAAAGAAGGAGTGGTTCGACCGAAGATCGCCCATTGTTAGATAACATAATAGATATGATTAAAGGTTTCCCACACAACTCTGGCGCCTTCCTTCAAACCTTTTATCGCTTTTATCTGTTATTTGGTGTCTCTTCCGACTGTTGAGATGTTGTCCGACCCATTGTTCTGCGCATCGATATCGCTCACGACAGCCTTGTGTGCCCAACCCCTCGTAACTCAAGTCTCAGAATTAACCATTTCAAGCCAAAAGATTCGCTTTATGATTCAATTAAGGCTGACAAAACCGGCGATTTCCAAGTGGTTTCTTGAGTAATGATTGAAGCTCTAAACACGGGAAGTCATTATCTTGACACACGGAATAGTGAACCACACGTAGAAAGCGAGGAACATGTCCAGTTCGATCAATTGCGCCAATTCAAAATAGGATCTAATGTTATTTCGCTTCTGACCCCTCCTTGAATCCCGATGTCGTTCGAATCACGATAAGACTAGGGAAAATTTACGGCTCCTAACCGGTAATTCTGGATTTTACCCGCGGAAGATTATTCACAGATATTTCAGATTCTAAGCCACCAAGTTAACCTTAGAATGGCTGCAAATATGTAAGTATGTATGTACGTACAACATGTATGCATGTACGTACAACAGCCACGGTATGGTATTCTATATTAATTTTCAGGTGGCAGCTTTGTATGGTAATGTGGGGGAGTCTTGTAAAACTCTTTTTTCTTCAACGTACAAGTTTTTTGGTAATCCCTGATCCGATAGATCTGAAATACGGTACCATAAGAATGACTTTAAAATGACTAAAATTGGCAAGATTTTTCAATTACTGTCTTTAAAAATGACTGGATTCTGTTTCCAGATAATTATATAGCCAAATATGTTATATGTAATTAACTGGATAATGACTGGATTCCATTTCCAGATAATTATATTGCCAAAAATGTTATATATAATTAACGCTCCCTTATTCAGGGTTGAGCACTCAGTAAGTAGGGTAACTCGCTCGTTCATTGTAAGCTTATCCAATGCTCTTCCAACATGAAATGGAGCATTCTGGTGGACGAGGAATATATACGATAAATAAATATATCATTTAGAATCAACCTCACCGACTGTCCACTTCCGTGGAGTAGAGGGAGGATACCAGCCTCTGGGTCTGAAGCTAAGGTTTCGATCGTACCTTGTGGTACTGGATGGGGTGTTTATTTGCTGTCCCGCTACAGAAAAATGTAACACAAGGTCGAGGATCAACGTGGGAAGAATAGAAACCATCCGCAACTTCGATTGCCAAGCGACCGTAGATGCTAAAACAACCTCCGTCACGAAAGCGTCCACATTGGAACCTGCTCCTCTAAATGCAATGGATCCCCTACGGCTGAGCCGAGTAATCATAAGAGAGCTTAAGGACGAGTCCAAAGGTCCCAATGCGGGTAGCAGTGCGCAGCCTCAGTAAAACCTCATTGTCTGATGCACTGCATCATCCACAACACCCAATCTCCGGCCAAAAGAAAAGGCCGGAAATCATGGTAGTGAAGGGGTAATGGATTATCTATAGCCACAACGAAACAGTTGTCTGTGGATGACACAATAATATATATACATATATATATATATATATATATATATATATATATATATATATATACACTACTGACAATAAGGAAGTGAAAGATTTGAAGACAAGCATTTTGCATTTTAAAAAAAGATTTATTATCAAGATAGGCTTGATACATTTCGATGAATTTTCGTCAGCGTCTTCAGAAAGTACTTGACAATACAGAAAAATCTAGAGCAAAACAGATGGAGTAGATCTGTACACTTTTTCCGGATGCTTATATGATGATTTTAGATACAGAAGATCAATCCAAAGTGAGTATTTTTTTTGTAAAGTAACTTTTCGGTCATATTTGCGTTTTAATAAATTCATTCCCCATGAAGATACTGCCATCTGAGTGAGAAATGTGATTTTTGCCTTGAGAAACGTCTGCATAGGAACGCTCTACTGTCGGATAATGAGGGGAGCCTGTGTGTCTGTCACATTATTTCTACTGGAATTAACTATTATTGGAAAATTGTATCAAAAAGCGAATTGGCAAAAAGAATACGCTGATCAAAGAATGTTTAGATGTAATGAAAAGACAGGCTCTTGTATAAAAAGACATGAAGTCTTTATTCTCCATAAACCATGTTTCTCCACCCTTCTGTTTTTTGACACTCTAAGGGCGTTGCTCAGCTTCATGTCTGTCTATTCGTGGATGGAAGTGGCTGTCTTTCTTATATGATGTATTGAGGGCAGATAAAGCCTGGTGTAGCCAATCTCTCCCCAGGCTTCAAAGTATGTTATCTCAATTTATATATATATATATATATATATATATATATATATATATATATATATATATATATATATATTGTGTTACATATATATCTATATATCTATATATCTATCTATCTATATATACATATATGTAATGTGTATGTGTTCGAAAAGACGGTCATACTTCATTCAAATCCCAGACTTCAGATGTCAGACGAAGTTATTATCTAACCGGCAATTATTGCGTAAGTTAGCATTTAATATCATGCACAATACTTTTTGATCTATCCAATAAAAATCACGAAGAGAAAGTGTAGCATTAAGCTCAATAATTTTCAAAGCAAATGTCTAGAGGGTATTCAAAGGGCGATGTCAGTGGGTCGAAAAAATTATTTTAATCTACTTCTGATACGCAGGAGAGTAGACAGCACGTGGCTTTAAATGAGCAAAGGTGTCGTCTGTTTTTGCTTTTATATAAGTAACGCACGGATTTAGGGAAAAGCAATTCCGTATTTACCAAATCTTTACCGTTGGGTTCTAAATTTGTTTGTTTTTCTAATTTCTTATAAGCTCGTATAAGTTAATATCCTTTATGAGCACGTATGAGCTCATAAAAAAAAACAGTATGCACTTTTTCTCCGGCAGATTAAAAAGTAAAGCCAACCATCTTTTAAAAATGCTACAACCAAATATTAAAGCACGGCAACTAAATCAAAAACGAAGGCAACAGTAAATTTTCATAAAAGATAAAACAATTTTGAAAAACGCCAAGCAAATTAGAAATTACACCAAACAAATTGAAAATCCGCAGAAAGATTCAGTTCCCTTGTCTTTCTGATTTGTTTAGCATATTTTTTTTTTGTTTGCCATTTTATTTAATTGTTTGTCGTAATTCTTAATTTGATGGATGCATTTTTAAATCTAGTCGTCGTATTTTAAAATTTGGTCGACCGTATTTTAAAACTTGGCTGCCATGTTTTTTTTAATTTGCTTGTTTTACTTTTAAATTTTCCCCTGGAAAAGTTATAGTTATAGCATGGTGACGAAACGTCTCTGCATTTAGCTTTTTTTTTAAACCGTGTGAGTCTTGCTATTCAACACATAGTGGAAAATATCATTAGGAAACACAATGAAATTATACCAACGTTGAGTTACTGCATACTTTCCCTTTCTCTTAGTAAATAGGGTCTATTAGAAGTTGGTCAGTTTAGATCAATGATTCCCTTGGGGTCGTTCGTAATCTGAATGGAGACACTGGAATAATGGTGAGGGGCATGGGAAGAAAAGGAGGCGCTGGGTGGATAAAAGACACAGAACATTAATCGATATAATCTATGCATGTTGTAGCAAGTCTAAAAACTGATTCCATTTTTGAGCTTAAATAAATGTCCAATTATTTTGAAAATCCTGTTTAAATTTAAAATGCAGTGTGTCATTTTTTACCAACCAACTGATGAAATATATGATCTAACAGTACACAGTAGTCAGAAAAAGATTGGGAATCTCTTGTTTAGAGCCTTTGGTATGTTAATAGCATTTTTATACACCGTCACGTTCCATGGAGAATGTCTGCATGAATTGGGCAATTCATAAAAATGTGATATTTTGCAGATCTCTTTATGTGGTTTGCTTCCAATCTGCTGGAAACGATCATTGAATATTGTCCTAATAACATTCAGTATCCTAATGCCTATTGCTGCTCTTCTCGTTTTCGCGTTGCTCATATGCCGAATCTCAGTCGCCAAATCCCATTATATCATTATCTTTTTTGATACATAATACACGGTGTTTGACGGAATCAGATTATGCTGGAATCTCAAGTGGTCGATGAAGCTCAAGTGGGAGGTAAGAATGGTAATTGAGTCATAATTTAGCCTGACAAGACAAATGAAAGCAGAAGATATATATATTCCGGTGGTCCAGCCAAACCTCTTATCCCACCTAATCTTGCATTTGTATTGGAATGATTTTATTCCCCATCAAAATTATATTTCAAAGTAACGGAAATGATGCTATTCATCTGTTACACATGATGAGTATTTTGTCATTCGCATCGTAATGTAAAGAAAACAGAGTAATCAGATGGGTTTGTTTATTTGTAATACTAGTTCACCCGTGTCATAAAGAAATGGTGGCAAATGAAATATATTAATTCACAATGCATCTTATATATTGATAATAGAGATTTGCATTGCAGTGAGCTTGTAGGATAGAGAATTGTTGACCACAGATGGATTTTTAAGAATATTTTGTTTTGATCCTTTTTATGTTATCATAATTCTTTAAATAAGCATGTTTATTCGTATTATTTGTTTTACTAAGCCATCAGGTGGTAATATCGGTGAGTTCCGTCCCTTGGCGTGACAGAAGACAAATAAATAGATGTATGAATAAATACTCGTGGCATGTTAACGCAAAGAAGTAATTATCATAAACGCCACTTGAGAAATTACTTGGGTTTTTTTTTTGTTGTTGTTGTTGTTCTTTCTTGTGCTGATCTTGGGTTAGTGAAAATTGGGAACAAACGACTGTGCAAGAGATATTTGCAAGTAGATATCTCGAATTGTGTTTAATCAAAACTATATTAATCCATGTATGCGTGAGGATAGATTTTGGTATAATTAGAAATATGGAGTAAATGCAAGTATATTAGCATGGTCATGCAAATCTAATTCCAAAGAAAAACTGCAGGTATGTTCCTTATCACCTTTCCCTCACAAATATATATTCTATGGCAATTCGAATGGGTGTACTGAATATAGGCCTATAGGCCTATTTGTGGTCACAAACTGTCAACTGAAACTGTCACCAAAACAGTCGACATAGGTTTCTTCATTTTTTTAATTGGTTTGGCTGGCTCTATGTGAATTTGTCACGCGTACAAGATGAAGCAATAGAATTGGAGGCTTAAATTTCAAACTTTCACTCCTCACTATCTTTAAAAAACTTTTTCTAATCCCTATAGATTTTTAGTTGGAGGTTGGGCTTCAATTTGCACGGTAACTTTATTCGTAATTGTTCCCTCACTTTATGTCTCGCATTATTCACGCTTGTTTTTGTGTTTTTTTTGTTTGTTTGTTTGTTTTTTTCGGATTTTTTTATGACTTTCCAACAAAAGAGAGAAGTAACTGATCACCCTTTTTTTCCATTGTTTTCTATTGATCACGCCGAACCCGACATGCTTCAAAAAATGTTGGTCTCATGACTGTTTCTGTTGAGTAACTAACCAGACCTGTTTTGCTTTAGTTTTATAACATGCTTTTTTCATTGAACAACAATAATTACACGAGATTTGTACAATAATTACAGAGCGGGCCTCCATAATTATTTAGAAGTTGTACGAGCAAAGTACAATTATCCATCGATCTAATTTTGCACGTATCTAGCAATCAATATATATATATATATATATATATATATATATATATATATATATATATATATATATATATATATATATTGATTCATGAATTGCGTATATCATATTGAAACCTACTTGAAATGATCTCTCGTCGACACGCAGTTAATGTATCATTCAATTTTGACAATGTAAAAAGAATAAGCAATTGAAGAAAATGGAGCTCTTGCAGAAATCGAACCTGCCACCGAAAGGGTGAGTAGCTGCTTCGAAGTAGTGATTCTCCCACGTTTGAGCTAAATAGCCACTGGTAATGCAAAGGCCAAATAAATGTTTTTAACCCTAATTCTCATCTCGTTTATTCTCGGTCTTTTTTTACTCTTTTAACCTGACAGTATGTATTTTCGAAATGGATGTATTTGGTCCAACGGAATGAATTATAAATTGCGTCATATCATAGTCCTACTCGAAATAATTTCCCTCAAATAAGCACAAAGTTCTTAGAAGTAAGGGATATACGTCTATATCGACACGTCATTCTTTTTGTACTCAAAAACTGCAACGTCTATAAATAAGACAAAATCAGGAAAAAAAAACAATACAAGATTGAGAGAAAATGGGTTTCAAAATAGAAGTAAAAATAAACGTTAAAAAAGCTAACTATCTGGACAAAATATTCGATGTATATTGATATGGAATCCAATCACATGCTTTCTATGTTAAAATGAGTTCCACTTCAGTAAATGCTAATCAAATGCCTGAGTTTTCCACAGCTAGATTTATTTTACAAAAAAAAAACACTTAAAAACAGTATATCTATAAAACATAAACTTGAATTTGATAAGGAACTCAAAAGCAAAAAAAAAAAAAGGAAAAAATCAAATATCAATAACAGGAGCAGAAAAGAAAATTTGATAAGAAAGTTATAACCAATGTAAATTATATCGGGATTTAGTTTTTTTTTAAATCATCCCCCAACGTAATAAAAAAATCTGCAACTCAAACACAATCAAACTAGGATATAGCTGCATGAAAATATTGAAAAAACTATTGAGAACTATAATGACAACATATGAAACCAAATAATTTTCAAAAAAATGTCCTACAAAACGAATGCCTCTCTCCTGAAATTGTACACATAGCACAAATATACACACTTGAAGATCCAAGTGACTCTCAATTTATTTCGGCATTTCTAAACTAAAGTATAAGAGTAAATAGCTAACCAAACAGCCTCCTCTACATATGATAATCACTGATACGACACCTCTCTATCCAGTCAGTACTGGAAACTTAGTGATAGAGGGGAAACTATGAAATGGAAAATATTAATGTATGTACGAACCTATATTCAAGGTGTAACGTATGTCTTGAGGAAAAAACTGAACATAATAACTTTCTAAATGTGATGTAGAAGAAAATATGTGCATTGCCTCTATAAAGGCGAAAAAGTACCATTAAGTGAACTTTCAAGAAACAGTAAATACTTGTAATTGTTTTCGAGCTATCTAGCACACTATTTTGACTTTAGTGAGTTCGATTATCATTGGTTGCCTCAAACTCGAGGCTTTGTGTCAGGCAAAACTAAGCCTTACAACCAAGATGAATACGTGTTTCCTAACGATGAAAGAGATCAATCTTTGAACCCAGATTGTCAAAGAAAGAAAAGAGTAGGCAGGATTTCGAATGCAGGTTCAGTTCTTCTTGTTTTCTCACAAGAGAACGTATTTCATGATCAAACTGTCGTAAGAATTGACAAAACGTTATTTCTTATCGAGCGCTCTCGACTGATCCTACATTCACTCTCAAAATCTTTAAATTTCACAATTTTTTCATGATCCGATGATCGTGTGTTTGTGAAAGCGGTATTGCAAGGATCTTCACTTGTAGGTTTTATTGTGATGGTGCTTTTAGTGTTGTGATAACTAAAAGCCCCCCCCCTCACCAGAACAGAAATAAAATCGCCCACCACAACAAATCCAGCGAGCAAAAATCCTTACCATCATCTTTATTAACTTTTTGACTTTGCTTAAAATGTTTTCGCTAGGATCAAAAATAAGCTACACATGTATGCAAAAGTAATTTATGATTTCCTTTTGTGATGTCTGGATTTGCTCCCAATCAGGTAATATGGGTCTGATTTCCATATATTTCTATATGGATACTGAAATTCTGATTCTCCCAACCAAATTTGGCATTCATACTCAATGGGCCTAGGGGAAGGTTTTAAAGTTAAATATATAAATATATACGACAAAGCTGACTCGTAGCCATAAAACTGCAATTAAACTCTTTGTGTTTAAACAATCCAATGTAATTAGATTCAATTAGAGATGATTGTTTTTTTTCTGAACACGAAAAGGATTTACTGTTATTTGTTGAATTTCATTATTCTTTGAACTCTAAAAAAAAGAGAAGAATTTAATTCCATTAATGGCTGAAATTAAAGACACACTCGAAGGCGTAGGCAAAAAGACCGAACATTAGGATATATGTGGATATGAAAGGAAAAGACAGAAAAAGAGATTGATAAAAGCTAAAATATATGGATATATAGATAAAGAAAGAAAGAAAGAAAAGGGTCAATAGATAGATAAATAAACAAGGGGGACAATCTTTTTAAAGATTCTACATAGATAGATAGAAAAAAATTGATAGATGAGGAAAGAAAGATAAATATAAAGGAACAAAAGCTGAGAGAGAGGGAGAAAGGGAAGGTAAAAAAATCTGGAATAGATAGATAGATTGATAGATAGATAGATAGATAGATAGATAGATAGATAGATAGATAGAAAGAATGAAAGAAAGATAGAAAGACAAAAAAGGATCCGGAATTGATTGATAGATAGATAGATAGATAGATAGATAGATAGATAGATAGATGTGGAAAGAAAGATAAACAGGAAGAAAAAAAGTTGAGGGAGAGAGAGAGAGAGAAAGGAAAAAGAGAAAAAATCTGAAATGAATAGATAGATAGATAAGTAAAAGTAGATAGAAAGAGAGAAAAAGGTTCCAGGATTGATAAATATTAAAAGACTGGTATGCATAGACTGATCATTAAATATATCGGCATGTGTGGACAGGGAAAGGTTTCAACTTTGATACAACCGTTTTGGGATGAAGAATATTCGATAAGCACTCGCAAAGCTTGTTTATATGTTGTGTATGAACTTATATATATATATATATATATATATATATATATATATATATATATATATATATATATATATATATATATGTGTGTAATTATGTGGATAAATCTGCAGCCTGAGAAAAGCATTTATCTTACTTAACAAATATTCATCATTCAATATTATCTCTCTCTCTCTCTCTGCCAATGCACTTAATTTTGTAACGAATATTAATCACATAGATTCGATCCCATTCACCTGTTCCCAATCTCCGACTTCTTCTATTCTTAGTCCCTTATGCTCACTCCTCTATTCCCATTCCTCTATTTCCATTCCTCTATTCCCATTCCTCTATTCCCATTCCTCTGTTTCCATTCCTCTATTTCCATTCCTTTATTCCTATTTCTCTATTTCCATTCCTTTATTTCCATTTTTTCTGTTCCTATTCTCCTATTCCCATTCATCTATTTCTATTCCTTTGTTCCTATTTCTCTATTTCTATTCCTTTGTTCCTATTTCTCTATTTCTATCCCTTTATCTCTTTTTTTCTATTCCCATTCCTATACTTCCATCCCTTTATTCCTATTCCTCTATTTCTCCTCCTCCATTCCTATTCCTTTATTCCCATTCCTTTTTATTTCTATTCTTCTATTCCCATTCCTCTATTTCTATTCTTTTATTTCTATTTCTTTATTCCCATTCCCCTATTTCCAATCCTTTATCCCCATTCCTCTATTTTAATTCATCCATTCATATTCTATTCACATTATATTGCCATTCCCATATAGTTATTCCTCTTTCCCCATTCTTTTATTCATGTTCCTCTATTTCCATTCCTTAATTTACATTCTCCTATTCCCAATGCACACTCTCTTCCTCTCTCTTTTGCACAACAGTTTCCAGTACCTCTCAACACCAATATCTCCAACAACAGCCTGGCATAACATACCACCGATTTCGTTTGGTTTGGAAACTCTCAAAAAATCCTTTGCGTACAGGGTCTGCTAGGCACTAGGGCAGGTTGGATGAATTTCTTTAATTTTTGTTTCCAACACTTCATCACGTTTCATTCTGAGCAGGAAAGATTTTAAACATTTTCCAAAGTTTGAGTTATACCTGTTGTAAACACGAGAACCTCTACATTAGAAACGTTTTTTTTTTTGTTCATCCTGATAAGCATTTATCTCTCTTTTCCTCAGTTCATGTTGCAATGTGCGGTTGATGATAGCGCAGTCAATGTTTGTTGGATGTGATGATAAACAGTGTATGTGCTACATTTCAAGCCGTTTCTCTCAGAACCTTTTTTCACAGAATAGAATGTAAAGAAAACCATGTGTTTGGCGATGAATGGTACATTGTGTGTTGGACGACTTGATCATCTGTAAGATTATGCAATTGAGACAAGTAAAACAAAAAGACAGCAAAATAACGGAAAAAAAACTAAGTCCCAAACTAATCATTGTTGTCGTCTTTCTTTATTTATTTTTAATTTCCCACCTTATTACAATGCATCATTGAGATCTTGTATGATTCTACTTCTCCTAACAGATGGACATAATATTCCTAAAATATACAATCGTCTTTCTGGCGTAAAGAATTGATATATATATATATATATATATATATATATATATATATATATATATATATATATATATATATATATATAAACATATATCAATTACATCTTTACCTACTAGCATGAAAACTAACATACCCAATCAGATTCTACAAACTATTCCCACCGGTAGGTCTTTACACTTTTCCAGAATTCTTAAACAGTGATATGATAAATTGTTTCAGGTGTAAACGACTAATCCAAAGTAAGTCTCTTTTCTATAGTAACTTGGGGTCATGTCTGCGTTTTAATGAATTGATTTCACGGCTAGTTACAACCATCAAAGTGAAAAATATACCAACTATCCCCGAGTCTCATTTATTCTCTCATGACATTTCAAATTACTAATTTAGATTTTCGAGCAATTGGTCGATTCTTGCAGCAGGGAACTTTCGAAGATTTTCGGTCGCTACAATTCAGTGGAGAAGGATAACGCAAGCCTGCACGACAGTGATAAATGGATGAGATATGTTCAGAACCGATATCCAGGAGCTCTTTGATTTCACGACTAGTGATGCCATTATTTCAATTATTAATGAAGATCGAGAATTGTTGCGTGTGCACCGTGAAGATGCACATCCATGCCGCCTGGCTGGCATTGATAAAGTAACCACTCCTCAAGACGAGAGAATTAGTAGAAGAATCGAAGAAGGAAATGATGTCCGAAAAATGTTTTCAGGATAAACAAGAATTGGAAAAAGGTAGATCATCAACACTTACATTGTGTCTCCAGAAGATCAAGATTAAGAACATTTAAAGACCCAAAAGGTAATCGGCACCATGGATCACACTTATGTATCAGCTTTTAAAACTGGAGCCGTAAAAAAAAAAAACCTTGCGTCATTATGTCTTTGGTATGTTCTCGAAAGTCTATACGTCGTCTAAAAGGAAGCAAAGGAAGATCCGTCATCATCCTCTCTTGAAGACTCTACCTTCCTACATTAGGATGGGATGCTTATTCCTGATATTGATCGAATTTTTCACATTAATTCCTCGGAGAAGCTGTTCGGTGTCATAAAGACAGTGCCGAGAATCGGAGAAGTACAGTCCTATGCATATCATCAAATTATAGGACAATGGTACATTGAGAAGGTTGTGAGAGGCGCGGTCTTTGATACAACTGCATCCAATAAAGCTTTGCATCATGCAGCTTTATGTTTGGAATCGTGCTCACTTTTGTCTTTCCATCAATACTCGGTCCAAAACGCAATCCTGAAACTGACCTCATCAAGAGATTTAAAAGGAATGGCAATCTTTTTTAAACAATTTGTCCCACCATCGAAAAGCTTGCTTGAGATATAAGAAAAGAAATGAGCGGTCACCTACCTACTGCATTCCATGAAACCGATCTTCGTGACAACAAGAAATTCTTTGAACTCTACAATCCCGGAAGAAGAAAATTTATATTGAAACCTCCTCTCGAGATTTGGGTTCAACCCATCCCGCTAGGGTGGATCAGAAAAGTGAATTATGCACTAAAGATCAGCCTTTTCCGTAACCAGTCCCAGCTTCCACCATGTGAGGGTCGAAATGTGACTAAACTGACCGTCAGTTTAATTTATATCGAACGCTGACATGAAGTAACAATGGAGGCACGATCCCCTCTTAACGATCTTGAAATGTTCGGCAGTCTGGGATTATATCCAAATAGAGTAAGAGATGCAGCAAAAACAGCTCTAAGCCTTTATTTGCGTTACTCATAGGGGAAACTGACTGGACTGGCAATTTTGATGACACGATTAGTACAAACACAAAAGGGAAAATGGCGCAAAATCGCCAACACCCTGCCAGCACTCCCTTCAATATTCAAGGTGATAGTGTGGATAGCGACATAATTCGTCAAAAAGAGAACATTGATCTTCTTTTATACCCTGAAAATTACAGGCATGGAAGTTGCAGACCATTTCCTTCAAAAGGATAGAATTGTTCAGATGATCGCAATTACAAGAGTGTTAGCGTGTATTGAAGATTAATGTTGCCAATGATGCAGCTGGATAAGGTATTATTTCCACCCAAGTCTACATTGAAAGGGAACAAATAATGAAAATTAAGTTATCTTTATGTTTACCTTCATTATTAGAGATGTAGAATCAAAGATTAAATCTATAAATCAATTTTCAAGGAACATAGTGTTTTATTTGTGAGAATTTCCCATTTTTACTGGAGCTACTTTTAAAAGTTAACCAAAAGACACACAATTTCTAACATATATTTTGTACCCAAATGAGCACATAACCAGCCTTTTGCCATAAAATTCTCATAACCTTTATTTTATGGGGACCTGTATTGTAACATTAATAGTCACATGGATATATATCAGTACATATTTATATGAATACATATATATAATAGAATTGGGAATTCGCCACAGAGACACGTTTATGTTTCTGCCCTGTCTGGGTTTTTTCGGGCGAATGATTAGGTATATTTTAAATCCCTGTTCGAGAAATTTGGGGAAATTTTTGCACGTGTTGCCAGGTCGGAGGAGTTTTCTCTTTTATTTCGTTTGATTTGTTAGATTTGTAGTTTGTGTATTTTTGGTACTGGTTATGACTTACATGCCAGGAGATATGGTATTATCAGGACGTGGTTGTTGGTTTTGTGTGTTATTTATAGGAATCTTTTATATTCACTTGGATATTTCGGATTTATTTCTTCATGGTCAGATCCCTTTTTTTATGACCTTAGTGGGTTGTGTGATTATTTTCGATTTGGCTTACTTCCCCTCCTACTATATCTTATTCTACTATATATCCATTTCTACTATATTGCATCGTATTATATCGTCAGCTCTTATCTAAACCAACATAACATTTAAAGTTGAATCGAGAACTGCATGAAATAAACCTGTCATACATCGGATATTGCATATTTGCATCCAAGATCTGTACGATATATATATATATATATATATATACATATATATATATATATATATATATACATATATATATATACATACATATATATATATACATATATATATATATGTATATATATATATATATGTATATATATATATATATGTATATATATATATGTATATATATATATGTATACATATATATATATATATATATATATATATATATATATATATATATATATATATATATATATAATTACATAGTGTCTTGGAGGATATCATCACCCTATCTATGCTCCAACTAATTTGGTCCTGTAAAACGATTGTGGTAAGACACAAACCGCAAGTGTTAACATTGGTTAGTTTTCGGGACTAACTAGCCCAACAGGAATGTGTAGCTATGCTGTTCCTAATCAACTTGGTATCGACTAATCGTTTGCTTCACCAAGTTCCCCAATCCACCGAAATACATTTCTACCAACTCTTTCCTCCACTTTTGCAGGGTTTTGCTGTTTAGGACCTAATTTGTATGATCTTGGGACCGAATCAAGTACACTTAATTCTCAAATAATCAATAGCTTGGAGTCCATTATCTGACCAAGTTTACATGAAATATGGATTAAAATGCATATCTTTTTATCTATTGTTCATGTATATTCATGTTGTATCATATCACATGTGTACAAGGGATCGTTATCTTTTGGAAGTTTTTCTTTAGTACCAAATCTCCATTTTCGGAACCTAATAGCTGTGTTCAGTATAAAATTTGCTTGAGTTTGGTCTTGAAAAACGCCAAATGGTGACCCTGTTCCTCCGTCTTCTTTGCTTTCGTTATTATCATGACGGTCAGTCTTATTTCAATCATGTCTACTAGCCTCCCGCGCCAAAGAATCGAATTCATTATATCAGTACTCATTTTTCCCTTTGGTTCTGGTCCCACTACCACTATTATTGTTAGTCGTCTTGTTTCATACCCAGGAGATGTGTGCTGTCTAACGGTTAGCAGCATCGAAATGGAATCGGGTTAATCGAGTTCAAATTCTGAATGAGACAGTTTGCATTCACTTCCCTTTGGGAAAGCCATGAAGTCATCTCTTTTCCCCTTTCAGCAAGGTAAATAACATGTAGGGCTTTTTTTAGTATTGGTTGGCAACCAGCCTAGCAGATGGACAACTCTGAATTCAAACTTGGAGAGTCCGATCCCTCGACCAGCGTTCAATAGGCTAAATAAGGAACGTTTCCGGAATGGATGCTTATCTGGGCTATGGTGAAGCTCTGGTGGGTCTAGTAAGTTGGAAGTGGATCATAATTAATTGCCTAAGTACTGTGAAGAAGAATAAAAACGAACAGAATAATGTGACCGCTGTCTCCACCTCCTCACCAAAACCTTGGTACAAGGGGAAGATTTTTAAAGAACATAAAAGGCCCGATTGCTCTCGTTGAAGATCAAGTGAGGGGTCTATCCAATTCTCCAGCTTTCTACTCTGTGTTCCGAAATATTTTGATGATGCTGTCGTCTGAATGGTTTCAATTCTTTTTCAGGTTTCCAATTCTTCAAGACTTTTTTAAAAACTTCTTTGGGACCGTTCATTGGGCTGCAATAATCATGGGCACAACTGTCATCTTCATATTCCACTATTTTTACTTCTTCATAACCGACCCATCTAAACGAGAAGACAAAATATTGTGGCTATAAATAGTAAATAATAATAATCTCTCAGATCCTAGACGTAGATATTCCAGCAGACCATTGAATGAAGATCAAAAGTAAAGAAAATATATTATGTAGAGAAAATATCCAGCCAGGAAACTGAAAAACGCGTGGGTTATTGTAGTCAGGGTCATGCCCATAATAACTAGTGCACTTGGATATGTGCCAAAAACATCAGAGACGAGATTGGAAGAAATGAAGATCAATGTTCCCTCTGATTCTTATCAATCAGTGAGCATGAAAATCTCACGTTGTGCAAATCTTTTTCTGTGACACAGGATGCTTATGCAAACGTAAACTTGACATCGTTCCAAGATAATTTTGGCCTGACCTTTGGCACGATCTCAGGCCTAATAAAACTGCATTGGCCTGTTTTAATACAATGTATGATTTTATTCTACGAAGAAACATATTTACTTAAGATTATATCCTATACACTTTAAATTACTCTTTCCATCAAATAAAACATTAATGAGAACATATTTCTTAAATACATATATATATATATATATATTATCATTATTATTATTCACAAAGTATCCGGAAATATACCATAGTTCATGTGGGTTACCAAAATATTTGGCACAAAACTGTGTAAAATAACAGCAGAAACGAGAACCATGAGTTCAACGATACGTTCACCACCTGTGGAGGTAGTAATAGAAGAAGATGACTTTCTTTGACTCAATTGATTCTCACACAATTATTTCAATACGGAAATATTCTGCAGTAAAAATCATAAATGGCCATTTTTGACGTTTTTGGCCATTTTTAGCTTCTTTTTTTTTTTAATATAAAAATGCGGATCTCAAAAATTCTTTTATCACATCCATAGCAGCTGGTAAAGGAAAAAAATTATCAAAATAGTGTTCTTTTAATGACGTCACAACTGTTAACGACATCACACCTCTTCGTTGCTTCCTTTTTGTTGTTTAACGTAACTTGGACCGACTGACTGATCGAAAAGTATCTAATAGAGTTATGTCGACACATCTAAAAAAATGACTGTCAAATTAACAAACAGTTAGTGGAGAGAGTATTTTCAAAATAATCATGATATATTGTTATTAGATTAATGATTAGAAGTATATAAGTATATTTATTACTACATTGATTACGAACTTTTTATGCGCATATTAATTTCATTTGAGCGCTAGTTGCAGAAGGTTTGTGCAAAAGCACACTTGCAGAGCTTAGAGGGAATTGATTTGAGGAAGAATTGAGGCTTCCAAGGTGACAATTATGTCATGGTCAATGTGGATACCGTGGAAGGTGCTGAAGATTTGGGGAGATTCAGTCCCATGCGGAAATCACTAGACATCTTGCACGAAGATGCAAATCTGTGAAATGATAGTCATATATATATATATATATATATATATATATATATGCTTTCCTTTTTCTTACCCTCTTATTGAAATACCTGACTTTTTTCCTCTCCCAGTTCCAACCTTCTTCTTTAATTATCAAGCTTTCTCCTCCTTTTTCACCTTACAAGCTTATCAAACCAACCATTTTTTCCTTCCCACCCTCTCCCACTCTTTTATCATTTTTTTCCTCTGCTCACTTTGTTATCCTCTTATTAAACTACTGAACTTTATTTTCTCTCCTCTACTTCCCTATTCACTCATTAAACTGCCTGACTTTCTTCTCCTCCACCTCTACTTCCCTATCCTCTTATAAAACTACTTAACTTTCTTTTCTTCTCTCTGCTTTCCTATCCTTTTATTAAACTGCCTATTTTTTCTCTCCTCTCCCGTTCTATCCTCTTATTAAGCTACCTAACTTTCATCCCCACCTGCTATCTTCCTAATGTGCCTGTCACACTTATTATATCAGTAACAGCCATAAGCCAAGCCTGCCGTGGTAAACTTGAGATGACTGTCAGCGAAGCAACGTTTCAGGGACCACTTATAATAATAAAAGTTTATGCAGAAAGTTGTTTCGTAAGAAATATAAAAATGGGTGTGACAGACCAGGGACAGTCATACACTGATACTTGAAAAAAACACTTGGCTTCGAACATATTATAAACAAATATAATAATAATGATAATTCCCAATGGGTCTCATAAACCAAATCAAGAGATTTTGTATAATGTTTGTAAACAAAGTAAATATAATATCTCCAGTAATAGATGACGATTATAATTATTATTTTCTCTATCTAAGAAGTTCAGAAGATTTGTGACTGGTACATCTATTATTCCTACAAGATGTGAACAAGCAGCAAAATAAGACAAAGAGAAACAAACTAGTCAAGAATCATATATCTTACCATGATTCATCCAATGTCTGTCCATCCGTCATCACATAACTTATGAACCTCAAGAGCTACCACTATTTGCGATCACTAATGGGAGCCCGGGGATGGTTTTTCTGGAAGTCACCTCCAAATAAGTTTTCATGGCAGGTGTCTATTGACGATTCGAATTTGTCCCTCATTTTGTGTCCAGCTGTATTGACGCTTACCTACAAAATTACTTTCACTTCAACTTCAAATGTCTATCCTTCCGTCCGTCTGTCATAACATAACTCGGGAACCAGAAAACATATCCCCATGGAATTTTCTTTGGGTACTAATGGGACACTGGAGCATGTCCTTAGCAAGTTAGTTTTTGACTTTTGGGAGATTTTATCTTATTCAAACCACACATATCTGCACTAAAAGGTGAGTCTTTTGTTTGTGTGTTTGCTTATTCTTAACTCTTCTCCGCTAAAACGAGGCCCATCGACCTGATATTCCGCACGTAGACAGAGGAGAGGTCAACCTACCACTTTGGCTATGTTAGGTTGACTTCAGAAGTCTTACAGATCATTTTATGGTTATTTCTATCGAATTTTCGAAGCTTTGGGCAACAATTTTCACCAACGATGTTGAAATTTAGCACAAAAAGACCTATTTTCATGGCAAAGATCGCAATCAGAGTAGCGTCAACTACTAAAAGTCATTCAAGGTCACCGGGGGTAATTTCTGGTGATTTAAAAATAATCTTACAAATTCGGGTCACGATGCAGCTTCAATGAAACGGAAAATTGGACATTAAACTGCCTATCTTTCTTTTCTTTCCTCTACTTTCCTATTTCTTTACCAAACTGCCTAGCTTTCTTTTCTCCTTGATATTTTCCTATTCGCGTATTAAACTGCCCAGATTTCTTCCCTACTCGCTTATTAAACTTTCTAGGTTTCCTCTCTTCCCGCTACTTTCCTATCCCCTCTTATTAAACTGCTTAGCTTTCTTTTCTTCCCTGTACTTTCCTATTCCCTTATTAAACTGCTTAGCTTTCTTTTCTTCCCTGTACTTTCCTATTCCCTTATTAAACTGCTTAGCTTTCTTTTCTTCCCTGTACTTTCCTATCCCCCCCCCTCTCATTAAACTGCTTAGCTCTCTTTTCTTCCCTCATCTCTCCTATTCTCTTATCAAACTGCCTTGCTTTCCTTTCTTCCCTGTACTTTCCTATTCTCTTATTAAACTGCTTAGCTTTCTTTTCTTCCCTGTACTTTCCTATCCCCCCTTATTAAACTGCTTAGCTCTCTTTTCTTCCCTGTACTTTCTTATTCCTTTATTAAACTGCTTAGCTTTCTTTTCTCCCTGTACTTTCCTATTCTCTTATTAAACTGCTTAGCTTTCTTTTTTCCTCCCTGTACTTTCCTATCCCCCCTTATTAAACTGCTTAGCTCTCTTTTCTTCCCTCATCTCTTCTATTCTCTTATCAAACTACCCAGCTTTCTTTTCTCTCCAGTATTTTCCTATTCCTTTATTAAACTACTTAAAACGTATGCAATGCAGAGTTGACCTTGGGGGTCATTCAAGGTCACCAGAAGTAATTTCTTGGTCTTTTCTGGCCGATTTTTAGAATGGCAGGCCGCAATTTTGCATCAAGGATGTTGAAATTGGGCACATGGGTACATCCTATCACATCAAAGGTAACAGACTGAGTGAAGTTGACCTTGGAGGTCATTCAAGGTCACAATATGTCATTTGTAGCCATTTCTCAAAAATCTTCTTTGATACTAGGACGCAGAAATTGGAATGTATCTTCACACGGCGAAAATCATTGGCAATGGGAGGTTGATATTGGAGATCACTTGGAGTCACCGACTGTAACAAGGCACAAGGACAATTGCTGAAGCTCTCCGGCCTTTGCCTGATATCTCCATGCTCTTCCCATGGACTCTCTTCATTGGATGTTATGGGGTTGTACCTCTAATTGACTTTTTCATACTGGCCTCCAATGGGAGAAAAGACTTATGAAGTGTACGTAGAAGCCCAGTCGAACAAAGCAACATCATTTGTTCCACTTTTTTCTTTTCTTTTCTTTTTTTGTGCACCAGGGTGTTACTTCCGTTACAGCAATTTTTTTATGTTGATCCTGTTTAATCACATTTCAAATTATTTTCTCCCAGGCAACAACGAGTATCCCTGCTAGTATAAAGTGAAAAATAAATTCTTTGCAATACATTTGATCATTATTATTATTATTATTATTATTATTATTATTATTATTATTATTATTATTATTATTATTATTATTATTATTATTATTCCGAGTTAAATTTCTCAATTTATCGAACCTTTGGGTAAACATTCGGGAGTTTATCATTATTTTTAAAGAAACTCCCAAGAGAGCGATATGCAACAGGAAAATAATGTCAAATATCTTCTATGGAGTTTTAATTTCGAATTTAAGTACAAAAAAATAGCCCGAAGTCAGTTATAGAAAAAAAAATAGTTTCGAGCAATCAAAACACGTTTCTGATCGTTTCAAGAAAAACAAAATCTTTTGTAAACAATTAAGACAAAGATCTCCAGTTCTGAAAAAAAGGAAACTAATGAATTTTAGATAAAACAAATCTCCATTCATTCTTTGAATGAATATGATGAATACAATAGACTGAGGTCTTTTATGGGTCTTGAATTTTTTTTCCATTGTCACGTATCGCTTTTTGTCAGAGGTTTGCTAGCGGGATTGTAAGAATAAACAGAAGTAGCTGGCATAAAAAGCACTTATTGTTAACTGTAGCCGATTCGATACACTCCGCGCAGTTAGAATGATGAACATTATTTATTTGAACAGCCGTAGCCACCAAAGATGACAAAAGCTTCCCTTTTAATAGATGCGTGTGTTTGTGTGTTCTCGAGCTCCTAGCCTTACTGTTTTGTCTAATGACTTAAAATTGGCATCAGCACTTCACTTGACCACGTCTAAAAAATTTTTTTTTCCAATTATTCTACCTCCAAGGCCTTATTTTGACGGATATGCTTTATTGATAACATCTACATTCTCCAGAATCTCTGATGTATCTTCCCTTTGATGATGTTTCCACGTGAAAATTACCAGTGATATAAAAAAAAGTGAACTTCATTTTGACCACATTTATTTTTTTTATTGGAATTTTTTACATTATTTGAAATTTTGACGCTACGGTTGTTCAATTATTGACTTAAGTTAATTCAATATCTCAAGTTACCAGCATTTTTTGATTGCTTACTTTGATGAATAGGTTGATTAGAATTTTCATTAAAAACAAATCACTACTTCGTGGAGATCCGAAAATAACATCATTTATTACAAACTGACCATTGAAATTGTCACCAAAATCGTCAATACAGGTTTCTTCAATTATTCAGTGGTTCTGGTTGGCTTGCTATAAATGAATGTGTGGCCCGTACAAGATGCGCCGATGGAGCTAGAGGGTTGAAAATTTAGATATTTCTCCTTACTATGTCCAGAAAAAATGTTGTTTTTTTCAAACGCCTCCCTTAATGTGTTTTAAGTGGAGGAATTTAAATTTTCAGTATAGATTTATGCTTAATTAGTCCCTTAGTTTGTGTTAGGTAGCGTTCTCGCTTGGTTTGTAAAAATTCAGACTTTTTCAGTTATCAACGCCCAACAAAAGACGGGAGGTGTAACTGATTCATGGATCACCACGCTTTCCAATTTTTAATTGATCACTCCTGACAGAAAGATGCTGGTCAGGTGACAGTTTCTATTGAGTGACCAGCACCTTTGAATAATTCATTTTGATATTAATAGAAATGTAATGATTTGCTTCAATTTCTGCCTTCTGGCGACCTTTGAGTAACGGTTTAGGTACGCTAAAGAAATTCTAGGCCAGCCAGAATAACGTCGATAATTCCAAATGAAAAATGATGGGCACATTTGTGCTTGTATCTCGCCTTTTCGTCCTAAGTCATTTTCTTTAGAGATATTTTATTTCGTTTAATTGTTCTTGGAGTTATATACTATTTTTGTTTTCAGTGTTTTGTTTTTTTCTCTACAGTGTACAGTATGTTATTTTTTATGCTCATTAGCGAGGATGTTATCAATGTGTAACTAATATAAGAATTACAATATCACCCGGTATATATAATACAAGGATATATACCCGTACATATCCTTGTAATTCTCATTAGTGATGTTGAGATGCTTAAGATAAGACACTGTGATAGTATTGACAACAGAGTCCTGAAGCATAAGCATCTTAGAGTGTTCATTTAGCAAGAATGGGTGATGGAAGAATCCTCAAGCAGCTTTTTTATACAGAGCTTGCTAATGGAAAATGCCCCCCCCCCGCCCCCTTTAGCCAAAAATGAGGCACGAGGATTTTCTGAAGATCTCACTTAAAGCTGCTAATATCCAGGCTGATGGCTGGGAGACTCAGGCAGGTGGCAGTGATTCTTGGCGGAAATTAATCCATCGTTGAAAAGCTACAGTCGAGGAGATTCGCCTTTTAAATGAGCGTGAAGAAAAGTCCGCAAAGAATCTAAACATTACTGTAATTAGCAGATTCATACTAAACCATTGGACGGGGAGAATAAACAAAGTTTTACCATAAAATCTAAATCCTGAAAAGCTCTTTTTATCCGACATTCTTCAAAGGATAGTCAGTCAGGGAGATGTTAGAATGTAGCGTATGGAAGAAAAATTTACACAAATTGGAAAATGTTGTTGGAAACATCATTTAAAACGTCATTTTGAACACGTTGAGACACGAGTAAGTAACATAAAGCTCAATGGCTGGAGAAGGTGATCTTTAAGCAAGTATTACTAAATACTCAGATTTAATTTATCTATGTATGACCTCTGATCAGCCGAAATGGTGTACTATAGCCAAGAGTATAGAATGAAGAGAACAATTTTGTTCTCTCAGTAGAGACAAAGATCTCATTTAGGCCTTCCTTAGACCCTAGCTGGGAATCCAACCCCGTAAGTCGGGTTTTTAGGCAAGTAATAACAATGCTTCATCCACGAAGTTCGGATAGGGCTTCTGAGATGAAGTTTATTCGGGGATACAAAGTTCATTCCCGGTCCCTTTTTCTCTCCTCCATCAGCCATCCTGTTTTTATCCATTTCAATACATGCAAACATTTTCTGAGATCCTAGGAAGATTTCTGGTGTACCTTTAGCTCTTCAGGCCCAGGTATGATGTGCCACCTGTACCCACCCTGTCTCACAGCCCTGAGTGCAGACAATTTCAGAACTGGAAAAAAAATACAAAGTGATCGGAAGGATAGTTTCCTCAAAGCTGTGCGCACGTTTAGCAACCAGCGCACAAGGGGAATCAATGTGCATACTGGATTTTAAATTCTGTAGGTGGCTTATTCTACTTTTATTGAAAAATATTGACTCCTTACGTTAAACTCAAAAGTGCGAACATACTCGTGTCACAGGAGATAATTTGCATGAGACTTTTGCGCACACTGGCTACAAGAAATTTGACGGAACATTGGTGAGATGTATTTGGAATTGGAAGACGAATCGAAAGCAAGCAGGTGACAGCATTAATAAAATCAGCGAGAATACTGAGGAGTACTGAAGTAGTTAAAAGACTTGTCACTCGATCTCCATTGAAAGCCATCTGATCAGGTACCACCGATAAGAGAAGTTCATGACAAAAATTGGCTATCAATACGATTTATTTACTCAGCTTGGTTTTCAGACGAGGTCGCCACTAGAATGGTGTACCCAATGGTTATCGAATTTACAACATAGTAGCGGGAATTACTTGTAAACCATTACACTATGACAAAGCGCCTTGCTAAAACTAACTGAAACATTTCAACAGACCTTAAAAACCAAGTACAGGCACATCGGGGTTATTTACATCACAATCGGGCAGATTCCAACCAGTATGCATGTGTTTGTATGTATATAGAACGGACAGTGAAGGATCAGTTTAGGATAATTGTTACATTGCAAATAGAATCCAGCCTCTGAAACCCAGAAAATGTTTCTAAAAGCTTCTTACTTCATAACATCCTCCCGTGTCTGTTGAGTATGTATACCAAATTTTGAGCTTCGCCGATGTTTAAGGACAAGATGTATTGACAAACAGAGTCAGTTATTTTATATAATGGAAAAGTGTATACTTTTTTTTTCTCAGAACTTATTACTTTAAAACATGGAATATATATTCGGCTGAGCTGTGCCAATGTTTAAGAGGGGAAAAACACATAAAGAAACAGAGTAAGCGGCATAGATACTTATATGATCTCCCTCACGACAGATCTCAGAAAACCCTCACACACACATACACACACACACACACACACGCACAATCCCATTTCACAGCCAAGCGCACACGGTTATTCCGGCGTTCACTGGCCACTCAGATTTTACGGCTAAAAGCCACTTCCACAATATTGATATGGACACTATGTGATGTGCATCGTTTGATTTAAGACTTTCGTTGCAAGTAGATGCAAAAAGACGATGAGAAAAAAAATCTGGATGTAACGTTGAGAGAAAGGAATGAGATCCAGTCCGACCATCCCCGTCTTAGGCACAAGATCTGGTTTGATTGACGTAGACAGGGAAAAGAGAGCCGGCATGATCGTAGAATGAGTCTACACCGACGGATCAAAGAATGGAAATAAACGAAAGCTAAGGCAGGTCCGATTAGTCGCTCAATAGAAACCATCATGTACCCAACGTCTCTTGGCAGCATGCTGTGTTGGGGGTGATCAAATAAAACAAAACAGGTCTGGTTACACACTTAATAGGAACCGCCACATGGCTTAGGTCTTTTGATAACATGTCATGTTGGGGTAACCAATTGAAAAAATGGGAAAAAAGTTGATCAATGAATAAGTTACATCTGTCGGCTTTTGTTCGGGTAGTTATCACTGGAAAAAAGTCCAAATTTTGAAAAAAGAAATCGGACATAAACTAAGGGATCAATTTAGCATAAACTTATATTGTAAATTAACACCCCCCCAACCAAAAATCTATCGGAAGGGATTTTTCAAACATGAAGACAATAGCGATATAATGAGCAGTGAATATTGAAATTTCAGCCCTCTAGCTCCGTTAGTACGACCTGTACGCGTGATGTGTAGCAAACCATCGAGCCAGCTGGATCGACTTGAAAACTGGAGAAATCTATGTTCACAGTTTTGGTTGACTATTTTTTAATTGATAAAAGGGATGATCAATGAATAAGCTACTTCTTTCGTCTTTTGTTTGACAGTGATCACCAAAAAGTTCGGAAAAATATTGAGTTAAACACGCACACAAGTAAAAATAGATAGATAGATAGATAGATAGATAGATGTAGGTATGTAAATCAATATACACAGAAATCAACAAACAGATTGCTTGGTGGAGAGCGTGACGGGATGTAAAGGAGATGAGAACGTATCAAAATAGAAAGATAGATAGAAAGAAAGATAGAATTTTTTTTTTCAATCCATGTAAAAAATCTACTGCAAACCTTATGGATGCTGGAAGTTGTTGATATACAGGGATATATCCAGGATTTTGAGCAAAGAGATGTTAAAAATCGGGGAAAATTCTTTTCGGAAAAAAGTCGTTAAAAAAAAAACAAACAAATGTTTAACCCCAAATACTCAAAATGTAAGATTTACGATTTTCACACACATTTGATTCATAGCATTTTAGTACCACAATTGACAAAAAAATAAAATCAAAGAAACTGACCACAGAACCAATATTTTTATTTCATTTTAAATTATAAAGAATAGATAGACATACTCCTTACATTACATGCAAATCAAAATAACTTTTAAGTTCTTAAAGTCAATTTATGATTACTAAGTACTGTTTTGTTTTAATTTTTATCTATGAATTTCTTTATGTAGATGCTTGGAAAACAACTGCGAGAAAAAAGAACTAAATTGATTTTTACTGTTTACTGTAAAACTCGGTGTATAATACGTAGCCAAAGGATATCTTAGGCTATGGCCTATTCGCCCCTCCCTTAAATACACGCGGGGCCCTTCAGAGTCTGAGGCTTTTGCTTCAATTGCCCCATAGTTAACATGATACAGTCTGCATTACATGTGGAAAGAAACCAACGAGGAAACTTTTTAGAATCAATAAAAGGAGACAAAATCATCCTTACCTGGGTATCGGTGTATACAGGTGAGAAATCCTCATCAAAATGACAATCAAGTAAATTAGAATCAAATCACATGTCAGTCATCAAAGTAATCAATACTATATAGCCACAATCCATCGATTAATAGTATCCATATAAGCGTTTTTTTGTTGTTGTTTTTTTTTTAATGTATATTAGTATATATATATATAAATATATAGATATTTATATATACATATATGTACATAAATAGTAAGTTGTACGTCGATATATTTACAAGGACCCGGAAAAGGTCTGATATTTGATTAACGGCTCGAACTTGAGTCAACAGATTAAAGGAAAAATGATTAGCGACCAGCGATTAACCCGATCTGGTTTGCATGTGGGCCTCTCTCATTCTGGACGCGCGTGTGATATGAAGTGCTCGTAAATACGCGTTCATTTTTGTCCAATCAATATATATGTTCGTGTGTTTGCTGTCTATATATACACGTGTGTGTGTGTGTGTGTGTCTGTGTGTGTCTGTGTGTGCGTGTATACGCTATAAACAATTCCAACCACGTGTTTCTACGGCGCTCAGACGTAAAGACATGATTTTAGGATCGTGAATGAGAGACTGTAGTAAGGAAGAAAGAGGAAGAGTCAACGTTGTTGTTATTGAACTTTTTTGTTCTTGGGGAAGGGGGGTGATGTTGCTGATAATTATGATTTGATACTTTTTTTCTCCTTTATTTTGGCCAACCTATGTATATATACAGAGATTTCTTTTATATACATATGGAGGTACATGGTGACATAGATATAAAGTAAGCTTAGAGACCAATTGATTGGTTTTTAGTCTACATTATCGGTAATGAAGACGATGTATCGTATTCTACGGCAAATGAGAAACACTTTTTCCCAAGTTTTGTGATGGGAGCTGAACTCTTTAATAGTTGTCTACTGACGTTACATCGTAATGCAAGTAATTCAAACAGTCAGACACTCAGTTGTACATAAAAGTTGAAGGTAGAATAGAACTATGGTTATAGGACAAATGCAGAATCACTGAATTGGAATTGGTCACATCTCAGTATTTTGCGCAGGGCCCTTGAAATTGTGGGGTCGGTATCATATGATACTTTCCCAGCTCTGATGTTAAGACTTGACATAAATTGGGGGGGAGTTTCCACTTTTGGAACGATTACGCACGGATTATCTCACTGGAAAATCCCACATAATATTTTTCGCCCCCCGAATTCCAAGATTCATACCTATCTAAGCAAAATCACGTTACAGTGACGTCACTCGGGTTAGTGTCACTCGGTGCACTCATACTTGGTGTCACCTGCATGAGCCGACACCTTTACCAGATCATACACAACCCCTAAATAATGTTTGTTTGTTGTTTTTTTATATTAATGTCACTCGTAAATTGCAATACCAATACACAAGTTTACCTTGATTAGCAGTTAATTCGGTCGAAATCGCGCTATTCAAGGTCTTTTTTTTAATAATTTAATGCGTTTTTTTTTCGACCAAATACTTTGCTGCGTTATTTTGTACAGCAGCGTCTTAACCGTACTTTATAAAAACCTGCACTAACCAAAACGCACTATTCAAGGTATCATTGTATCAATGCAATGACAATAGCACATACATGGACAAGTAGCAAAATTAAAATCACAGGTTCTAATTACAATATCATACGCACAGCTCAAGTCTATACAGGTTGATGTGGTTAGAGTGAAAATCTCGTAAGAAAACAGTAGAGTTTAAAGTAAAACCTTTCTAACAAATTACTTTCTTTTTCACATTAAACTTGAATGCTGATATTTAACGCTAAACTTTTATACATGTAAATCATTTATCCATTTTAGCATAGCATATTATGTGATAAATATAGTTTTAAATTGCTTATATGTAATACTTCTTGGAATTCTAACAACAAAATTGTTTTGTAAAACCTTTTTTATTGAAATGCAGTATCCTTAGTTCTCACTTGTAACTGAGTAAAAGCCTTGTTTTTTTCTCTTCATTTCCCTTTAAACCGTTACTCCATAATAAAAAAAAAGTTGTTGATATAAGTTCACCAATACTAATTACAACAATATTGTAGCTCGAGCAGTAGAAAATTTGACACAATCTGCTACTATAAAAACCCCAGCAGCAACGAAAAAAAAAACTGCAGCTGGAACGATGCTTAAAAGATTCATGTATAGTAGTCCTAGTGTCACCCCTCGGATGGTGTCGCTGGTGCAGTCCGTGACCTAACCGTCCACTGGTGAAGCAGCTGCCGCCGTAGACCTGCCGACCATGAGAAGGAAAGAAATCAAATATTACCTGGAACCAAAGCGGACTTTTCTCAATGGGCGAGATGGACGGTCGCCCGGGTGCCTGCGATTCGATATCAGAAGAAGAAATTAAGGTTCATATAATCGAGTAGCCCGGATAACTTTCTCTAAACCTAAATTTCCCTGCAATGAACCGTTGCAAATTTCCTAGTTGAAAAAAAAACTCATTTTAATGTCTTGGGGGTAAGAGATTATGTTGTGCAATTTTTTTCCGGTGACAAAAGTAGGCGAGCACGTTTGAATTTTTTTTTTCCAGTAAAAAAAAACTCGGTAAGCTATAAACAGAGATTGGTATTTTCTTTGCGGACACTATTTCATTTGTTGACTGCTTGCAAGCCGTATGCACGCGCACACACACACACTCGCTCAGGTTAAAGGCGGGACACTGTTTAGGGGGCCCCAGTACGATGCTTTGCCAGGGGGGCATCGAATATTCTCAAGACGACCCTGCTCGAAAGATCATCGCAATCGTTCTGTATGAATAAAATACGAATTATCATTTTCTATTTGATGAAACAATATTTCAAGTCGTGTATTTTGATACCTCCGTTCCCGGGATTGGGCGTGGCATATAATAGGACGTGTTTTAATTCGTCGAGATATCTATTAGCAATGCTGTAAGGAGGCATGGGAACGGCGTTCCCTCACTTTTTCAAGGGAGTGGACATCGTCCGTTCATTATGTATGAAATATTAAAATTCTCTCCATGTTTATATGTTTGTACCCTCAAATTAACCAAAACAGTGCATTACATTTACTGATTTGTACTTTGATACACACACACACACACACACACACACACATATATATATATATATATATATATATATATATATATATATATATATATATATATATATATATATTTCAAAGTGCAAATCAGTAATTCACATAAAACAGACACACAAAAACAGACACCCCAATGATCTCCTAAATTGGCACCAAAATAAATTGAATCATTCGTCTGAAGAAGCCCCAAACGGACAGAAACGTGAACGTGTTTGTGTAGCGAATGCATTATTTCAATATATATATATATATATATATATATATAAATATATATATATATATATATATATATATATATATAACCGACTTTGTGTCACCTACTGTCAATGGGTTTTGGGTAGATAAGAGCTATATATATTGAACCAAGATACTCCTAAAACGCGATAACTTCATGTTCTTTTCCCTCCTTTTTTTTAGTGCAGTACCACTGCTCATATCTGTTCACGTCAAACGTTCAACTGGACGTACTTTTACAATGATCGGTAAGTTGGTTCTGGTAAAGTACGACGCGTTTTTCATCAGAAAAATGTAACTCTATCCCTGTTCCAATATACAAAATTCTATAACTACGACGTAGATATTTTCTTACCTTCTTTTTTTTATGTCTTCCGTGAGTGTGTGTGTGTGTGTGTGTGTTTGTTTGTTTGTTTGTTTGTGTGTGTGTGTGTGTGTGTTTGTTATTTCCAGTTTTCCAAAGGTCTGTCGCCTCGACTAAATGTCTACGTTAAAGCAGGATCCGCTGTTCGGCAATAGTCACGCGATTATTGACTAAACAGCTTAGATCACATATCGACCATTACGTCTCGAAATAAAAACAGGTCTGGGTAGTCGTTCAATAGAAACCGTCTCGTAACCAACGTCTATTGGCAGCATGATGTCTTCGGGGTGATCAACTAAAAATTTGGGGAAAAAAAAGTGGTTGTTACTTATCTTGCCTTTTGTTGGGCAACGATCTCTGAAAAAAAAAGTCTGGATTTCTATGATAAGGAGTAAATGTTTGAATTTTCAACCCTCTGGCTCCATTTTTGCAGTCTGCTTGTCCCGCGGGTAGATAGATAGATAGATAGATAGCCTGCCAGCCAGCCAGCCAGAACTAATTGAAAGCTGAAGAAACCTACGTTGATTATGCTGACGGTTTCTAATAATTTTTTCTTTGCAATATACTGCTTGATTTCTTCGTTCGTTTTCTCTTCAACTGTTTTAAAAGAAGATCTAATCAGAGTGCATTTTGGCATATCAAAGGCAAAAGCCTGAATCATTTTAAAATTTTTAATTAAAAAAAAAAAAGATTACTAATATTTCATAGGAATTCTCCATTCACTTCTGCACACAAAATCGGAAAACGTGTATGTATTCATTGTCTTTATATTTGCCCTCACAAAAGTTCGCAATGAATTTCAATGAAATTTTATGGGTAGGCGGGTGATGCGCTGAAGAATTGAATAGATTTGGGGAAGGATCTGGGAATGTTTATCGATTGAAAGATATTTTCTTTAAATATCAAAACAGTAGTCCGAAATAAGGAAAATCGAAACTTACTGTCACCTCCACTACATCGTAGCTGTATTTGAACTTATTTCTAAACAGTTTTCAGTTGGATTATGGCGTTAGTAGAAATATACTCTCTCCGAATGC
The DNA here is from genome assembly GCA_963457665.1 of Thysanoteuthis rhombus. Lineage (NCBI taxonomy): Eukaryota > Metazoa > Mollusca > Cephalopoda > Oegopsida > Thysanoteuthidae > Thysanoteuthis > Thysanoteuthis major. Next base: position 51,634,694 of record OY735207.1, on the reverse strand, counting down.
TATATAGTGTAATCATTTTTTCCTTGAAACATTCGAGGTCGAAACCCTATTATTCAAATATTTCAAGATTAAAAAAAAATGATCTAAATGAATCCATTCAGATATAGCAGATGTTGAAAACGATTTTGAAATTCATCGATTATCTTCCTGGATGTGCTAGCATCTCTAGTATCGATCACCGTCAATGACTGACATATTAAAACGAGAGTTTTGTTCAGTGCTGCCAATTTAGATGTTTTTCATCTAAATGTAGATTGTTGGTTGCATCTAAATGTCAGAAATTGTTATTTAGATGATTTTTCAATAACAAAAGAAATATTTCTCTTCAATTTATGGTAATAAATCGAGTAATATTTTTAATAAGTTAAGTAATATTTTTCATGAATTAAGTAATAGTTTTTAAATCAATAATATTCCAATAAGATAAATATCGAAAGAAAAAACATTTAATTCATGTGATATACCTCCTAGATTTTAGAAGCATATCTTGGGAATCTAGGTGTTACAAGATGTTCTGGCTCAATTTTACATGTAATTTTGAAAAAAAAAAAAATGTGGCAGCCCTGCCCTTGCCAGATCACGAAAGAATGAGAATAGCGTATGAATGGTCCAAATTTCAGGGGTTTTATTTGTTTATTTTGTTTATTGTTTTTGTTGTTTTTTTTTGTTTTTTGGGTTTTTTTTTTCAATTCAAATTTAGATGAATCTTAAGCCGATTATAAACCAGACGCCAAGAAGAGCTGTAAAGCAGAGCTAAAGAAAGTGCTGGGACTCGAACCATATGCTGCAGGTACGCAGTTCGTTCCATCTTCAATCAGGTGCAGCATTGTCAACTGAACTATGATTAGATTAGATGGCAGAGAAAAAGCGGGCTCATCTTACACATTAGAAACACGCCTGTTGTCAAACTCCCTAACTAGAGTTGACTGTATTTACAAGAACAAGATCCACGTAATCCGAGTCAACGATAATGTGTCATACATATACTCAAGGGCGTATTCCATGTTGATAAATAAATACACGTATAAAAATCATTTTATCATGTTTTATCGTTTACGTACACAACATAAAAGTGGTAGTAATCATCTTCCGTCAGAATAGAAGTTTAAGTGGAGCTTTCCCCTACTGCAGCCTGTCATTGTTTTCCTAAATCTACCTTATTAATTATATTTAGTAATTTTATTACTTATCAATAGGTATTCAATTCATTTGCTGTAAGGTTTACATATCAATTTTTTTAAATCTGTGATGGTCTATTACTAAATGGCAAAATTAATAAAAATCTGAAAAAAAGTCATCTCTTTGTATTCATTATAATTTTTCCGATTAAAATTAACATTACTACGAATGTTCGATTAATATTTTACTAATCATGTCCGAGTTCTAGTTTGGTACGGATATGCAGCAAGTCCCTGACACGTTGGAAAAAGAAAAACCTTGCCAGTCAGTGAGATCCGATACTTTTTGTTAACGCTGTTATAGAGTATACGCATCATACGAGTCCTTTTTGCCGATCGGTCCACCTGGATAAAGTTCCAAGTGTTTAGGGTGATAATTGACACTTCCACCGCTTCAGTTTGTTTATAGTGTTGGGTGAGAATACCACCTGGATCCGGAGATGTGGTTGACGAGCAGTTGCATATTTACTATTAGGCTGAGTAGGTTTAGGGAGATTTATGTATCAATTCCCCAATCAGCGAAACTTAAGTTTATACATAACTTGTCCAAAACTAACCACTGAAGTTGTAAAAACTTTTCGGAACGATGAGAATATACGAGATGGTGGAGGCAGTGGTTTATTAACCATCAGGCTGAGTAGGCTTAAGTCTAGGGAACTAAGAAGGGAAAGGATGAGTTTTAGTGATTATACACGTGAGTATTCTGTATGAGTTTTCAGTATCTTTGTATATACGTTTTTTTTTATGTGCAAGAATATCATAATCCTTTTTTTTTCTCTCTAGATCAGGATCCGAACATACAAACATTTAGAAGTGATAATTATAAGGATTTCGTATTGCAGCTGCGAGATCGTGTTTACTAAAGGTCAGCCTGAAGGAGCTGCAAATAATCTGTCTCAGTTGACAAGGAAAGAAGCACGCTCCTACCCTGAGTTGGCGAGCCCTTCTTTTTCTCTTCCCCTACTTGTCCGCGGCTACAGCGTGCTTTTCTCTTGCCGCTCACACACACACACCAATGCGTGCAAATCAAACTGAAGAAGGACAAATGGTAAAACTGTAACCGCAGTTGCAATAGTTCTGCTAGCAGAAGACTCGGAGAGAGAACTTCGGTTCCATGTCGTCAGTGTTTTTGGCGTCGTGGAAGACGAGGAGAAACAGCCGTGAGTAGGGGCAGCGTATCTGATAATTTCTATCAGATGGAAGCAGGCTTTTCATTTGCCGACGAAGTGGGTATGCAGGTCTCTAATTTACCGAGAAAGTTGGTGTGCATGCTGTGTTGATATTCATAGCTAAAATAGTCTTTAAAATGGCTAAAATCTTCTGAATTTCATTTATACACACACACACACACACACATATATATATATATATATATATATATATATATAAATATACATGTGTGTGTGTCTTATATAATAATTATATATTATATTACAACTAGTGTGGCTATAGACTATCCAATATCCTTTCCAGTACTGCGAGGTTGGATCGACATTCTACCCCTACCCTACTCAGGACCAGACAGTCAGTAGGACCAAATTTAGCAATATATTCACACACACACACACACACACACACACATATATATATATATATATATATATATATATATATATATATATATATACTCATTTGAAGCCCATTTCTCAAATAAAATAACTATGCTCTATGGTGCCAGAACAGATTATTGAACAAGTTGAACATTTTCTTTGATAAAACTGATCTAGTGAACTATTGTAAAATTTTATGGGCCAAATTCGAAATAACTGCTACACCTAGCCGAAAATGGCTAATTTGACGACTCAGAAAAAATTGCCAACAGGATGAGCATTGGGGTGCTGGGAATAAGTATGTAAGATCCAAAGGAGTGCGCTTCGAAGAAGGTTAGCGCACCTTTGTCAAGTATGTCGTGTTTTCATCAATATTAAATGAATGGATATTTCTGGTCACACCTCATACTTTCAATTGAAACTAGCTGAAAAACCACCTTATCGGGACTCTGCCCCTCCCTCTAAAGGACAGTTGTTCGGTGGATATTGTTTGTGTATAGCCACCTCCATAACTCACGGGGACAGCCACATGACCTACTTTTAAAAATACTGATTGTTTTGTATAGGCTTTTGGCTGGATAAATTTCGGATGCAAAATAACGTAAAAAGAGGAAAAGTCTAGGAATTTTTTTTCTCCGTGGAATCAACCAAAAAATGTATGCTTTACACATAAAAGATAAAAAGCGAAACGAGTGCTCAGCTTATGTTTTGCAGCAGACCATTATAGAGATAGCACGCTCCCTTTTCCTCTGTCTTTTACTCAGCAGTCTCCTATGCCCCCAAAACCATAACCTCAAATGCAGAAACAGTTTCTGATTTCAATAATTGATGAAAATCTATAAAGTTTTTCATTGATTGTGTTGCATTGCCATTGTTGCGTTATATGCACATTTGCTGGCTCGATCGAAAAGTCCATTGTGTTTGAACAGCTCACAGGGGACGGAGAGCAGCAGAAATGAAATGTTTTGAGTTGGGAACAAAGAGCTGAAGGAGAGAAACAGAAGAGATGAGAAGGCAGAATTCACATAACTTTAGTGTTAGATCTCCGCTGCCAAATGGTTGCTGTGGATAGAAAGTCATCCGGCATGTATATGCTCTTGTAAACGATTCAATCGAAATGAGAATTTTGGTGAATGGAGAGTCCCTTCATTGCAGTGATTTACTCAAATAATCATGGGTGACTTTTTTATCTTTGATCCGCGAACAACTTCCTGAATGCATTCATTCTTCAAATTTTTTCTTTCTTTCTTTCTTTCTTTCTTTCTTCCTTCTTTCCCTTCTCTCTCTCATGCCTCATTTGAATTAATGAATTGCAGACACTCATGCATGTGCTCTGCGTGTATAAAAAGACGCGCCTGTGAGCAAAAACATCTCTTTTCCAAATAATGGATTCTTGCATACCATCCAGCCAAATTTTTGCTTTTGATTGATCAGATATATCATATGAACAATTTTAGGTTAAATCTGTTTGTTAGATTTAATCAATTCCATGTACCATCTCTGAAATTAGGAAATAATCAGATGAAGAACCATGGCTTTTTATTCTAGTTGACTAGAACAAGACTTTCTACAAAACCTGATTGTATATCGCATTGTTTAATTATTGAGAGTGTACTTCATTTTCTTACACTCACCTACAAAACCGTCCACTGCGATTACCAATGCATTTACGAAGAGACACATACATAAATGTATCTATTAAAACGGTCTGTTATGTTGGTCAGCTACGATAAATTTTAGTGGCATTCCAAACACTTTATCCAGTTGGCGAAAAGTAACTCAATTTTCTCGAATCTGGAAAATATCCTACTCTACTGTCGCAGCAGATATAATCTCCTTCAATTTGAAATTATCAAGTTATACATAACTTTGAGTAGTGTTCAATTAGACGTAAAATAAGATTCAATTTTTCTTAAAGATGTAGTAACTAATGTAGATTATTGATAAAATTCTACTTTACTAATACATCAGAGTGTTTCAATTGTTAGTAGAGCCTGGATTTCCTGAAAGAACTTCAGTACGATTGATCTGCAGCGTAGCCTTCCTGAAATGTAATGAAAACATAACAATTCCTATCAAGAAGAAATTTACATCCTTCACAAGAGGATAATCGAATACTTTGAAATTGTACGAATAGCGAAAAGTGAGTGTCAGGTTTCAGCATTATAGTCACATCTAAATCGGATAAAAATACTTGAATCCATCCCAAAAGTTAATCGCCTTTGTCAAAGCTTATTCTGCCTATTTAGTACTTTTGGAGGTATTCTTTTGAAGGATATGAAATTTGGGCAATACTGTGTGGCGTGGATATATAATCACAACGGAGAGGAGGTAATTGTACGCTGATCTGCCCTTGAGTATAGTCATTTCTTCAGTGGTCTGGTTTTTTGTCTCCATCTGAATTCCATTGAAATCCATTGAGAGCAACCATAAGTGTATACATAAATGTGTGAAGAAAAAATGGAACAATATCTCTAAACCAAAAACAAATACCTGAATCCGACCCAAAATTCTTCTTTATACCACTGTCTACCATTACACAAAATTGCATCGAAATTCACCGAGTACTTATAGAGATATCATATTGACAGGCAGGCAGGCGAACAGAAAGACAAAACCAAATACACATACCCCTCTAACTTGGCGGAGGTAACAATAGTTTGTTAGCAACACATTCAATATCATGCACTGCACCAGGTGTATAAAACTTATGAAACATTAATATGAAATTCAGGCTTATCCTATAGAGTTGAGCTATATATATATATATATATATATAGAGAGAGAGAGAGAGAGAGAGAGAGAGAGAGAGATTGTCACATTCTTTTCTGGTGTAAGCGATGAAACATCGGGTAAGTATGCGCAGGTGAACAATTTTAATTACGTTATATGTGTGTGTTTATGCGTACATGTGTGTGTGTGTGTGTGTGTGTGTGAACATGTGCGCATGCGTATCTTGATACATAAAGGTTAAATATCATTTTCGAAGACTATAACATTATAAAATGTCAGTATAACACAAAAATTACAGAATATAAGGATACTGAGATGAATATCTAACTCGCAGAGACATAGGCGGCACAATGCAGTCATTGTCAATTCTGTGGTTCGAGAAAAAAATATTTAGCGGTTGAAATGATTGCATCATGTGCTAGACTCACTCAAGCATCCATTCTTTTGTGTTTGGTAAGCTATGTCGTTTGCCAATAAGATGGAAAGTTTGCGCAATAGAAAGCACATGATCCTGCGTTGGGGGTTAAAGGAAATTACTTCCAACATCTATTGTGAAGTTGGAACGTATGAGTGAACACTATGGTTTTGTGATTTTTTTTTTTTGCGATTTGTGTCTGTGAGAAATAGTTCAAATTGAATTTGAAACAGTTTGAATACGAATTGTAAAAAAAATATGGTTGCATCTTTTTTTTTAAACAACCTGCATTAAAGATAAAGAGAAAAAATCTACCGGAATGATATTACATAGTTTTGTTCAATTCGTACGTGATGAGTTTTTGTCGAATTCGGAAGATACATTATTGTGTCGTTTTTAAAAAATCACTCATCTTCTGTGGGGTTTACATAACGAAATTTGTTCATGTATAATAAGTGAAAAGTATTTTCGATTTTTTAACAATACGACATTGTTGAATGATATTCCTATAAAGTGTGCATTATTCTTTAAGGATGTCATAGTGAATCCGTCTGTCCATATATATATATATATATATATGACTGTGTGTTCTTAAAGACTTACATCCAGATATAAGTTATTATATGTGGGGTTCTTTTGGAGTATAAAAAAAATTATGACTTTTCTTTTCATTCTGGTGGTTAGACACAGACATGGGAGATCATTTTGAGAGTTCCCTGACCAAAATAAAATGCGAATAAGGTTGATTGTCGGGAGTTGAGTTCGTGAAATACTGCAAACTGAAGTGCCGGTGAGAAGAAAGAGAGAAAAGGTGCACCTTGCTTCTATAAAACAAACTCTGGGGGCTAATTTCCATTTCGTCATTATCATAAAAGCAAAGAAGTGAAAAGCAGAAAAAACTGTATATTTGAAAAGATCGATATATATATATATATATAAAATGGATATTTAATCCAACAGAATATTCATGAATGTGTTATATCATTTGAAACTCAATTTGACATGACCTTTAGTTATTACACAGAGAACGGATCATTCGGCGTAAACAGCGTAAATAGACATTCAAAAAAACTGAAGAGAAATGCAGCTGCTACAGGAGGCAAAACTGTGACCAATTAGGTTTCCTCTCTAACATTTATATGCATATATATATGAACTATTGGGGATGAGACAAAGAGTAAAAGTATATTGAGAATATTAGTTGATCAGATAATTGATATTAGTATGCTATAAATGTTTCAAGGGGGGTTCACATTTTCAGTAACATTTGTCTACTTTTTCGTGGTTAAAAGGTTAAGTTTCCCTAGAAAAACAAATTCAGCGCAATTTTCTTGCTTTGAAATTGAAAATTTAATTTAAAAATAAAAATCTATTTGAGGCCATTGTGGTGAGTCCGTTGCGTATCAAGTCTTATCTGTGTGTGAAGGAATTCATGGTTGTTCGGTGGTATATATTGATGGAAATAGAAGCACCAGTAATGGGTATTTTATTGGTTGTTTTGGTCAAAGGGATAGATATTCTTCAGTATTAGTTGTCATGATTATTGGAAATCTTGCTCGTGGTCCAGTGCTAAGCTATTCAGGTATCTAATATTGTAATATCGAGCCGTTGCGTGTATATGTTCGTATACTAAATGGCCAATAGGTGCATACACGCACGCATAATATTTCAAATACACCCAGCCATACATACATGACTATACATACATATATATAGTGTAAATTTGTATATATACACATATACAAATAAATACACCCAACTTAACATCACCTTGCATACAAACATTCATCTGCAAACCCAACATTAAGTAGTATGCACTGTTAATGTAGGGAAATGTAATTGGTGATATAAAACCTGTGAATTCTTTTCTGTGGACTTCTGTCTGGGCAAGTATTGTATACTTGTAGAAAGCTCATTAGCTTGGGTGTGGGTAAATATAAACATAATACGTAGAGAGGATGTGTATGTAGGTTGGAATATATGTGGGTTGTGAAGGAAGTATTTATAAAGTTTAACACCATCAAAAGAATCACAAAGAACGAACGATGGGCTGAGAGTTACTTGCCACTAATTGTGGAGTGATATCAATGGTGGAGAAGAACTATACGTGCATCAATAGTATGTCTGCGTATGAAGTGGGGTTCGGTAATGATAGGGGCGAAGTATTGGTAATAATTTAGGAGTATTCCGTTGGTGGGTTATGGGATCGCATACCACTCATAACCACCTTCAATAACACAAGCAACTTCTACCACATACAACTGATAAAGTATTGAATATCATCATCATCATCATCATCATCATCATCATCATCATCATCATCAGTCTTTTAATGACGGTCGTTGGACATAGACCTTCTCTAGGACTTGCCATACTTCTCTATTCGCAGAGCCAGTACTTTCTAAATCTGTCTAACTCGTCTCTCCATCTAATATTCTGCCAGCCTCGATTGCGCATATGATCTCAGGGAACTCTTAAAACTAGATTCAAATAAATATTCCAAGAACTATACGTCATTGACTACCATAGACCCCAAAATATTAAAGGTGAGATTAGTATTAACGCCATGATGAATAAGAAGATCTCACATAATGCCATCCCTAAAACCTTCGAATTCTGACAACCGTGCAACGTTAGGAATAGTCAATGCTGGAACAACCTCAAGCTCACGAACCATCACTAGTTCTACCACAAACAAGACTTTCTACATTCACCATAATTCCAACTGCTGAAGCAAAAATTTACTCTACAATGCAATATATAGGTAAATCAGAAGGGCAAGTCAACATCAGGCCTAACTTTAGGCAGAGAATCGGAACAATACATTCGTACCTCTGACTACAATTTCAGCACAGACGCTAGATTTACGATCATCAGGAGAAAGAGAAAAACACACCTACTGACATGACTGAAATTCTAGAACTATATGAGGATATTTGGATTAATAAACTGAAAAAAGATTCTCTTAAAATGGACTCAACAATAAATGTAAGAATCTTGACTACTCTAAGCTTTAACCCCCAAATCTTCTCATCCTAATTACTCTATGCTTACCAACTAACTATATTCATACCTGTACCGAATACTAATAAAGCCAATAAATATGCATCACCACATCCCAATGCGAAAATACATCGTAATAGTCTTATTTTTTACAATAACCCAATCTATACATTCTGACATTTTGAACCCCTGTCAACATATATCTATTGTTTTAAACTCATCTTACCCTATCCGTTTTTAATTCTTCTTTCATGTATATCAAACATTGTCACACATAGTCACCTAGATCCCTACTGACTGATACCTATACATGGCCGATTTTACGATTATATATATATACATATATATATATATATATATATATACATACATATATATATATATATATAGATATATATATATATATATAGTTATGTCAATTTTCCATTTTTCAAACACAGAAAAGGAAAAATGCGACTCAATTATGATTGTATTATATTTCTGATTTTATTCTTTTATATATATATATATATATGTATGTATGTATGTATGTATACATATATATTTATATATATATATATATATATATACAAATGCATAAATGTACATACACACACATATATATATACTAATATATAATATATACACATGTATATACACATACATATATATATATTTGTATATATGCATATATGTACATACATATATACATATGATATTAAGAAATGGACTTATGATTCGACAGAAATGATTGGAAAAGCTTCATATTACTTTGAAACCCTATTTGAAATGATACCCGTTTTTACTTGGTAAATGTTTCATTTGCTCTAGGCAGCGTAAAAAATAATAAACAATTAAAGAGAACAGGGCCGCTGAAGGAATACTCAACCTCAAAGCAGCTACTTATTGGTTGCAGTTCTGGTCCCCTGTAGCAACCCCATTTAATCTAATTTTCCAATCTAATTACGCTGCCTAGACCACATTTTACATTTTCCATATGATAACGGTTGATCATTTCAAATAGTGTTTCAAGGTGATACAACGTATTTATAACATATATACATACAAATGCATATATATATATATATATATATATATATATATACATACATACATACATACATACATACATACATATATGTGTGTGTATGTGTGTGTGTAATATAATTGTATTGTTAATCTCTCTTTCCTCATATATATATGAAACAATACTTTATAAATAAAGACAATATAAATATATTCGATACGCCCATGGACACTAGAAAGTAATAATTAACAATTCATGACGACAAAAAAAATCTGAATCGAGGAATATTTTTTCCGCTTCTTACTTACGTACATTTTTCTCTCATCAATTGCTTTTGATTATCAGACAAACTTGAAGTCGTAATTCCATAAATGTACTTCTATACTTAATTTCCCAAAGCCAGGAGAATGAAAGGGTGACATGGTAGTCAATTCCTCGGAGATGTACGGATCAGAGATAACAAATAGATTCTTTCAAAAACGAAAAGAGCGTAAATGGACTTGGAGAAGCGGAAATGATATAAACAAAAAAAACGAAATCAACTTCATAATTTCAGCAGACACAATCAATAACATTAAAGACGTTACGGTTACAATAGAGGAAGGAAACATTACTAATTTTCGTGTTGAGATAGAGAACATATTTCAGACCTTCTGGAAAAGCGATAGTAACATAAGGGAAAAGAGTAATAGCCTGACGACTTTAATAAAAGAAGCAGCAGAGATGTTTGACAATATAAAGGCAAACAATAACTCCAAAGCAACATTAAAACTTTTTTTTTTTAATGAGGCGTAATATGGAGATTAAAAGACGTCAACCAAAGAGAAGAACTCAACAGACTAATAGACAGAGGAACGAGAGATCAAGAATATGGAGATGATAGCAGAGGCCATCAGAAAGTGGGGAGGGCTTAAAACATGTCCGATCCTAATAGCATGTCGACAACGGATGCCAAATTATGGAATGGAGGGACAAGCTGTCAAAAATAACTGGAGAATTATATGGAAAATTTTACGCCTTAAAAAAAAAAGAAGTAACTCAAATCGATAATTTGATAGACACTCGCAATATCCTGGACATAACAGAAGACGAAATAGTGATTAGACTATGGAATCCGAAACTTGGACAAATACCAGGCTAGGGTGGTATAATGATGGACCTTTTAGGATAAGCGGGAGAAAATTTCACAACAAACTAGCACAGCTATTTACACGATGTATTCGAGTAGGAAAAGTACTTGAAAACTTCCGTCTTGTAATATCGATCGTACTCCAGAAGAATAGAGATAAGCGCGAACTCTTCACTAACCGCCATATTACACTATTACCTAACACATAATCAATTGACACAAACACCCACAGACTAACAGGCACTCTAAGTGAAAATCAACTAGGTGAACGGACTAGCTTCAGAAATGGCTATTCAACAATAGACCACCTAAATGCAATAAATCTTGTAACCAAAAAGTTATTAGAATACAACAAACGACTTGTAAATTATGATCAAACAGTTGACCCAGTAGAGCATACGACTTGAAAGCGATGCAAGAAAAGAGATTAACAGGTATTACATACGAGCCTTTAAGAAAAAAAACTGTACATCAACAACTTGACTACATAAAGATACGAAGAAGATAAAGATAAGGAAAGGAGTAAGACAAGGGGATACAATATCACATAAACTATTCAGAGCTGACTGGGAGGGCAGGGTTATAAAATAATACAATTGTAATGAATGCAAAGTGCAATTTATTAATATTTTCTGACTTGGTGTGCTTTGATGTATTATTGTATACCAAAGGCACCATAACTCAAAAATGTTCGTAACCAACGAATTAGAATATTTGTTGCTAAAAATCAAGTGTTGGAATTGAGGGTGCACATGTATACGACGTATACCTACTTCTCAGTTTCCCAGATTTTTGCATGTTAACTTTCTACAAATTAAGATTATACCTTATAGCTAGTTCCCAAATCCCAGGCTTTCGGTATACCTCGTTCACAAAACGTAGCCTTACCGTATACTTAGTTGTAAAAACTAATTCCGATCCCTGCTCAAAATGTGTTACCCTGATACAACGAGATAAAACTCGGATATTAATGTTAATGTTTAACAGGAAATGAGGAATTATGCAAATCTATTATCACACAGAAACAGACATTACTCACAGGACGACAGTACTTTATGTAAGCAGATCAACGTAAGAATAAATACCACTTTCAACAATATCATATACACGCAATCAGGCATATACATAAATGATTTATGGTATATAATCAGCCTTCCATCTCACAGTAAATAATTCATTGTAGATTCCACAGGAATGTATGCATGCTATTAAAGGATTCATTGAATATTATATATATATATATATATATATATATATATATATATATATATATATATATATATATATATATATATATATATATATATGTGCAGTTGTAAGCATAAATATTTACGCAAATATGTGTGATCCCAATTTGCCGACAATATGTAAATGATTTGATTGGGCAGTTTATGACTGACAAAATGTGATAATTATAAAGACATTGTTATCAGAATTATTAAAAGCATATTTCATCCGGCACTGGAGTTAACTGAGTAGTAAAACTAACAGCACGACCAGGTAAATGAATAAAAACATGAGCATCTGGCTGGATTCGATCCTGTGTCCACCAGACAGCAGCCTTAATTCGAATCAGCTTTACCGATTGAGTTGACCACACTCTTGGCGGACGGGAGTCTGAAACTGCGCACTAAAACCGTCCTTCAATCTCTTCTGCAGTCGTACGCATATGCAAGTGTATGTATTAATGGTTAATACGACAGCATGTGAGTAAAATAACAATATCAGAAGGCTGTTTGAGACAAATGAATCATTATTCCAACGTCTCGCTCATTTTAAGCTTTGTCAGGAAATTATGGTGCTTCAAGATCCTGGATGTGAATTTATGCATAGTGAAGGAGGCATGTTGGTAAATCATGATTGTGGTGAGCTTAGTAGTGATACGTGTTTCATCGGCGGGACTTTTGGTCATCTGCGCTGCTGAAATAATTAGGTGTTAGATGTACGTAGTTTAGTGAGGTTAATTCAGAATTTGATTAATGGGATGACTTATGTCAGAGAACAAACCAATCTTTTGACATAAATCCTCACATCAATTGCATAACAGATTTGATAACTCAATCGATGGAAATCGTCACGTGGTCAATGTCTTTTGGCTGCATTCTTTGTTGGGGGTGATCAACGAATTAGTTCCATCTACTGCTTTCTGATGGGTTGTAATCTCTTGAAGAAATTTGAATTAAAGAAGAAAAGCTGGAACAGCCAAATACAAACTAAGGGAGCAATTTAGAGTAAACGTAGATTGTAAATTGAATTCCCCGCTTAAAACCTACACAGGGAGGGGTTAAAAGAGAAGTTTTTCTTCTGAGTGAATGTAAAATTTTCAGCCCTTCTACTCCATTAAAGCAGTTTGTACGCATGACTCGTACATGAATTGCCAGCTAGTCAGAAGAACTTAATCACTGGAAAAAACTGATGTTGATGTTGATTATGATGATTTTAACAGTTTTGTCCAACTTTCCGAACAGCGACAGTCTTAGCGTCTGCCAAAGTAATGTTAAAGGTGTTGGAGATTTGAGGAAAAAAGTCACAAACTCTGTTTGAAAATGTGCCGACGTATTCTCCGATCATTCTAGTCTAGAGGTTCATGAAGTGAACGGATTCTCGTGCTGCTACAAAACTTCATGAATGGGAAGGATCTGTATGCTTTGAAAATCAGTATTCGATATACTGGTTTCGAGCCCTTAACAACGGCAATGGAGGGAAAATCTGCAAACCAGCAGACTGAAAAATGCTTTTTACCCTCAAGGATAAAATTGTAAATCAATGTAGTCACGGCAAAAAATATGTACTCAAATACACAAGAAGGTAAAAACACAATGAGCCTTTCATTATCTGATCAATAAAAAAGTTGTGACATAGAATTTACTGCTCTATATGAATCAAATATTCCGTGGGGTTGCTTAGAAAAAAATGTGAAATCAAAGGAGCGGGCAGATGCGATGAACGGTAAGTTTAGGTTTGACAGCTCAGCGAAAAAATATCAATGCCAACAATAGAGATGAAGAGGGTGGGAAAGTGGATCAATTTTCTGAAGTTATGAACGACAGCACCGTTTTTGTGCACAGTAGTATCTTGCCAAATATCTTAACAAAACAGTCAATTTAGCAGAAACGGGAAGCTCCATTGAAGGCCTTGGGTTTGTAACAAAACTGCGTTTTGGTTATTTATCTACTGGAAACATTTTCAGGAAAAATGCTCGAGGCATGATTCCGTAAAATACAAATACACACACATACAACAGTTCGTTCTCTCTCTCTCTCTCTCTCTCTCTCTCTCTCTCTATCTATCTATCTATATATATATATATATATATATATATATATATGTATATATGTATATATATGTATATGATAATTGTGGAGTCATTATATTAGGAAAGATCGTCCAGCAATGGAATCCAACTCCTGCACTGGTTCGAGTCCCGCTCGGCGTTCATTCTCCCATTCATTTACATGGTTGGTGGTTCGATTTGCTACTCAGTTAACTCCGATGCCGGACAAAACAAGTTCGCTAATATAATGTCTCTACAATTGTCACATTTTGTCGGACAGAAAGCAACCTAATCTGATATATCTATAAAATCCATTTCACTGTTGTCTGAAGTTCTGACAAGGGTCATCAACATTCAAAGAGTTTTTCGGACGATTGAACTCCTTTTTTATGTTTCGGTTGTTGACACGACGTTTCGGCCGATCCTTTCCCCTGCCTTCTCCAGGTTTACAGTCCGAATTTGATGGTTAGCAGAATCTTATTTCAGGCCTAACAAGGTGAAAAGGAAACACTCGATTCCTACCTTATAAGCGTTCCCACCATTGCGGGAAAAAGATCTGTTTATACTGATCATATTCGGAGAGTACACCGGAAGGAGGCAGGACAATGGATGGGAAGAAACGCCATGTTGACAACACCTAAAAGAAGAATGACTTATATATATATATATATATATATATATATATATATATATATGGAGAGAGATTGTAATAGTGATATTGTATATGTGAGTCTTTACGTGTCCATTTGAATTCTATGAAACCATGCCATGGGCGTTTTTCCCAGGAATGCTACTGGCTAATAATGCACCGATATTTGGTCTTGTTAGTAACCTTCAACGGAACTTGCAGTTTGCGCTAAATTAGCTGTTTTGTCGAAATCTTGCAATACACAAAAAAACGCTGTTGTCGCCTTTTACTTCAGAATATCTATTTTTTTCCTTTTCCATTTTTATCATATTTGTATACTGTGTTTGAAAAGAAAAATTCAACGTCATTAGCCTGATGCAAAATATTTCTCACCATTTTTTTCAGAAATGGATTTACCATGTAACAAGAGTAGAGTTGCTCTCTAATCCATTCTCTTTATATATATTCAACCTCCCAGTATTAAACCACTACCCTTCAACCATGACACCTTATGGCCCCTCCAAGACTCACTACTGCTGCTACTATCACATCTTGCCAGGGACAAGCTCAGACTTCGTCATTTATAGAACAAAGTCCTACACAACAGGATGACGCTGAAGGATTTGATTTCAATTTTTGCTTTTGAAGCAAAGCATCTGATGGTAAATTTATTTCTACTGAAAACATTTAACCTAGATGGAATAATGGATAGTCTATAGCCACTCTGAAGAATTGTAATGAAACAAAACAGCTGTCTGTGGATGACGCAATAATAAAAGTATATATGTATATATATATATATATGATGGCCGAATGTAGAGCCTGTTTGTGAATAGCTTAATAGACCGCGCAATGAAAGTGAAGTGCAGCATGTGCACAGCTATCCCCTGCCTTTAAACCAAGGATTCGTGTGTTGTGTCCACCGGTACTGGAAGATGGGAATTATGTCCCTAGGTCGTGAGTTTCGTCGGGATTTCCTTTTTTTTTTTCTAGATACCCAAGCTAGTTGTAGAGGTCTACCGCCCCTCACATGTGTAGTTTTTTAAACCTTGCATGTTGGTGCAGAAGAATAATTTTTCTTTTAGAAATTTCGGAAATATTACATTGTCCCAAATCGTCAAGTCAGTTTTTGTTGTTAGAGTATCGTGTTCAGACATTGCACATTACTATTTTGGACCTTAATGCTACATGCCTAATTTGCCTAATTTGCGATGGTCTTTGAACAGAGAAAATTTACTCGGGGCTTGGCGTATCTTCCGACTTTTCGAAAGTAATGATTACATACAAAATCTTCTGCTCAGCAGATACATATATACGTGTGTGTGAGTGTGTGTGTGTTTGCAGATATTGGTGTTCAGAGCGTAAATAGATTGATGGATCTATACAAAAATTGTATCTATATATCTATCTCTCAATATACACACACTCGTATGAATATACTTTTATATGTGTATGTATAAACACACACATGCACACATATATATATATATATATATATATAATTGCTTCATCTTGTCAGATGATAGTCGTATCATCTCTTTACCTAGATGTCTTGCTACATTACACAAGGCCCATGTTCTCTGAGATGGCTCTTGAGACCAGTTGCTGATCTGCGTGACCCATAGCGCACATGACTGACAAAAGTCAGACCTCTAACAGGATCGATCGAATCAGTCCGTGAAAGGGTAATGCACTTTCATACGTCTCTTCAGTCTAGTACTCGTCTTATACATGCCATGTACTGCCCAAGTTATATTGTCAGTGAAAAGATATTCAATGATGAAATGCAATATCCATAGTCTGCCATAGAAAGGAAGTTACGACCAGAGTCATCATCAAGATCTTTTCCTGCACATCTACACGAGCATTTTGCGCAAGACCCGTTCCAATTCAGCGTTCTGAATTTGAACTTCCAAAAATACGGAGTAACTTTCTTCAACATAGCATCTCCATTCTCTTCGATTCAATGCCAGCTTCTCCCAGAGTCCCATGCCAATTCCCAGATTTTTGGGTTTACCCTTCACGCAATCCCTGTACTTTTTCTTAGACTTGTGTTGGCTGCAACTCCTCATAAAAAGCTGTTTTGGGAGTCGTTCATCTCTCATGTATACATATTCTTTGTCCAAGGCATTTGATTAGTGATTATATGCGACTCAATGGTCTGATATCAAGTTCTCTGAAGCACCGTGGTGTCTGTTTTTTGGGGGGGGGGGTCTGTGATTTGATATTGTTTACGTACCCAGATCATTTTTGGTGAAATATCTCGACTCGTTTCAGATTTCGACTATGCTTTGTTCAGGTTTCCTATGAATACAAAAGCATTTATCAAGACGCCAATGTTGTCAACACTAACTTTAGTTTAAATAGTTATTCCACGATCCTACCATAATTTCATTTCTGATTCAAATCTGAGCTAGCTTTTCCAGTTCTTGAGTTGATTTCGGCTTCTAAAATTTCCATTCCTTGATGAAGCACTCCCCGAGTATAAAAACATGTCTGCAATATCTGATCTGATATTTGACTCAATATAGAATTTACTTGGTGCTGGATTGAACATTACGTTTGTTTCATTCAAAATTATTGTGAGCTCAAATGTAGCACAAGCAACTGAAGATTGATTCATTATAATCTACATATCTTCTTCAGTATTTGTGACGAGTGCAGCAGCATCTGTATGAATCAGTTCCCGAATTAAGGCCATGGATGTCTCAGACTCTGAATGTTGCACATAAATTCAGATTGCTTACTCTTTGGGAATAGGGACAAAACACAACCCTGCCAGTATCTCATCCATATCTCAGTGTACCTGCTCAACCGCCAAGATGACTTCATCGTTTGTAGGAACACTTTACATATGATGAAGTACATCTCTTTGGGGTGTTTGATTCGAGATTAACTACCGAAGATGATTGTTGGTCAACGATCTGTTGTATGAGACTATAAAAAGTTAGTTTTTTTGTTTTTTTGCGGGGTGGGGGGGATCAAAAGTACATTGAACCTCTACCGAAATATTTTTTACTGCAACTCATTTATGATCCTTCGCAACTCCAATTGCGCAGTTTCCTCGTGAGACTCTCCAAAGTCGATCTATTTTCTTTTTAGATACGTGTCTAATGGATACTAGAATAATGGATGCATTTTTTCTGAAACCAGTTGATAACAGGATCGTTGTTGTCAAATCAGTCCCTATACTTCTTTTTCTCAAAACCATAGACATCAACTCCCAAAGTGTCCCTTAAAAGTTCCCTAGTACGGCAATAAATATGATCATCAAATATTTGATTTACAGTATTGCAAATATCCGGCTGTTCCAGTTTAATCACGTCCATATACCTTAGGGCTTTCATCCTATTCGAGCAAACATTGTTCAGAAATCGAAGCTTGAATTTTGCACGTACTAATTTACGGTCAAGTGTTACAGACAGCTAGGCCGAGTTCCTAGCAGAGTTGGAGTGAGATTAATTTTTCGCTATTTATGTTTCCAATGCCATAACAACCAACTACACTCCAGATCCTGTGTTGTCTCACAAGTGGTGCTTCAAACTCATCAAGAACTATCGGTTTTTTCAAGCTCAGGGACTGATGAGATAGCAGCCCGAATCAAACCATAGAACGACAAGATAAAATATTCATTCGCCTGGAGAGTTGGATTATAAACCACGATAATAGGTACATGCTGTCCACTAGAGGTAATCATAGCTTCATAATGTGCTTAATTATGCTATATGGACGTTCTGAGACGTTCAAGCAAATTAGTCCTTATTACAAAACCAACTCCACTTCTCCTCTTCTGTCTCTTCAGTTTTCCGACCCAGATCAATGTGAAATATCTTTGACTATTGTGGCATTTTTTGCTCCTACATTCAACGAACCAATGTGAGCCACAGTAAACTAACCAGCAAAAATCAAACAATCAATTTTTTATAGATCTTTTCAACCATATTTCCTGGAAGTTGGGTGAGGAGTGTTCTCCCGATTCCAGCTGCTCAGACACAAGTGTCCCCTTTTCAAAGCAGCATCTATCCATGGAGACGTGATAACGACGTTAAGATAAGACTTATGCCGTTTATGTGCAGATT
Organism: Thysanoteuthis rhombus; assembly: GCA_963457665.1. NCBI lineage: Eukaryota > Metazoa > Mollusca > Cephalopoda > Oegopsida > Thysanoteuthidae > Thysanoteuthis > Thysanoteuthis major. The sequence goes on along the minus strand of OY735207.1, from coordinate 51,615,699 downwards.
TGTGATCGCATGCTTCCCACCAGTCAAGCCTATACACGTCGCCGCTCAACAAGGTTTGAGAGAAAAACGAAAGACGGACTGAACGCGGTGATGGGATATCTGTGCGCCAGTGGATTATTGACCTATATGCTTATATAATACGTACGTCACTCTTTAAGTATCCATGATTAGATTCCTAGTGACAAGCAAAGTGAGATGACTGTTAGGTATTTCAACCACAGGTTTGTATCAGAGGACCTTATCTGGGAGCTTTCCTACCACCAGACACCCACGAGTCAGCTCGGGTTTGACTTTGAATTTTTAGTTTGTCAAGTGGTCCAACAACGCGCCACGGACCAACAAAGATCGGACCAGCTTCAATCATTGTACAAAACAAATGATACATCGAAATTCAAAATGCAATTGACTAGTCAAAATCTGAAACCAGAGTCATTCCGTACCTTACCCTCAAATAGCTGACAACAGACTCAATGTATTCACAGCTCACTAATATGAATCTCTTACTAACTACTACGAATCTCTTCGTACATCTGAAATGCGTGTCCTCCTCTCTCTCTTTTAAATACGAGTCCGATCAAAACACGCTACGTGCTCACACATATGTCAGGCTGTGTGTCACTTATAACACACACATGCATACAAATAAGTTCACATGTGGTATGTATCATAAAACATACATACTCATACACATAGAACATAGATGCATGCAAGTACCCACATGTAGAAATGTGAGCAGGTGCCTGGATATTCCGATGCACACAAGAAACCCCATAATTAGTGGCTTATCATCCATTCACCTTTTACGTAACATACGTTCGTACACGCACATATGTGTGTGCGTGTGTCTGCATGTCTATGTGTTGAAGTGAGTGTGTACGTTTAAGTGAGAATACGTATGTGTATGTTTGTGTGTGCCCAGGTGCCTGTCTCTACTATGCTGTGTCTTCAATATTTTAGTTACGGCCAAATTGACCGCTGTTGGTCAATTGAAAAAAAAAAGAAAAAAAGAGTTGATCAATGAATGTTATTTCTCTTACTTTTTGATGGACTTTGACCACTGAGAAAAAAGGCATGAACACTGTTGGACACAAACTAAAGGCTCAATTTAGCATAAATTTACCCCCCCCATACAACAAACTATAAAATTATTCTGGGGATCAGTTTCAGAAACAGCGTCCTTTTCAAACATATTGAGAAGAAATTATTAAATATTCAGTCCTCTTGAACGTGCAGTACATATATACAGACGTACATAGTCACGCACATACATACAAAAATACGGACATATATATATATATATATATATATATATATATATATATATATATATATATATATATATATATATATAACCAATCAGCCAGACCAACTTAAAAACTGAACTTGACTATGTTGATGTTGACGTTGATACTTGTAGTTGATGATTTCTCATATCGCCTAAAACGTTATGGTAAATGCAAGGCTTTTCGTTTTTCTTAATCAAATTTGAAGAGCATGTTTTCGTCATTGCAATTGCATGATTGAATCATGCCCTGCAGTTAAACGAAAATAAATTATGATTTCGAAGGCATTGAAATTTATTTTTAAAATGTATACCTGAACTCTCATTTATTTATTTACAGATTATATCGGGTAGTTACCGACAACCATGGCTCAGTGGTTAAGTGTGCAACCCCAAGTAAGTAGGCATTTGGTTCAATTCAACACCAAGTAGTACCAAAAATGTTAATAATGGTACTCAATGGCTTCCCGGTGTGTATTCAGCATAAGGACTTAGATTGAGGAATCTCTAGCTGAGGCAGAGGGGTTACAGCCAAACTATGATAGGTAAATAAATTTGGATCACTTGTGTTAAGCAACGTCGAGTATCTACACGGGTGCACATCCGGGAATCGAGGGTGCGGTAAGTGGACCTAAGCTTCGAGAGAGTGGGTGTCAGCTAATTATTGATAACTTCATCCCTGTCTCAGCTATGCTGTGGCTTCCCTTTGTTAGTCTTTATATAGTTTATTCTACTTTTTCAGATGTTCTCTCCGTTGCCAGGAACATATTTTGTCTGTGACCTTTTTAGTTTGTCTCTCGAAACGGTTCATGTCGAAACTGTTCTTCTTCTCATTGTTGGTATCTTCTCATTCGATTTTCTGATCCAATATTTTTTCTTTTGTCACTTGGCTGGCAGAGATATCTCATATCTCATTACTCTGCCGAGAATACTCCTAAAGCTATAACTAGTATTTTCTTACATCCTAATTTTAGTGTCTTTTCATCGACACACTGTCAATACTAGTTCAAAATTAATAATGGTTCTCAATGCTTTGTCTGATAAATAAGATGATATCGCTATTACATCTAACACACTGTTGGTTAAACGGCGCAGACTAGAAAGAAATGATAAGCCCTTGGTTATATCCGATCTCGCAAATCTATTTTCAATGGGTAGTCTGGTCGAGTGATAATGATTAATTAGATTTAAAGGTTAGATTTAATCTTCTGCCACCCAAAGGATTCTCGTGGTCCAATCGGTAAGATCATCTTGTATGGGTAACAAAGCTCCCTTGGGGCGAAAAAGATGTGAGTCCGAGTTTAACCTGAGGCTCATATATTTTTTAAAATCTGCAGAATTTTCACAGCGGTAAACCGTCGGCCTAAATAATTACAATGAATATTAATAAATTAATGATTGTTTACAATGCTTCGTCTAATAAATGAATTAATCAAAATAATGTTACTATTTCTTTTAACGCAACTACATGAAAAGCAAATAAATAAAGAGGAAAAAATGCGACTAAAAAAATCAATAATGATCGGTGGTGCCTCATTTAATAATTGACATAATATTACTGAAACTATTCGATAGTTAAAGGTGTACACATATTGATTGCTGGTATTTTTTTTTGCATAAGGCCTTTCAACATGATCTCTGGTTTTTGGGGGATAGCTATAAATTTTTGTGTCTTCGAATCCCAAGTCTTCTCGTCCTGTTTAGGAAGGGTCCTGAATTCTAATACTTTTATCATGTCCTTTTCTATGCATGGATCCTGTACATCTATCAGAAACACAGACTTGATGCTCTACATCTCTAAGACCATTGGGTATCGCGAATCTCTTTCGTCCATCTCATACAAGTATGGTTAGGTGTTTTTTCTTATGTGTTCATTTATTATCACTGACTATGTGCACATGCGTGTGAAACAAATGATGACGAAATTCAATTGTACTTAAATTAACTTTCTTACCAGCCATGTCCTACAAGACTATTTTGGGGTCGCTAATTATATTAGGTCCCCAAAATGAATTATCAGAATTGATCTAAGGAGATAAATTCTAGAAATTATAATGTTCACTGCTTAAACGCAAAAACAAGGTTAGTGCGTAGTTAGTTTGATCGTTAAAAAACGCAGAAAATTGACAAACGAACAGGTTAACAATAATAACAAATTTTAATTCTTATGTGAATTAAAAAAAAAAAAAAGACCGCAGTTTTCTGCCGACGCAAAGTTGTTTGGAGAGATCTACTGCGATAAGGATCAGGAGAAAGGAAGAATGAAGGAAAATGAATGTCACTTATTAAATGCGAGGTAGAGTCTTGGAATGTCCGTCAGTTCTGGTAATTTGAGTTATAACCACTAAAATGTTATCTTTGGAAGTCCAGCTTAACTACTTTGAGAGTGCTCAACTTAGGATGTATTCTTTTAGATGAAGAAGTAAAGTTCTTCAGAGAAAAAGGATGGATTATTTGTTATACGTAAGGGGGGTGTAAAAATTATAAAAGCCAGCCTAACTTGGGGGAGAGCAAAAAAAACGAGCTTACTTCGAGGCTGTCAGACCTGAGAGAGAGAGAGAGAGAGGGAGAGAGAGAGAGAGAGATAGAGGGAAAGAGTAGCCGGCAACAAGAGCCGGGGCCAAAAGCATTAACCAGCTAAGAGTGCCGGCGCCAATGAGCCTTTAACCATGTGCGTCCAAGGCTTCTATAGGGGTCTTTGTAAAAGGTGACGTTTTCAATATCAAGCTAAAAGAAGGGTTTCGTATTCAATTCCCCCCGGAAAAGTATAGGGAGCGCTACAACTGGAATACACACATACTTACACGTACGTTCACACTCGATGGTTGGCATCGGAACACACGGACACATACTTACACAATAGATATTGTGTTGAGTATCATAACATACTCACATATGCATACGCAAATCCACACCATACGTTGAGGACATCAGAACACACACTTACACAAGCACACCTACACACCCTTCAGCAAGTGGTTGACCACGCTTATGAATGAGGACATAATTTTTGATAATTACCAACAAATCAGATTTTTACTCTGTTGTTTGGTCTAAACATACACCGATTATGCTACAAATTGTCACCCTCTTGGCCTGCTTCCCTTTTTTTTAGCAATAGGGAACAGACAAAAAAGCACATATATGCACACAGACTAGTAATTCATTGGCATACATTTGATTACTCGTACATAAAAACAGGAAGATCCCATTAAATCTAAAAAGAAGGGTATATAACCAATGCATCCTCCAAATTAGCAGAAGCGTGGAACCTAACCAAGAGACAGACCTGCAAATTGAGAACCATGCAACGTGCTCATGAAATAACTGTGCTCAACCTCACATGGAGAAATCATAAGACAGCACAGTACATCACAGCACAAGCACACCTACACACCCTTCAGCAAGTGGTTGACCACGCTTATGAATGAGGACATAATTTTTGATAATTACCAACAAATCAGATTTTTACTCTGTTGTTTGGTCTATACATACACCGATTATGCTACAAATTGTCACCCTCTTGGCCTGCTTCCCTTTTTTTTAGCAATAGGGAACAGACAAAAAAGCACATATATGCACACAGACTAGTAATTCATTGGCATACATTTGATTACTCGTACATAAAAACAGGAAGATCCCATTAAATCTAAAAAGAAGGGTATATAACCAATGCATCCTCCAAATTAGCAGAAGCGTGGAACCTAACCAAGAGACAGACCTGCAAATTGAGAACCATGCAACGTGCTCATGAAATAACTGTGCTCAACCTCACATGGAGAAATCATAAGACAGCACAGTACATCCGGGAAAAGACAAGAGTCAGGGACAGCATAGAATCTATTAAAAAAACTCAAACGGCAGTGGGCTGGCCATGTTGTAAGAATAGCGGACAACTGATGCACATTACTACTCACAACATGGATCTCCAGATATAATTTATGCAACCGAGGCCGGCAGAGTTTTAAATGGAGAGACAAGCTAGACGAATTCAGAAAGTACTAGCTCCGCGACGCCTATGATAGAGAATTGTGGCGAATCCTGGGGAAGGTGTATGTCCAACGACGGACGTGAAAAGACTGATGATGATGATGATGATGATGATGATGATGATGATGATGATGATGATGTGCACATTGAAAACGTGAACAGACAGTTTGATGCGATGCATAAGAGAAACGCTAATTTCACTTGTCTTCTGCTTTACATGCGCATAATTTCGTAACAGATCTACACCGTCTCAAAAAAAAAAGGATTATGGACATCACAAGGAAGTACTGCAACCCAAACAGGGACGTTCTGATAAGTGATTAACAAGCTTGTATGCATTGCTCAGACAAAGATGCTTGCGATGGGTAAGTCGTGTCAGTCGTACGCAGGACGGATGAATACCTGAAGACGTATTGTATGGTGAGTTTGTCAGAAACTTGTTCTTAGTTACATAAACGTTTGTAAACGATACCTGAAGGCAGGCAACATCGACCCAGCAGGTTGAGAGGTCATGAATGCAGACTGCAGCAGATGGAGATTTGCCATCAAGATATCCAGACAAGCAAGAAAAAGGGGGAAAGACAAGTTTGAACGGTGGAGACATTGCTGACGGTAGAGGATAGACCACTTCTGCAAAAGCTGTAAAAGAGTTCGTCACTTGAGAACCGGGTTACAAAATCACGCTGGTCGCCAAAAGCCAGCAATTGGCTTATCCTTAGCGCACACTTTATTGTCCTATGATTTACTTGCTGGTAGTTCAATTCCTTCTGTTGATAACTTTTCCTTTTTTTTATCACCAAAATTAACCTTTTCTCAAAATTCTATTCCGATCTTTTCGGTAAAATTTTGTCACTGTTTTGAATTGTATTTTTAGTAAATACTAGTGAATATCATTGCTTTGCAAATGGTATAAATAAAACTGTTTGTGTCAAGATTTTTATACAGTAATTTGAAAGGTTATTGCTGAGTATAGTTAAATAAAATCATCCTATTCTATCTTGTATTGAACTTGAAATATTGAAAAGTTTATAGGTACACAGGTCGGCTTCGGAGGTTATTATCATCTGGTTAAATTGTATACAGTGGGCTTAGGCCATATTCTTGAATAGAGAAAAATCTGACCGACAATCATTTTCTCCCGTTAGTCAGAAATGGAGTTCGTTATGCAGAAATTCTTGTATTCGATATTTATTGAGACATAAACATTACTAATGGGGGTTCTTACATCAGAAAATATTTCTATTTTTCCTTCACAAATTAGTCTTTCTTCAGATAAACTCAATAATCATAGGTTGTCTGCTATAGACAGCATGACAGAAATTTCTACTCTGGACGATGTGATAGACCAACGGACAGATGGACATGTCGCAAATTATGATATGGGCTAGTTAACCCTTGCCGTCAGAAATGACAGAATATATGAAATATATGGATACACATTACATTTTGCATACGTGTGTGATGAAGATTTACATTGCAGTAAGCTTGGGGAATGGGATTTTGTTGACTACCAACAGATCTTTATTATTTTGTTTTCTAAATAACTTTTTTGATATTTTTTCATTGCTTTGTGAATTCAGCATTTTCACGAGGAGAAATATATCAACTATTTAAAGTTGCAGCAGGTCAGATAAAATCTTGTGGCAGGCCGTATGTTTGGTTCAGTTGACCCCTACTGTATTCTTGAACTTCTCTGATTTTGACCCCAAATAGGAGACTGATTGATTTTCAACGCCTTCTCTGTTTCATGAGGTTAAAATGCATGACCCACTTGCTCTTCATTAAGCGGTTATTTACGCAATATCTTTTCATGGTCAGAATTTATGATTTCTTTTTTTCTGTATCAAAACAAATAATAATTCCCCACGCTGTCAAAATGACGAAATATATGAAATATATGGATATGAATTGCATTTTATATACGTGGATGATAAAGATTTGCATCGAAGTGAGCTTTAAGAATAGTGCTCTGCGGGTTGGAAACAGATTCTTATGATTCTTTATTAAATTTTCCTATTTCTCACTTTTTATATTTCCGTAATTCTTGAATATAGCATTTTTACAACGTCATCATATTTTATTACGTCATCATGCAGTTACTTAATGATAATATATATTGGCTGCTGCATCCTTTAGCGTGACACAGGACGAACAAATAAACGGATAAATAAATGAAGGGACATAGAATATTGTTATAATTAGATTTGCTGTTTTTGTGATCGTTATTGTTGTTATTTGGCCTCCTACATTCCGTTTTGCAGTGACGTTTTTTTTCTGTTTCAGCGATATTCCTTTTTTTGTTTTGATGAAAGAGATTTTCTTTTTGAAACAATCACCATGCACCAAAGCCTTTATTGAACACTCGGCGTATAAAATCAATCATTCTTCAGCTTTTGGGTAGACGTTTTACGACTCTACTCATTCTTCATTATCTATACTACTGTATCTCTCTTTTCATATTTCTCGGTTTAACTATTTAATATATATATATATATATATATATATATATGTGTGTGTGTGTGTGTGTGTGTGTGAGAGAGAGAGAGTGAGAGAGAGAGAGATGGGGGAGAGAAAGATTAAAGAAGTAAATAGATACCTTTAGTTTTATGGGGAAAACAATCTTTGTTTAAAAACTTCAGAGGTAGCTGGAAAATCTAAAATTACCCAAAGAACAACAAAGAATGATTGTGATTCCAGTTATCATGGATCAGTAGCTTAGAGGGATTTCATTCTAAACATAATAATTACTGAGAGGATGAATGAATGTGCAATTCAGATGTGTGATAATCTCTCAGTTTTTTGGCACATATTTTTTTTCTGACGAATCGAGATTTCCCAAATGTTTGTATCTGCATGAAACGACACCCTTGGCCAAATCAATCCAATGACATGAATCGCATTGATTACGCATGGTTGATATTTTTTTAGATTTAGAAGATGATGGAGAATTAAGAAATCAAGAAACACGTTCAAATTTGCTAAATATCTTTCTCCAAGTTTTTAGCTGAATTAGCTCAAACTGCAATTCCAGAACGGAAACTAGAATAGAGCTGGAGTAAGAGTGCTGGAGTCAGTTTCACTTTTGGTTCGTCTCTGTAAATACATTTTGATATACGTTATTGAAAAAAAAATTAAAGCCTGAAGGGGAACTGGTAGCGCCAGGTTTAATCTAACCTACACAATCAACATGATGATGAGCACCACTTCAATCACAGAATAGAAATTGAACAAAGCCCTCAAAGAGTCTCGGGACAGAGAAGAGTGGAGAAATATGTCTACAAAATCAGTTGTGGTGCCTTCATGGTTGGCCAGACTAACAGATGAAATGAAAATATATATATATATATATATATATATATATATATATATATATATATATATATATATATATGTAATGATGATGTTCATCGTCATCATCATCATCATCATTATAGCTGATGTTAGTACACTACTGAACAAAGGCTCTCGATGACGACCTTGATTGCGCTGATCTTTTCCATTTTGGTCCGGTAAGCCTTTCTCTCTCACCCCTTTATCTTTTATCTGGACTTACTTTACTTCGTTCACTGTCCCATGGGCACCAATTGGTTAAGCCTTTGCTTCATCCCCCTCCACTATATATATATATATATATATATATATATATATATATATATATATATATATATAAATTACGTTATATAATATAAAAACTTGGCTGGAACGATTTTCCATCGTTACACAGTTAATATATAATTTAATTTGGACAACATAAGTAGAATAGAATGATTGAAGAAAATGAGGTTGCTGCAATAGTCGAACCTGTCACTGATATATAGTCGTTTCTTATATATATATACATATATATATATATATATATATATATATATATATATATATATATATATATATATATATATATATGTATGTATGTATGTATATATATAACGTGACAAACCCCTTTTTTAGCCTTTGTATATTATGAGAAAGAAAAATGACACCGCATTAATCGAACTACATAAAGGCAAAAATGCGATAGCAACAAGCCTTGAAAGCATCTTTCGGAAAACTGACCGGGAAGGAATGGGAATAATCATGGATAATATCTAAACCAACTGCTATTTGCTAATGACCTTCCCCCTGACATTGGATGAGCTAGTGTTAGTTTCCAAATGATGATTTATCAGTTTTGAGGGCAGCTCGACTGTGATGTTATCTGATCCAGGAGCCTTTCTTTTCTCTAATTTTTTTCTCTTGTGGCTTGCTTCACATTCCATGGATTTCGTAATTTGTACGTCTTATTCATTGTTCTGCGTGCCCTGCTTCGAAGAAATAGAGATTTTTGTGAAATTATTGGGAACATTCGACAATTTGTACCCTATATCGTTGTAAGTTATTTGCTTTCATCTTGTATTGAGAATCTTTTGAATAGTCTTGAAGCCCTTACTTTTTTCGGGAATGATTTTGATCACAACTGTTGTGTGCTTGCTTTTTTTGTTTTCTTTTTCCTTGTTGTAGTCGATGTCTTAAGATTTCTGCATTTTTTCTTGAGATTCTTTGTTTGTTCCAAGACTTTAATGATAATGGTTGGTTTGCTTTTTGGCTTAACATTGGCGACTGCAGAGATTGTTATGTTGTAGAGCTTTTCTATATTCTCTTCTGTTTCAGTGAGAGATTCATACCAGTTTTTTCAATTCCAGCTTCAAGGGACAAGTGAGCCCTTTTAGTATGCAAAGTGACTGCATTCTCCGGCGTTCTTATTTGGTCTTAATTTGATTTTACATCTTAACATTCTGTGGTCGCTTCCTACATTGGCTTGATATCTGAATGTCTTTAATGGCGTCATTATTTTCTACCAGGATGCAGTAGATTTCATTCTTAGTTTCGGGATCAACCAGGTCCATTTCTTGATTGTTTTTATTTCTAGGAGAAGGAGTTCATGATTTTGAGCGCGTTTGTTGTTGCAAAATTTACAAGATTTTCACCCCTCCCTTTTGTTCTGTAATTTGGATCCTATCTTGCCAACGCAGCTTTCGTTGCCTGGTCTTGCCTTAGCGGTAAAGTCTCCAATAACGATGTTGAATTATGTTTTGGTATCTTGGAGTATGGCGTTCAAATCTTCGTAGTCATTGATTGATTGTGAGATGGGAGCATGTACTTGAATGATATTCAGTTTGTACCTCTCTGAGAATTGCACGATGAAACTGTCTACGCTATCTGGAATAGCTTTGAATCCTTCTACGTTGATTGTGTGTTTTCTAATGAATTTGAAAGTTGACTCCGTTTTGTACCCTTTTTTCTTCCTCGTATTCGTACAGAAGGTGTTTGCTGTTAAGTTCAATTAGTTCTTCTTTGGGTCTTGACATTTCACAGATACCAATTATGTCCCATTTGATGTTTTGATTGCATTTTTCAGGTCGGACAGGTGTATGCTAGTAGAGAGTATTCTAACGTTGTAGGGACCAAGGTATAGCGTTATTTTCTTGGTGCTGTTCTTGGTGTGCTTTGGTAGTCACCTTTGGAAGTCATCAGCCCCATCCAAAGCAACTGATGCAGCTGGGCCTTCTGGATTCGCTGATCCAGCAGAAACGGTTGCTTTTTTGATGATGATGTGTTTGAATAGTCGTCCTTGGAGCACATCATCCCCACCCAAAGCAAGTGATTTGGCTTGAGCTTTTGAATCTGTTGACCAAGCAGGAACTGCCGGTATGTTTATGATCGTCCGAATCATGAAGAGTGCTAGGGCATGCCCTATCATGTTTGCCCATGACGTGTTCGTGGGGCTCGCTTGGATTTATTACAACTGATGTTGATCAGAATAGCCTGAGAATTCGACCAGTCCTTAGCAGCTACTGCATTCGCTCTCAGTGAAGGAATGCATGGGTGTGCACGTCGCTGTAAAGGATAAAAGCCAAATGATCGTTCATTGCATATGCTACTTGCAGTATTATGGCCGGAATTTCTGATATATAGCTTGTTTCCTTCCTTGTTTACGTGCATACGTATCAATGTACAGGATCAAGTAATGTAAATGCAGATCAAGACATTCTAATCAATTTAAGCTATTTTCAGAGTCGATATTTCTATCTTATGGTTGACTTGACGAGAATTCTTCGTCCCTGTTCGAGCATTAAGATCTTTTCTTCTCATCCAACCAATCTCCTCCACTGCTGGATTGGATGAAGCCATTACTTTTCCTTCGAATCTGGATTTACGAAGTGATAGGTGTGCGGTTTGTTTATCGCTCTACCCAATTTCTCCAGGTTTCAACTTGGAAAGAGTTCAAAGCGCTTTTGGAATGTTCGTCGACCTTAGAAACAGTACTTGTGCCTACTACTTTCGGTCATAAAATTGCCAGCACGAATCAGTTCAGAACCCCATTATCGGAGAAGGACAGAAAGAGAAGGGGTCTTTTAATCAGTATCCGTCCCCCCACAAACATGCACATACAACCAGTTTCCCTTCTCTTATCATGTAAACTGTCGTGATGTTAAATCGTTCTTGACGATATTAAAGTGGTTTCGAGAGGCGGAAAAAAGAAAATTTAGCAATATTTCAAATTTACATTGGAAACAGAGTAGAACAATCCCAACAGCAGAAAATTAGTAATAATTCATTCTTAATGGTGTCCATATTAGCAATGAATTTGCGAAACAACATTTAAATCTTTAGTGTTTAGAAAGGTTGATTACTTAGCTGGTTTAAATGCCTGCTGTTATTTTTCATTATCCAAGTCTATTCTGTTTTGAATGAAAGTTTGAAATATTGCTAAATGTGCTTTTTCTACCTCCCCAAACCACCTTAACGTAGAGCTTAAGGGAGTAAATCACTACCTGAGGCAACCAATCTCTATGAAATCCTCAGAAGAAGACGAAATCAAGCGGAGAATCAGACAATGGTATCAGACTTTCAACAGAGCAAAGTCGACTTTCAAGAACCAGAAAATTCCATTAGTCCTAAAAAGGAGAATTTACAACCGATGCATCCTCCCAAAAGGCACCTATGGAGCAGAGTATCTCATCGAGACACTGACAATCATGCAACGTACATATGAGAGAATCATACTCAACTTCCAATTGAGAGATCATAAGTCAGTACAGTATTTTAGAGAAAAGACAGGAGAACGAAATATCATAGAAACCATCTGGATTTGTAGATCACGACTAATAAAATGGAACCCCAGAGATCATTCGCAAAATTGTGGCCGACAGAAAATAAGATGGCAAAACATGCAAGGAAAGTTCAGACAGTATTCGCTCCACGACGCCCATGATAGAAAATCACTTTAATATCCTCTAAAAAGAATTAAACATAACAGTTTAAAGGATAAATCTCTCTCTCTCTCTCTCTCTCTCTCTCTCTCTCTCTCTCTCTCTCTCTCTCTCTCTCTCTCTAATGTGATTCTTTCATTACTTTTGCTCTCATTCACATTTTTGTTATTCTTCATTAGTTTATTATTATGATGTCTCTCTGGAAAATTGTAGCAACTGCGCTATGAGGATCATGTTTAAGTGCTTAGGAATATGATCTGTGATTTGATTCAATCGTCAACAACATTGAAAAAATGATGAACACTATGGTTATTCTCTCAGACCACGGTGTAACGTTTTTGAAGACCAAATAGTTTCATAGTTATGGAGCGTCTGAGTTGAAACGGGTGTTGTAAATTAAATCCTAACCGAATGATCGGGGCATTTCTTTTATTTAGTTTACTGAGCGCTGGGTTACATTTTCAATCTCCTGTTAACCGAAGGGGGACATTTGTTGGATAGATTTATTTCCCTTCATACGATCTTGGCGAAAAAAAAACTCTGCTCTGATTGTCTTAGAGCTCGTAAGGGATAAAACCAACCACATTCGAGCAATAAACAACAATAGCTTACAAAGGTCGATCTTTCAGGTGCTTTCCAGCAAGTATATATATATATATATATATATATATATATATATATATATATATATATACAATGCTCTTCCATAAGAATAGAGAACTCTGGTGAGTGAGGAATTTCTGTGTAAATAAATATATCGCTTAAATTCAGCTTTACTGATCGTTCAGTTCCGTAGCCTAGAGGTAAGTATCAGCCTCCGGGTCCAAAGCGAACGTTTCAATCCTATCTCGCTGTACTGGGTGGGATCATGGAAAGTCTATAGCCACACTGAAGAGATGTACTACATCGAAACAGCTGTCTATGGATGACACAATAATATATATATATATATATATATATACTGAATGGGAATTGAGAGTTCACTTTAGAATTATATTTATATTGTGAATAGAACTCCCTCTAATACCCCCAAATATTTTCTGAAAGGTTTTTGCTTTATTACATTCCCCTGGGTCCTTTTCGTGTGAATGCCAATTCTTGGTTGAACTGTCCCAATGTTTTGCCATTTTGACCAAATGAAAGAGGAAAGTCCCCAAATACTTTTGACCCATTGAAGACGGAGGATGTCTCCCTTCACTGTTGACCGTTTGAAAGGAGGGGAAAGCTCCATCCACTCTTTGTCCTATAAGGAAGCGAAGTTTTTGTTCACTTTTGATGCTTTAAGCGAGGGTGTCCGTTCACTTCTGAATTTTTAAAAGGAGCTAAAAGTTTTCCTTCACTTCGGACTCCTCAGAAAGAACCCATTCAGAAGATATGTATCTGTGATATTCCACTTGGGCATCATAGTTGCATTGTAATTAGAACCCCCTCTGAAATCCTTTGAAAAACGATTTCAAATATTTGGAATATATATAGGGCCTTTTTCCTTGATCAAACTAGGATGCATGTCAGAGTTGGTTGCCATTTTTCAAGTGGGTTGTAAAACGAGACGGACAAACAGACAGACACACAACAAAACGGCTTGGTACCCCTCAGCAAATAGATGGAAATCATATCATTGATGTTGGGCTGAGAGCAAATGCAGACCCCAAATTGTGTGAACAGGTGGGGGTGCATATGTCAATTTTTGCCCACATTCACGAACGTTAGAGACAGGATGGAGTCAAATGTTAAAATAAGAAGTGGTTCGACCGAGATTTAGCCACCGAATATGTATTATGCTCCCTTCATAGTAGTAACAGTTTGTGAAATGCCAAAAGTTGAGGCACTGACATATTCACGAAGCTTAGCCTAGCATGGCACATGGTCACAAGGATACTCAATGAGAATCAAATACACAGAAATATAATAATGATTTGCTGGATTAACTCGATAATCATATCTTCATGGAGAGGTAACCTGGTATATATGAACCCTACTCTAGTCTGGTACAATGCAAGAGGTCTGGGCCACCAGGTGCAGATCAAATTCACTTTATGACGACATTCAATTATCTCATTTTGACATACCGGATGAAGTGCATTTTCTTGATGCAATTGTTTCAGGGTGAGTGTGTATCGGAAATCAATCGATAAATTGACGAGAAATCTTATGCCCATTGTTCATAGGAAATATAGAAAGTGAGTGTGACAATCATCAAGTGCTCTCAGAGATACATTTGCCTAAATCAATGAAAAAAGTGCACTTTATTTGGTGGATCAAAATGGGATAATTTGAAAGATGCTTTCAAATATATATATATATATATATATATATATATATATATATATATATATATATATATATATATATATATATAAGCACAACATTTCGTATGAAAAGATAGTATGAGATTTCACGTTAATTATCGAGTGCCTTCTGAGATACATTCATCTGAAATTAAAATTCTTGGAAAAAAATGCACTTTATTCTGTAAATCGAAATAAAAATAATTGGAACGTACTCTTTATTCTTTTGCGTTTTCTTTGAAACTTTTCTAGACGTTAAACTTGTTCTCATTCAACAGATAGCATAAAGAAAGTGATCCCGAAAACCATTCTTAGGACAATATGGAATATTCACTAAATTAAATTTTCTTGTTTGCTAATCAATTATTGATGGTAAAAAGTGACTTTAGAAACACCTACTTCCACGCTTCACCCTGCGACCGTTGGTTGAAGTACGAAAAATCTAGTCTACGTTATTGTCAATACTTGCATAACGACTAGAAGCTTCTCTCTCACATTTGGAGGTTCTAGAATTTTTTGTCAGATTATTACAGTACAAATCAAACCTTTCTAATCTGGCCGTCTTTGAATTAGACAAGTGCCGAATTTTCCTGACCCAAGACTGCTTATGGTAGAAAATGGCAAAATGATGCACAATACGAAGGATTTTAGTGGGGGGGGGTGATTTACAATGTAATTTCTATGCTAAATTGATACCTAACATTCCGTACAATACACATATGCACATATACATATCTTTTTATTTCACATGTTTATATTCTATGCATTAGAAATCGTGAACCAAAAATGTTAAAAAACAGGTTTCTTTCAGTTTTCACTCCATTTTGCTTATGTGTGCACGTGTGTATGTATCTAGGATATCTACAGACGGACAATTATCTGCATTAATACAGCTTTAAACACCTTCTAAAAACGTCTTTCGATTCCCCACCTAAATAGGTTTTTAGTTGGGGATTCAGTCTGCAATGGAACTTTCTGCTAAATTGGTCATTAGCTTGTACCCGTCAGTTTGGGGGCTCATAGCTGGCATCATTCAACATATACAGTTTTGAATTTTGCATTAGTACTCCAGTAGACCTCCCCCGTTTGTATGGATTCTTTGAAAAAGTGCTCTGCAGGGTTCTAGTGAGGGGGGGATGCCACCCCAAGTACCAAATATTCAGGGTTTCAAAAGTATGGAGGCGGTAGAGAATACATTTCCCCATGCCATAGCCTTAAAAATTTGCATTAGTAGTCTACTAAACACATTCCAAAAACGTTTGTTTTAATTGCCGTCCTGAATAGGTGTTCAGTCAGGGATACAATCTGCGATGTATCTTTGTGACAAATTAGTCACTATCTACTGTCCAGTATTCTGGAACTTCTACAGGAGGTACCAATCAATTTATAAGGCTGAAAATTTGCTCATACAGTAGTCACCTTCTGGAACATTTATTGTATCGTTCAAAAGGGCTGTTTCTGTTTTAGGGGGTTATCCTAAGCCCCCCAAATTTTAGAGTTGTAAAATGAAGTAGCTACACAGAACGCATTTTTCATGCTACGGCCTTGGATATTTGCATTAGTAGTCTCCTAGCCATCATTTGACAATATTTTGTGTATTTCCCTAAAAAAGTGCATGGGGGCTTTCGGGGGCCTTTTGTCATTCTCTCCAGGGTTTAAACCTTAAGTTGTGGAAGTTGGTCCAGAGTACATCTTTCATGCTACAGCCTTGAATGTACTACGCATCCAATGCTATAGGTGAGTTCAATCTGCAGTGGAATTGGTTTAGACTCGCTTATTTATTATATTTTTCGGAGTTCGGGGCTGATACTTCAGAATCTAGCAGGAATATTTCTTCAATTGACATAGTTGGCAAATGAGAAAATAAGAATCCACTGGGATATCAAAAAGAATTGGAAAGAATCAATAGTTAGGAAAGGGGATCCGGAGAGGCTGATTGTTTCTTCAAAGGAGCGCCGTATTGGCAGCTCCGCTTTGCATAGGCGAAAGTTAAATGATCCGTAACTAATTGGAAGAGAGTGAGAGGGAGAATGAGGATACCTCTAGACTGAGTAAATAGAATAAGTTTCGATCGAGTTTGCACCATATGCTCAATTGTCATGGTAAAGCATCGAGTGCTCATGTTGATGCTCTAACTAAACGCCCATCAGGCTACATGTCCAGTAATTCCATCTCTCTCTCTCTCTTACCCTCTCTCGCCCTCTCGCCTTCTCTCTCTCTTACCCTCTCTCGCCTTCTCTCCTTCTCTCGATCTCTCACAGTCATTACCTCTCAAACACACTCCTGCTCTCTCTCTCTCTCACACACACACATACACTGATACATTACCTATAACCCCTCTCTCTCTCTCTCTCTCTCTCTCTCTTTCTCTCTCTCTCTCTCTCCCTCTCTTTCATGCAACAATGTTAACGGGGTGTTCATAAAAGGCCAATACTTCTTCATTGATAACCCCCAACATAGCATGGTCTCCTCTTTTTTGAAGGTTCAAAAGTGAAAGGAAACTTTTTCCCCATTCAAGTGGGTAAAAAGTGAAGGAAACTTTTTTTTTTTTCTCAAGTCTGAAAAGTTAAGTCTTTTTTTTAAATTCCTTGAACATTAACCTGGCCTGGACGGGTGCTTCGGCTAGTATAGTTATAAGCACAATGTTAATTGCAGTTGTCCATTTCCAGGAAGTTAATTAGATATTCCACGAAGAATGAATTCTCTTGTCTGACATTTATTAAACCAGACGTTCTAATCATTGTATGTCGCTCATTCGATCTGATTATCTCGTAATCAACACAGACGAAAAAAAATGAGTCTGAATAAGTTACACGATGGACGAAAAAGCGCTCAGATATCGCCCGCCTTTGCCAACGTTGTCCACTAATTAGATATAAAAAAAAAAACGAATACCTGTACCCCCTGCCCTTAACACCGGAAAATAATTTTCTTTCTGTCTCTCCCCATGGCGCACCCTTCAACAAAAGTTCATTGTACTTAATTGAGAACTTTTGGGGATATCATGTGGACAGACAGACGGAAAGGCGGTTGGAAAGACGTATTATTCATCTTTGCAGGATGACATCTTATAATTTGGTCCTTCCTCTTCTTCTTTTTTTTTTTTTTTACAATTATGATGCATATATCTATATATCTGTCGGTCTCTTTCTTTATATCTCTGTTCATATCTATCTATCTATATCTGCTCATCTCTATCAATCTATCTATCTCTGTTCATATCTATCTATCTATATATCTATCTCTGTTCAAATCTATCGATCTATCTATCTCTGATCATATATATGTAACTGTCTATCTCTGTTCATATATATATATATATATATATATATATATATATATAAAACAGTTTGCTTACACCTATCTATATCAAGATATTTATCTATCTCAGTCTGATCATTATATATATATATATGTATGTGTGTGTGTGTGTATGTGTATAGATAGATAGATAGATAGATAGATAGATAGATAGATAGATAGATAGATAGATCCATCCATACATACATACATACATACATACATACATACATACATACATACATACATACATACATACATATTGTGAACGTGTGTGTGTTCGGGTATTGATCAAACCAATACGCTTCTATATGATTCTGACGTCTGTTCAGAGTCTATGATAACAGAGGACCGGCAAGCAGGGGTGGAGGGACTGGTTAGAGATATTTTCATGATCTGTAATCATCGGAGGCTGTAACAGCAACATGCCATTAACAATAATTATAAAAACGTTATTGTAAGCCAGAAAACGAATGTCTTGTGGATTGGAGAACACAAACGGATTAAAAAGCATATCTTATATCCAGATTGAATGTCTACTTTTATACCATATGTTTACAAGACATTTTTTTGTTTTACACATTCTCATGAGTTATTCAATTCAATGCATACTCATTTTCTTTAATGACTCTTTCCCAAACATTATTAATGAATATAAATATAAATGAATCTCAAATACTTTTAAGACGACATTTTTTTTTTGCACCCCTCGTCATTTTCAATTTGATTGAAAGCAATATACCAACCTTGATAGTCTTCAAATAAATCAAATTTTTAAGGTTTTAACAAAGAGATTTTATTAATGTGATGGTATATTGGACCTTCACTTTCCAATCATTCTATAGAAGTTAGTTTCCGAAGTATTCCGCTGCTTCCCTCGTGGAGGTTGTTATGAAGGCTTTTTGATATTTTAATGACATCTCTTGTGCTCTCATTAAGGGTTTCCTGTGTGCAAACCTTCTTTTCTCCCCGGGTACCCCCTGTGCACGATAAGGTGGACCAGGCACCTTAGGCACCTCCAACTTGCACTCCCGAAACATTTAGCATTTGTTATCAAGTGCGACGCCGTAGCATATGTTGAAAGGGGTCCCAATATCTTCTTTTCTTTTTTTTTTTCAACTAAATTGAAATTTAACCTTAAAAAGCATGGTGTCTACAAAAAGCAAAAGTTTCACACCCTTGCCCACTCGGTGTTAAAAACGGTGCACCAGAAAGAAATAAGGTAATTAATGAAAAAAAAGTATATGAATTTTACACCATTATCCGCTGTAATCATTAAACATTGATATAGTGATAAATATAAAGATAAATGATTCATTAATAGTTTTCCAAATAATATTTTTTTACATAGTCAATTTCAACTGTGGTCAAAAGTTATATGAAGATAAGCATATGCTGTTTATTTATAATGAAGTTTCAGTTTTTTTGAGAAAATTCTGATTGGGGATGAAGCCAAAAAATTGTATTTAAAATATTTGTACTCTCCTCATCCGAATCTAAACCATTTCTTCCTTTTTACGGCGGATGGTGTATATATAAAAAGAATCCAAACCAACGGGATCTGTTCTTTGAAAATATCTCTAATCCTGTAAATATGGAAACAAACTAGTCAGGCTTTACTTTCAAATAGATATGATTGAGTACGGGCTGTTCATTTGCTATCTCATTTAAAGGCATGTCCGAAGACGAACCCAACAGTAATGGCTTCAATGTACTTGGTAAGGCACTTGAATCAAATGCTCTAGAGGTGGAATCTGCCGGGAAACGTTTTGTAAATTAGCTTAAAGACACTTATTGTGTTGAACTATACTAGATTCCATGTCTTGCCTAAAGAACAGAGACAAACAGGATCAGCTGTTTTACATGATATAACCGAAGTACTTATCTATTCAAGGAGTGAAAGAAAGGTCTTGAAGCAAAAGAGTCCCTTTACTCTTGACCACTGAATGGAGGGGAGAAAGACCCTCTCCACCGTTGACCCCTCAAAAAAGAAAAAAAATATTTTCATTTTTGAATGCTTGAAAAGGAAACGTTCCCATTACTTTTGATCCCCTATAGTAGTAAAAGTTTCTCGACACTTTTGACCCTTTCAATGTGGAAAAAAAGTCTCCATTCACCTGAGACCCCTTAAGAGAGGGGAAATTTCTCTTTTCACTTTTGACCTCCTTAAAGAGGGGATGTCTTCTTTCACATTTGACCCCTTATGGTGGGCAAAAATCTTTCTCTGTTTTTGACACCCTAAAGGTAAGAAAGGTCCCTCTCTACTTTTGACCGTGCAGAGATGGGGGGGGGTATTCCCTTCACTTTTCCTTCGTTAAAGAAATATATCCAAAAATATGAAATTTGTAAATTCTGTAAACATGTATATGAACGAAAAGTGACGTCTCGCTTTATCAGTATAGTTATATTGTGAACATGAACCCCATAAAAACCCCCTTTACAGCACTTCCATAGTTTCTCTTGGTATACATGCAAACTTCGGTTGAGCTGCACCCATGTTTAGGTGGTTTCTATAGCGTGACAGGCAAATGGACACACACACACACACACACACAGACGTTGTGACAACTCTCTCTCTCTCTCCCTCTCTCTCCCTCTCTCTCTCACTCTCTCTCCCTCTCTCTCTCACTCTCTCTCCCTCTCTCTCTCTATATATATATATACATATATTATATATACGCACACATACGCCCGCGCTCATATGCAAAGATATATTATCAATCTTTTTGAATCTCATTTTTTTCAATGTTTTTATTTCAATTCACTTCTAATATCTCCATCACTTCTAAATCCCATAGACGCACACATTTGTGTACAGACACGCACATACGCATACACTCATACACATGCATGCACTCACTTATGTTCATCCGCACCTACATCGCATACTGACGCACAACAAACACATACATACACATTCAGACACACTCTGATACATACATTTACACGCACTAATACTCTCACATGTACGCACGATGCACTTATGCTGACAGAGAGGAATTTAAACCATCGAATACATGAGATGAAGACAGACACGCACATTAGAGATTTAACAAAACGACAGTAGCCATGAATGGCCACCTTTTCTCCGTCACCGCTACAGTGAGGCTGGACTTCATTCACATCTTTTCAACCGACACCTGGGTTCCGCCTAACGTCACTAATTTTTGCCTCTCGTAGAATATATATATTTCCACTTTTCACTTCGACGAGGTCTATACCATAGACAATATATATATATACGTTCCATTGAAATAATAAATTTAAAAAAACAAACATTTGAGACATTGAGTATAAGGACTTGACTGTTAAAATCGATGACGCAAAACTGGGGAAAGTACACCGCTATATCTACCTTGGACAACGAGTCTCCATGGAACCCACAAAACAGGAAGAGATTAAGCGGAGAATCACCCTAGGATGGCAAGCCTTCAGCAGAGCAAACTCAACCTTCAAAAACAAGACGATCCGAATAATCCTTAAAAGAAGAGTATACAACCGATGCATCCTCCCAATAGTTACTTATGGAGCTGAAACATGGAGCCTAACCAAGAGACAGACTCGCAAACTGAGAAGCATGCAACGCGTACATGAGAGAATCATGCTCAACCTTACATGGAGAGATCACAAAACAGCACAGTATATATGGAAGAAAACGGCAGTCAGATACATCATAGAATCTTTTAGAAAACTCAAATGGCGATGGGCAGGCCATGTTGCAAGAATGAAAGACAACCGATAGATAACATGACATAACATGGATCCCAAGAGATCACATTTAGAAAATACTGGCTCTGCGACGCCTACGGTAGAGAAGTGTGGCGAATTATGTCCAACGATGGACGTTAAAAGACTGATGATGATGATGAAACTAGTTTTTCAATCTTTTTCTATCATCTTGTCAATTTTTTCTACATGTGTACAGTAAACATGGAGGAATATATAAATAAGATACTCTTATTAATCAACGGAGAAAGACGAGATGCAATTTTTGGTATGTTAAATCCTGTAAACGTCTCACGGGGTATGGGACCACAATCACTCTTGCCCGACGCTCAACCTCCGTTATTTACCCAGGTTTGGGCCCTGCTTTGGTGGCTCCTGAGCTTTAGCAGTCTTTTTCTCTCAAAGTAACCTTCATTTAGAAGGACTGCCTTGAAAGGCTAAAGGGTTGCAACTACCTTGCTATTCACACGTAGCTGGGTGGATAAGTGGATTAACAACTTCCCCAAAGGCATTACCTCAAACTGAACCCTACTGAACCTTGAACCTGGTTGACTTTGTACCTTGCCATAATATACTCTGGAGCCCCTGCCGAATATGGCGCCTACCGTAGATACAAACTGATTTTAAATTATCTATCGACAAGAAAAGACGATCAAAAATCATGTTGTTAAACTCTGACTGTCGAGGTGACTTTATTCCCCTCTGATAATGACAATGACAATGACAACAACGGAAACAAAAACAACAAAAATGACAATAACCCTCTCCAGAATTGAAATCCTTTGGGACTACTGGGGAGGTCGAAATTTGACACGTAACTTTATTTCAACCCAACGACAAGATTTACAATAGAAAAAAAAAACAGGGGTTACCCTAAACACGTTTTCCCCGCAGGTTGCCCTTTCTCTCTGTTTACATCAAGACTATTCTCAAACTATAACTCAGATCATCTTTATTTTTGTGTCATTTATCTAGTGATATGTATAGATAATATTTTATTGCGCCCCCGGCCAAATTTAAAAATCTTTTTTTTCAGTTTAGGGAAAAATGTTTTTACAAAAGTTGAAATATTTTTCTGAATTGTTCGGCTAAGTCATGTGATAATGGAATTTTACTCCGAAGCAACCAGGCATCTTCAGTTGATTATCTATGATTTGATCCTCACCAACACTCGGAGCAGCATCAACAATAAAAGTTCTTTGAATCTGCAAAGCCCTACGGTATTCTACACATCTTAAAAACTGACAACGCAAGTTTCTTCAGTTTCTAAGTGATTATCGCTGTCCGGCTGGCTTTCTATGTATCAGTCAGAGGGCTGAAAATTTAAACATTTTCTCTTAATTTTGCCCCCCCCCCCTCTGATTGATAATGATCTTTTGGTGACACTCTCTATTGATACGACATGGACTGTTTATCAGTATATTCCTTTCATGAAGAAGACGATAATTTCAAAAATGAAAAAATTATAATAGAATTACATGTCAGACTCAAATTAAATATCAATAGGCATGCACACAGTGGTCAAGTTAAGTAAATCAGCCACATTTTCTGTTTAAAATCACATCCTTAAAGGGGTTGAATGAGTATAAAATCCGGGGCGGACTTTTAAAGCAAATACGACTTGAGTAATCGATGGTTCCTTCCTTAAGATAATTTGAAGAAATTATTGTACGTGTGCTATGTAAGAAGTTGATGGACAGAAATAGACATTTAATTCATAACGCTACAAGAGGCGACAACGTTGCTTATTTTCTGACTTTAGAATCTAAACATATAATAAATGGCTTTATATGCAAATTTCTTCCGTTTGTTTACACTAAAACGTGTTTATCTCATAAGTTAATTTGTCAGTGTGCGTTCCTGGTTTGAATCTTAGTCAGATTTGTCGAATAGATACGCCATAGAGAAGTATGAATCTCAAATAAGATACTAAATTTTGTAGACAAGACTACTATTCATTCGGAAGAAAGACTAAAAAAATCATCATAGTCTAGAAAGAGAAAATAACTGTGGTAAGATTCGTTCATTATATTTCACGTATGCAAACTGTTTTTTTACATTAAAAAACAGTTGTTGAAGTTCATTCTTTTTAAAAACTGGAATGATATTTATTTTAACAATGGAGTTTTCACTTTTATTATAAAAACTGCAGGTTTAAATTACATTAATCATTCTGTTCATAATAATGTTTTTTTGATGTATTTTTAGGGGGGATGTCTCCCTACATAGATATCCTTCTGTCGTTGACTGTGACCCAAATGATTTAATCAGCTATTGTATTAGATACTTCATTCCTAATAAATCATGCACACATTCTTTTTTTATGTATTGGAGTTTTCGAATCAAATCAACTTGTTAGGTTAAAACTTATTTTATTAAAATATTACTTTATCATCTTATTTCTTTTTAAATGTACTTATTGCCGAGATTTAGATTGGGTTTCAGATTCATTATTCTAAACTAGTATATACCTAACAGATAATTTGGACTCAAGCATTTTAGTTTCAAGTTATATTTGAAGTTTTAACCCGATTGAAGCTGTTTTTAAGGAGAGAAAAATAGCACAAATACGTTCGTCGAAAAAAATAGGGGTGGCGGATAAATGTTGTAATTTTAACAAAAGGATAATAAGTTGCTATATTTTAAAGATAAAAAGATAAACCATAACATAACATTGGAAAATGTTGTATTAAGAATATCTTATAAGTTGATATGAATATGTTTATGTAAGAAAAAGTGTGACAAAAGAAGAGAAAATACGTTTGTGTAGTGTTTCTATTCAGCTGTGAATAAACAGTTCCAAGATGTGAAAAATGCTAATAATCATTCATCACGATTTAAGGAATCTCTCATTTTTATTTCTTGACATTGATGAGTATGTTCATGTAAAAGAAGCTACAACAAAAAAAGGGGAAATGTATTTTACATAAGGGTCAAATACCGTGACAAAAAATGACCTATCTTATAATATGACAAGAGTAAGTTTATGTGGGCAAAACATGTTACAAAGGGAGAGAAAATATCATTTTTTTAAATAATGTTCAATCTTTTTAAAAAAAATAAACTCTGACAAAAGAGGAAAATGTTTTATTTCTAATACTTTTAGATGTAGTGATGGTTTTTAAAAGTAGATTGAAAAAAATCATTTACATAAAAAGGTATTAGATCTTAACTCAATGTATGAAACTTCTAATTTTTTTTTCTTCTTGGAATAGATTTCTTTCTCTTTGACTCTGTCTACTGTCATAGCAACAGACATTTGAACAACTACATTTTTTTCATAATAATTTCATTTAATTTTTTGTAAAAGAAACAAAATTTCTTACAATCTTGTTTTTCCTATTTTATTTATTGATGAATTTTGACTGATTCTATGAAAAATATTAATAGAAAAAAATTTGTAAAACGAATCTCAATTGATATCATCATCATCATCATCATCATCTGTCATTAGACAAAAAGTTTCGCCAGCATTCGCCACAGCTCTCTGTCGTGGACGTCGTGGAGCCAGTATTTTCTAAATTTGTCTCGTTCATCTCTCTATCTTGTATTCTACCGGCTTCATTTGCACATGTGATCTCTTTGGATCCATGTTATGAGTTGTGATCCCCATCGGTTGTCTGCCATTCTTGCAACTTGACCAGCCCATTGCCATTTGAGTTTTCTAGTGAATTCTATGATGTCTTGGACTCCTGTTTTTCCCTGATATACGGCGCTGTCTTGTGATCTCTCCATGTGAGATTGAGCATGATTCTCTCATATGGTTAGGTTCCACGTTTGAGCTACATAGGTGACTATCGGTAGGATACATTGGTTGTATACCCTTCTTTTTAGGATTCGTTCGATCGTCTGCTTCTTTAAAGTTGGACTTGCTCTGCCGGAGGCTTGCCATCATAGTGTGATTAGCTTGATTTTTCTTTTGTAGGTTTCATGGAGATTCGTTGTCCCAGGTAAATGCAGTGGTCTACTTTCTCCAGTTTTTCGTCTTTGATTTGGATTGTTGTGAGCTAATTACCGACATGATTGTTGCACATGACGTTCACGTGATGGCCGACTTTCTTGCTCTTTTCATTTAGCATTAGTTGGAGGTCGTGGAGGTTCTCTGCGAAAAGGATGATATCGTCTGCGAATCTGAGGTTACTTAGATATTCGATACTACTAACATATTTTGATTCCTTCATTCTTCCAGTCTAGGATATCAAGGTATACAGATAGTCTTATACTTATTCTCTGAGACAATTTTCTGGTTGATTCTTTGAATAGGTTCATCAAGACGTTATGTTGATATTTTGCACGGGAGATAACCCTGATATGCACTATAGATGATTAACTTCTGCTGCTTGACCATTTTGAATGATTGAAAGCGGTTAATCAAATAACGTTACTTTCTATCAAAATTACTGTTTACTTTAGAGTTAATAGACAAATCGTTAGAGTAAGGCTTGGCAGGTAGCGTTTGTAGATTGGTTTAGGGTTAGGGATAGTAGATTTGTTTGGTTGTTAGGGTTAGTATATTGGTCCGGGGATAAAAGCAGTAAGCAGGTCTGGGGTTAGGGTTTGTAAGTAGGTTCGGGGTTAGTGCTTCTAATTTCCCAGATATCGATCGGTGCTTTTTTATTTCCAGGGAATTAAATCTACCCAATGGCTACTTTTAGAAATACTTAGCAATTTTCAGCTAATTAAAAATGGCCTGATTCAAAATGGCGATAGCTGATGCAAGTTTTTATTTTTTAAATCCAACTTTTTTCTTTTGTTAATTGTAACCTCAACTCCAACACTAACCCTAATCTTGAAAAACAACCCCAAAATTATATCCTTTGTAGTTAAATTCAATATAATACTGTTTCAAATGATCAGAGATTTCGGCTTTCATCTTTTCGTAATAGTGTATTAAAGAGAGTTTTACTTTCAATACTTCAACTTTTCTTTGGGACTTTTTTCCATGCATAACAATATCCATGGTTATTTTCCTTGTATTACGGTTTATCTTGATAATTCATGTCGGATCAATCTTATAAACCAGCTTGATTTCAGTTGAGACTTTCATATAACTTACATTATCAGATTACAGTACATTTGAATTACCCACTACATTGTCTTTACTGCCAATCCATACATAAATAACACTGTCAAATTACGGGTGATATCCCAGATTATTCTTGAGGCATTGATTAGTTAGAATCACAGTGAGCTTGAAGAATAACCTTCTCTTAACAACGAGCAGATTTTATTTGTTATTCTTGATTTTATTGCTATTTTTCTTTTTATCTTATTCCTTAAATTCAGCATTTCTATCACATTATTATAACATGAATGAAATTCTATTTTACTACGTCAGTTTCATCCCCCAGCGTGACAGAAGATATCAGCACATTGTTAATCATTATACCTGTGGATTAGTTGATAACCGTGATGAGGAAAACCCACAAATGATCATGTTTCCCTGCTATTAGAAAGTAAAGCATTCATATAAAAGCCCTCCGTATAAGGAAACGATGCGAAGCGAAGGAGTAGTTATCATTGATTCGTTCTGGGGAAATCTATCATTTTCACAGTGAGAGTCATCTGATGTCGTGTCGGTTGAGTTACAGGTACAGGAGCCTGTATAATGACTCGCTGTAAAACAAAAGCCGAACGTCACTTCCTCTTTTCGCGTTTTTTGTGTTTTACATATATATATATAAACCAAAGAATGACATAAAGCAAACTTTTTTAAAAAAGTGGAATACCTGAATTTGAATTCTGAGAGATGATTTCTCACAGAAAATCAATGACTTGTTACAGTGGGAGAGTCCATTATTTCAAATGGTTGTCGGGATATTTTTTTGTCAGCAAACTTATTATCTTATAGCGGAAGAGTTTATGACGACTGACAGAGAACCAAGAAAATCCCACCCTCCAGTACACTAGTAGATTCTAGCGATTAATTAACTTTCAAGTTACCACCAGAACCGCTACTGATACATACAGTGTGTTTATATTCTCGGACACCATCGTGGATACACACACAATACTCAGAGGAGAATATAAAAATACTTTTGTGACTGAACGGAGAAAGATGGGACGAGGTCAAGTTTCAACTGTGGTGTACAATAAAGACCTTGCCCAATACAGCACCAACGGTAGACAGAAACTTACTTCAAATTTTCCATCGACAAGAAGAGGAGCTTTGGCATCGTGTGTACTTCATTATCTCTGATCTGATTCTTACTGCTTGGAGCAGATTAGCTAACAATATCAGCACTTCACTTTCACACAGTCCCGTCGGGTCTGCAGTCACGTGGTAAAAGCATGTTTTGTTCCTTGGTAAGGAGGTGGCAATGGATGCAGACAAAAGAAACTTAAGAGGTCCCAAGGCCAGTCTCTATTCTCAAGTACTTTTGTGCGTGTTTCATCTTCTCTGATATCTGATTCCGTTTTGCTGGGAGAAACTGACAATAAGAATGAAAACATGTGTAAAGAAGTTCAATACATATATATATATATATATATATATATATATATATATATATATATATAATGTTCTTCCATAGGAATAGAGCACTCTGGTGGATGAGGGATTTCTGAGTAAATAGATATATCGCTTGAATTCAGCCATTTCAGTTCCATGGTCCAGAGGTAGGATATCGGCCTACGGGTCTGAAGTGAAGGTATCAATTCTGCTTCGCGGTACAGGATGGGATAATGGAAAGTCTAGAGCCACACTGAAGAGATGTAATACATCGAAACAGCTGTCCGTGGATGACACAATATATATATATATATATATATATATATACGCAGTTAATATATAAATATATTATTTCATTTAGACAACGTAAAAATAAAATAAACAATTTCAGAAAATGAGGCTGCTGCAGGAATCGAACCTGCAACTGATTGGGTAGAAACCTCGATGAAGTGTTGCTCTTACCATTGAGCTGAACAACAACTGTTGATTCAAATAACAGCTCCAGCTCCAAATTCTCATTTTGTTTATTCACGGCCTTCATCTGCTGTATTTGTTTCCTGGAAGTTAATGTGGTTGTTTGGGCCTTTGCATTACCACATGTGTATATTCACTGTGTAATAACGAGAAATCATTTTGAATAGATTTTCAGTATAATGAAACACATTTAGTAATCGTACATATATATATATATATATATATCTTTTTAAATACATTTACAGTAAGAATTTTCTCTGATTCGTGAGGTGAAATCCTCAGAATCGATGGTTATTTGACAGATGCTGTTTTTTAATAGTTTACATGCCTCTAGTTTCTCATCATTCAAAAGTTGACGGTTAATTGGTTGATAAGAGTCGTCTTTCTGGCCCTTTTTGAGCACTCTCGAAGGGAAAAATTTTGAAATATATACAGATCTCTATGTAAGCCATCAGAATGCACAGTCTATGTCCGACGGAATGCGATTTGCGCTCACGTTCTTATTCATTTACGTAGTTGTTCCATTTGCTTCACGGTTAATTTTGGTACCGTACGAAATATTTCCTTAATTAATGTGTGTACAATTATGACATCGTCTTCTACGTATATTTATCCCTACATACATACATACATACTTACATACACACACACATATGAAATATACATATACACACACATATAAAATATATATGCACACACAAATACACACATATAAAATTTGCATACACACGCACACACATGATATAGACATACACACATGCATATATATATATATATATATATATATATATATATATATATATATATATATATATATCCAACAAAAGACACACAGTAGTTTGATAAGTCTTCAACCCATTGTGAGGACGAAGAGTATTTTTTGTTCTTATTTCTACAATCTGATAAATATTATTTCAAATATGAGAACAGCTTCGTAAATATGTGTATTATATTACTGTATTTTATAATGCATACATAGGTACTTCAAGTTGAAAGTAATTGGTGTCCTCATATCAAAATACCTTGACAAAGAACCAATTAAATTCTAATGCTCCGAAAATCAACAGAAACTGCCTCCAGTTGGTTGAGGCCATCGCTTTTGAAGCACGCAATTGAGGCTCAATCCTCAAAAGTCGATCTTATTGTGAGATGCAGAGACCTGAAGTTCCTCTCCATAAAGGACGTAATCAGCAATTCAGTGTCAAAAAGACTTGCTACAATAATGAGTTCTAGACTTGGGGCTCTACACTTGTGGCCTCGTGTCAGACTTATATATGCCCAATGAGTAATAGGCCGGTTTCATGTCTGGCCAAAATAATGATTTTCGTAATAAGCAGCCTTACCTGGTGTACCGAAGAAATTGGAACGTCAAGCATGATCTTGAAAAAAAATTCAATTATAGTTATAAAGTCAAAGTAGGATGTTGAGACTCCATGAGGCTTCTTCCAACTGAGATCTCAACTGGAAAGGTTTCCCAGCCTGGAGGCCCAACAGTTGAATGCTGAAAAATAATATTAACTCAATAAGACCGTCAGTACAGTTCACAAAGTGTAAAAACAACAAACTCTTTTTGGAACGTCCTGGCAACTCGATCATATGTACAAAAACAATTCATACGGAGTTTTATGTACCTTATATATAAGTAAAGAAGGCAAACTCAAAACTAAAGTTCAATTCAAGTTTAGCCTAATATTCGCCAGATTATTAAACTCAACGGAATAAGGCAGGACTGTATTCATAGGATCTAAACAAACTAATATGATACATTTGGGATAATTCTTCATGCTTAAAAAGTCAGCTTATATGCTGGTTTATACAGTGAAATGAAAAAGTACACTTCATTCAATATGAAAAAATATTTGATAATACTTCATGTAGAAAAAATCATATAACATATTACTGTAATACTTTGGAATAGGTTCATTAAACTGTTATGTAGATATGTTGCAAGGGAGATAACTGCCCAGCAGGTCTGATTAACTGCCTCGCCTCTTGAACTATTACAGGAAAAATGAAAGCCGAAAACTAAGAACATTTAAAACAGTATTTTAATAAATGTAACAACTAAGAATGCAATCTTGGGTTAGTGTTAGAATTAGTATTTAGGGTTAGTGTCAGGGTTGGGGTTACAATTAACAACAATATATATATATATATATATATATATATATATATATATATATATATATATATATACACACAAGGCTCGAAGTAAATATTTTCAAATGGTTATTTAGGAGATTTAATTTCCTGATAACAAAACAACACCGATGAATAATTGGAAAATTAGAAACACTGACTTTAAAATACTGACTCTAGCCCTAACACTATCAACAAAAACCTAACCTTAAACTTACCTACCAACATTAACCCTAACCCTACGTACTGAGCTTAACCCTAATTACATACTGTATTAACCCATAAGTGAACGATTTTTTTAGGTCGAAAAATAACGTTATTCGATCAACAATAAAAAAAAAATCGAGCCACGTATCAGCTAATAGTATAGCGTACATCCGGCATATTTCCGTGGCAAAATATATACATAACATCTTGATGAACCCATTCCGAAGAATTACTTATTTTGTAGCCAAAAAAATAAGTACACGAAGTACGTAATATTAGTTGAGTCTTACCAAACTCTTTCTAATTATAATTGCTGTCGTTGAATCAAACAAAATTTGTCTAGAAATTAAGTAGGGAAAATATGACAGTAAGTCATTTTTTGTTTTTTAAAAGTGAAATAAAACTCATTATGAAAAAATGTAGTTGATAAAACGTCTGTTGCCACGACAATAGACAGAGTTATGGAGTCTTGGCTTTAAAAACTCTATCCCAAGAAAGAAAAATCAGAAAAGTTTTCATCCATTGAATCAAGATTGTATTGATATTTTCCACATCTGTGAACGGTCTATTTAAATTAAAAACAGATACTATATTTAGAGATGATAAAAACATATTTTCCTTTTTTACAGTTTTTTTATAAGATTTTATTAGTACTTTTCACTTAATTGAAGTGTTTATTAACAGTAGAAACTAAATAATATACAGAGATATTCAAAATGCATCATTTGCTCTTCTTACATTTCACTTTTTCTTGCATTTATGTACTCATGTCATATTACATGATATTCATAATACATGTTGTCATATTTTGCAACTGGTTACTTTTTTAAATTGATACGATATTTAACCATATTTAAAATGCAATAATTTATTGTTCTATTGTCAGAATTACGAAATTTACCCGCTGAATTATTTATGTCTCTCAACGGTGATATACAACGGATATGTTGGTTTTTCTTCTATCTTTTTAATCATATTTCGTCAACCGTAAATTTCTTCCGGTACAGTTTTGGATTTCTGTTTAAATTCTTTGTAGTTTGTGTATGTGATCTTTGTATGTACTCACACACTTTAAAATAGCTTTGGTTCATTTGGGGCTTTGAAGTAATGTCACTTGAACTTCAGCAAAACGAATGTCATGCACAACAAAACTTTTGAGGACAACGACACGACTATTTAAACTGAAAACGCAGAGCTGAAGAAAATGCACCACTACATCTACTTAGGATAACGAATCTCCGTGAAATCTGCAAAAGAAGGAGAAATAAAGCGTGGAATCACATTAGGTTGGCAAGCTTCCGATGAAGCAAGCTCGACTTTCAAGAACAATGAAATCCCACCAATCCTAAAAGTAAGAGCAAGCAACCGATGCATCCTACGGGTAGTCACCTATGGAGCTGAAACACGGAACTTAACCAAAATATTGACCCTCAAGCTGAGAAACTATCAACGTGCTCGTGAGAAAATCATGCTCAAACTCACATGAAGAGATCAGAAGACAGCGCAGTATATTAGAGAAAAGACAGGAGTCCAAGATAACATTTAAACCATTTGAAAACGCTAATGGTAATGGGCTTGACATGTCGGAAGAATCCGCTAGACATCACGACTCATAACATGGATTTCAAGACATTATAAGCAAAATTGTAGCCGACAGAAAGCAAGACAGCGTGACTAGTTTGACAAATTCAGAACGTACTGGTTCTCTGATGCTCATGACAGAGTGGTATGGCAAATTTTGGAAGTCTATATCCAACGACAAACAGTAAAAGGTTGATTATATATATATATATATATATATATATATATATATAAGAAATCATATGAAATATTCAAATCCAGAAATTGATTTTCAAATCAATTATATATTTATTTATTTTTAATGGTGCTCATCGGGGTTTTGAACCACACTCTCCATGCATATGTGTATGTTGATTCTCCAATACGTATTTATAGACATTTATATAAATAATCAGTTTACAGTACACATGCACATACACACACACTCATACAAACACACACACTTACATATATATCTTCCCTTGTAGTATATACAGTTTAATATAAATACACGTAAGTGTTGTTTATTCAATATGCAGAAATATGCGTTTTACTTTGTTAAAAATCTTAGTTGTTTAAGATATGAACCATTTGGTTATGTAAAATGCACATACACACTCATTCACATACATACATTTTTTTGTCTCTATTCACAATATCAATCAAATATATAGATATACATATATATCTTTTACTTTTTTTTTCTCTTGAAATGTTTGCCAAAGAGTATTTTCTTTGTTCGAATCATAGATTAGATCTTCAGCATGAATCGCAGCTGCCATTTGTTTCGGAACTTTTTCTGCTTTTGTTCCCAGAATGGTCCTTCTTATCCATGGGTTTTCGGAAAAGTTTTCCACGTGACAGATATTCACAAGTTACGAGAAACCTATATTTTCTGTTAACAAAAACTCTCAACCAAATAGATCGACTTGGGTTTCTTCAATTTTTGAGTCAGTCTAGCTGGCCGGCTATGTATGAATGTATCGATTGTCCAGGCAGCACTGATGAAGCCAAAAGGTTGATAATTAAAAATATACCCCTGTTATGTTTTGAAAAAACAATTTTTATTTTCGATTCATCTCTGCAGGTAGGTTTTTTGTGCATGTGTGCAAGGGTAGGGGGGTCAATTTGCAATGTGTGTCTATGGTAAATTGGTACCTCAGTTTATGTCCGGCAATGTTCACGCTTTGAAAATTTCGACACTTTTAGTGATGAGTGCCCAACAAATGCATTTATCATCCCTTTTTCCGATTTTTTTAATTGATCACCCCAATGCATGGCGGTGTCTATAGTATGACTAAGTAAACCTATTTTCTTCTTTTGTATCGATTTCATGTTGAATAAACACAGTGGGATAGGCGTCGAATATGTCTGTTAACGTTAAGAAAACAATATTTCCAGTATTACCTTTTTTTCTAGCTCCCAAATGTAGACAGTCGATTATGATTTGATGAATGTTTTTTTTTAAATTTGAAATCAAATGAGAATCCAAAAATCTGGTAATGTTTAGTTAAATGGATTTAGACATATACTTACATTAAAAATCATTTTGTCATGCAACGTGCACATGAAAGAATTACGCGGGGCCTCACATGGAGAGACCACGAGATAGCACCGTAATGATGAGAGTTAAGGATATCATAGAATCCATTAAAAAGCTAAAAATTTCAGTGGGCTGGCAATGTTGCAAGAATGGCGGACAACCGATAGACATCGTGACTCACGATATGGATTCCCCCGAGATCACATGCGCAACCGTGGCCTGCAGAATATTAGATGGAGAGAAGAGCAAGACAAATTCCGAAAGTACTAGCTCTGCGACGCCCATAATAGAGAAGTGTGGCGAATCATGGGGAAGGTTTATTCCAACGACGGACGTCAAAAGACTACTGATGATGATGATGATGATGATGATGATGATGATGATGATGATGATGATGATGCAAAAAAAAATATTCCCGATTTAATCAATCTTTTAGCTGTTATGCACTACATGAGATGCATTCTGGTGATTCTTGCTATTCAAAGAGCGTTTGAGCGCTGGCAGCAGTTAACTGTCCTCTACCTTGTTTTTTTAAACCATCATTATTGACAACCGATGATTGTCCACTTCTTGGGTTCAAGAGCCAAGTCACCACCTTTAAAACGCTAAAACCAGTGTTGGTTGTATGGTCAAGTATTATTTCATTTCCCTCCCAAATTCTACAAGCAAATTTGATTACAAGCTTAAATAATGCCTTAAAGTCGTCTGAATCTTAATTCTCGTATCAACAATTATGATATCTGGTACAGACGGTACGGTGGATTATATTGTATTGATAATGATATGATATGGTGAAAAAGCACCATCAGGGGACCATGTATAAATACGAATATCAGTAATTTATTCATATTTGTGGGGATAATTTCGTCGAGGGGATGGCTTCGTCTGGTCGAGAATGGTGCAAATGATGGCCTGAATATTCTGACGAAGCCACAATTGGCGAAATCATAACCACATGTATAAATAACTGATATTTGTATTTACATTCAGTAACTAGATTGTCTTTTATCGCCGTAGCATATAATTTTCAATACAATATACTCAGCTGTATTTTGTCCCGTAAAAATGGAAAAAAGTTCCAATCCTATTTTGTTCCCCAAAAGTGGAAGAAAATTCGCCTCTATTTTGCACCCTAATAGTATGAAAAAAATCTGCCATTTATGAACCTCAAAAGGGGAGAGTTTTCTTCGCTTTTTTGACCTCTAGAAGTAGAAAAGAGAAATCCCTCCCCATTTTCACCCCTCAAATTGAAGAAAAGAATTCCCCTTAGATTATAAACCTTGAAAGTTGAAAAGTAATTCCTCCTCCATATCTACGACTAGAAATTGGGACCCTCCACATTTTGGCGCCTAAAAGAATTAAAAAAAAATTATCTACTTTCTCCCTTTCTATCTTTCTCTCTACCCAACTCCCTTTCGTCCTCTGCCCGGTCATGAGTTGACATCTTTCTTTTGTTCATCTTCCCTCTCAGCATACTATGCTGAAATCAAAAAGTCTTAAATATGAAAGTCTGACTAATTGAAATGACTAATTCAACTCTAGGAGTTTGACATTAACGTAGTGGAGTCATAGATGGTCTATAAATGTGTACATGTGAGAAGCTAAAGGTCTGTAAAGAAAAACAAACGAAAATACCCTTGATATACTTGAATTATGGATAGCAGATAAGATAGCACGCCTATCTCAGCAGAGAAGTTTTAACCAAAATGAATGTAAGAAAAGTGTCTAATCTCAGCTAATTGGACGCCAGGAGAGATTTTTATTCACTTTTTGTACAGAAACAAAGCGTATCCATGCGATCATAGATAATTTGATATTGGTTGACGCACTGAAAAAATTCAATGGTTTCAGTAAATGGATACTTAAGTTATGACTAAAGGGAAAGTTACAAAGGTCCAGATTTAAGAGAAAGGTAATGAGGTGCCATTTCCCCTGCATAGGTTCACTTCATTACAAAATGGCTGGATACTTTCCTGACAGACC
The DNA here is from genome assembly GCA_963457665.1 of Thysanoteuthis rhombus. Taxonomy (NCBI): domain Eukaryota; kingdom Metazoa; phylum Mollusca; class Cephalopoda; order Oegopsida; family Thysanoteuthidae; genus Thysanoteuthis; species Thysanoteuthis major. The sequence continues at coordinate 51,579,506 of OY735207.1, read as the reverse complement.
TGGTACATTACTTAGCCTAGAAGGGTACAAAGACACATCTGTAAGATGCGGTAGACAACATGACGCTCTCTTTGAATAAATACCTGCGAGCTCTGATTCTACTTTTGTTCAGGATTGCGTTCCAAATAATGATAACCACTGCCCTTGTGCAAAAGGTTTAACCGAAGGCTATTCAAAGTTGCACTTTATAATCAGGTCGATACCACAGGTCAGAAGGGATATTTTTCACCTGTACTCCTCGGCAGTTACCAAATAGTAGTTGGCCTTGTGGATTCATATATATTCCTTTAAAACCCTTCCCATGGGTCCATTGAACTAAATTTGATAAGGAGAATCAGATTTTTAATTGATATGATAGTAGTTGATGCATTTTCACTCCGATGCCTGTAGAAATTGAATCGTTAAAATTATGACCAAAGGTTACAATGGGAAAGAGACTTCTTTTGGATGTGTCGTTCAAATCTGAATCATTTGTCAAGTTGATTATATCTTTATTTGAACATTTGGGGAAAAATTCATCAACCAACCCCACCGGTGAGCATAGTTGGTACGAACTGATTGGGCATGTTTTTTCTCTCGCTGGTAGATACAGATGTGATTATTACATTGCTATATTAGAGAAATATATAATTTCAAAGCAGACCGAAGAATGCATTTGAGTGGAGAGTGAGATTTTAGGAATATGATTACCACTTGGTAGGACAAGTGAAAACATATTATATTGGAACTCAATGACGAATTGTAATTCAAGATGAAGAAAAGAGCAATAAGAAAAGAATGACGTCATCGATAATTAATTTGAAGTTTGTTTTGTTATTTGCTGGCTTTTTGTCTTTTCTGTCTCAATTGTATGCAATTGCAGCGTACCAAGCAGCCCAGCTTACAATGTACCAACCAGCCAAATACATGGTTTTGTTTGCATTCTCTTCCAAGAAAAAGTTCCAACAGAAGCCGCTTGAAATGCATAAAATATATTCTTTATTGCCACTTCTCATAAACATAGACTACCTTAACATGAACTGCGCAATACAGTATTAACTAAACACTCGTTTGTCAGATTAAAAAAGTTACCTACCTGGGCGAAAAAATATGTTGCTTACAACACATAAGTCAGTGAAACAATTGCCTGATTTTTTCAGTTCAAAATGGAGCTAACATTGTCACCATCTGAAAAGAATGCAAGGGATTCAACCTGCTCCTGTGCCAAACTACCTCCAGTCTACCCTGTGTAGAAATAGATGGAAACCAGATCATTATTAACAGGGTAAGAGCAATGCACGTCTCACAATCTTTTTTGTGAAAGGGGGGACCATGTATGAATTTTGCACACAAATGTAGCCTATTTGGGGCACTGAGCAAAGTCAGAGATTGAAACGAAAAACTGCATGCTTGTGATGATAGATTAGGCGAATCAGAATTTTAGTATTATATAGAAATGCATATGCAGACCCCACATTTTTTTCTGTTTTTAAAGGGGAAAACATATATGAACTTTGAACACCACACAGCCGCTGGGCATCAACATGGGTTGCCAGAGGTCAAATACAAAACTGGGGTCAGCAAAAAAATAAGCTGACGTGGAGGACTAGGCAAGCTCTTTGTCCAAGGATGGACGCTAAAAGACTGCTGCTACTACTGCTACAGCTGTTCATGATGATGATGATGGCAGTATATTTTGGGGCCAACTGGAACCGTAGTAGACACTGGGAGAATCAAAGAGTGGTTCAATCAAAAATCCACCATTGTAAAATATTTTAATAGATACTATTTCATACAGCAATATCTCACATAGCACAATTAATGCATTCAGCAAAAGTGCTACACTGTCAGTATCTGCAATGATTGTGGTATTGTTTTAATCGGAAAAGTATGATCGGTTCATGTCACCAATGGTATTCATTTTTATCATAGAAATAAAGCTAGTTGTGTATCAAACAATAATGAAGCGTCAGGTGTTAAAAGACAATTTAAATAAAATCTTTCATGCAAAATTTACTTTTTTTCACTGATAAATTCGTCAAATGCGACCTTTTTATTTTCTTTCCAAAATTCTATGTTTTTCTCAAAGGACCGTATTTTCTTAATGGATCTGCACTGAGATACCCTGGAAATGACTTAATGGAGGCCACCATTTTCTGCGGGAGTTTTAATTTTTTATACCTTCAAAAAGAGTGATCTTTTTGTGGTGACAATGAAAAATAGAGAACAGTATTGATTCCAAACGTTTTAATCTGAAACTATTGTTTGCCACCCTCGAAACTTTGATCCAACGTACAGAAACGAGGAAGATGTTAAACCTTTTTCTATCTTTTAATGAAAATTAATAACGACAATTTAAGATACTTTACATGAAAACAAGATGCCTAACATTGAATCGTCGCCCGTACCTGATAACCACAATTTTCAGAACATATAAATTAACACATAGAGTTGTTTTTTCCAAATTAATAGGTTGCATTGAAAAATGCTTTTTAAAGAAGAAATATCTGCATTAGAGAAGAAGTAACTGTACTATAGTGAGTCATTTCGTATTGGATTTTGAGTTTCAAATTTTAAAAAAAAACACATCACAGGGAAACATGCTTTGGTTGAATCGCTGTAATTTGCAGCGGCAGAAAAGTTACATCCTCTTTGTATTCATGACATTCTTGCTTCAGCCTTTGATCCGTGTTTTGTCTTCACAGGTTGGGCTGGGTGGATGATAGCTCACCACACTGCTTACCAAGAAATAATTAGACTGAAAATAGCCAGTTATTTACAGCCCAATTAAAAAGCGCATCACTACTTCAACTGATTGAGACAACTCGTGCACAGAATGTAATTTAGTGCAATTTTTTCTCCAAAAATAAATCTGTTATTATGGTTAAACTTCAGTCCATATCTTCATTCAATTTCAACCTCTATATATCTCAGCATAGCCTTCAAACTAAACTGAATAAAATCCATACCTAACCTGTGACCCGAAACACAACATTGTATTTGCTGACAAGCTGTAAGGGAGCAGCTCAGGCAGATTTAAGCGATATCTGTATTCTATGTAACATGAAAATGCCGTGTTAGAACTTGGTCCCGTGGATGAGTCATATGCAGTATTTTGCGTTCTTTTTAGAGTGAAAACCCTGCAACTTATCTAAGAATATGTAGGGTAATGAAAACATAGGTAGCATTGTTTAACTTACGTATGGGAACACATCGAGTCCAATGGGAGAGTTCTTTGCCAAAGGAAAACCAAACATCTGCCGACTACATACTGCATTTAATGTATACATATATATATATATATATATATATATATATATATATATATATATACACACACATATATATATACACACATATATATATATACACATATATATATAAATATGAATGTATATATATACGTATACATATATATATGCATATACGTATACATATATATTTATACATATATATATATATGCATACATGCATATATGCACATACATATATACATATATATAAATATATATATATATATGTATACATATGAATATATATATACATATATGAATATAGATATGCATATATACACACATATATACATATATATACACATCTATATACACACATATATATATTCATATATATATATATATATATATATATATATATATATATATATATATATATATATATATATATATATATATATACGCGATGTTCTTCTGACTTAGGAATAGAGCACTCAGGTGGATAAGGAATTATATGTGAGTAAATATATCGCTTTGATTCAACCTTACTAACTTTCCAGTTCTGCATAGGTCAGAGATAAGATGCCAGCCTCTGGGTCTGAAGGTTTCGATCCTACCTAGTTGTACTAGGTGGGATAATGGATAATCTATTGGCACACTGAAGAATGATACAACGAAAGAGCTGTCCGTGAATGACACAATTATTTATTTGTATATATATATATATATATATATATATATATATATATATATATATATATATATATATATATATATATACGAATACACACACATGTACATCTATTGGATAATTTTAACGACACACGTAGGAACTATATTTTGCTCGGCACGAAAGTTGCTCAGTAACTCAAATCATGTAAAAAGCCGCTCTATTCACAACGGAGAAGCTTAGGTGCTGATTGAAATATGGTTTCTACATAAATGTGTTCATAATTATCACATTCTGTCGCATATAAATTGTCCATCTTCAGATACTTCATATATATGTGTGTGTGTATTGAGAAAATTGGTGTATATGATCCGTCAGAATGATAATAAATTGCGTGATATTACATAGAAAGTCTCATTTGAAATGATCTCCTGTCGTTACACGGTTAATGAATCACCAAGACTAGACAATGTAAATAGAATGAACAATTGAAAGTATATATATGTGTAATATAATATAACGCAATTTATAATTATTCTGTCAGATCATATATATCTATTTCTTAATACATAACTATCATGTTAAAAGATGGGATTTTGCCGTGAAAACAGTTATTTGGACCTTTTCATTACTGGGGGCTGTTTACTTCAATTGTAAGAGTGGCTACCTTATCGGTCGCAGGTCCGATTCTTGCAGCAGTCACATTTTCTTTAATTGTTTATTCTATTTACGTTGTCTAGTCCAAGTGATACATTGATATGCATCAACCGTGTAACGACGGGAAATCATTTCAAATAAGAGTTTCTATATTTCATAATCCCATTTATATGTGTGTGTGTCCATACACACACATTATTTGTGTGTATATATATATATATATATATATATATATATGAGAGGGACATGGATCCTTCTCTTCTCCGAGCTATGAAGTACAGCGTAGGAGGTACTTGACTCTTTAGCCTTTAGAAGGCAACCAGTTTAGGAAACGAGCAATTATGATTCTAAATCAAGGAGTGAAATTCCCTTAACGCTATTGGATGCCAAATTTGATGTACTCCCGGTAGCCCCTGCAGCCCAGCTGATGCCAAATAAACTGCAAATGTACAGCTTTCCTTTGAACAAAAGCGGAGCCCTGAGAGGGTGTCCCTCGGTTGATTATTCCGGGATCTCCATATGCTTCGCCAAGGCATGCAGCCCGAAGAGGTCATCCTATTCCCTATCGAGACAAAAAAAAGACTTCCTATATAACATGAAAAATATTTTGAAAACCAAATTATATGATTCCATCGAGCCATGCCTTGACACGTATTTTTAAAAAAAACAACTTTTAAACATACGGCCAATCCATATGAATCTTGGAAAAGTGATAATTGTAAAAGAAAAAAAGATGAAGTATTAAAATCATTATCAATTTTTATGACTACTCTCAACCATCATCCAAACTTTTGATTGTTTTTTTTTTAATTGCAATGATAATTCGGATCGGTTTCGCTCCGACAGCAAGTAAACAGCGTTGATTGGAGATCAAGAGTAAATCTCAGCAGTTCAAACTCACATCTCCCACAGAGTGATCATTGAATGTCTGACTGCTCAACTAACTGAGCTATAAAGACTCAATAAGAATGCAAAAGTCTAAATAAGAATAAGTTAAACCTATTTCTCCTTCCGATTGGCAGCCAAATTTGTTTATTTTCTGATCGGCAGTCATGTATGGTATTCTGGTAGTTTTAGTTTTTCATGAATTTTATCTACATTAGATTAAGTACAAGGTGGTGCATAAATCATGAAGTGGTCTAGAAGTACCAAATCTTCTTAGTTTTAATGGGTTTTTTTTTCGAAATAGTTTTAGGCAAATGAAATATGAAACATGGGAAATTCAATCCACCAGTGAAAAATTGTTTCTTTCAAATGCCAACCATATTCTACATGATAAATTCTTGCTTTTTTGATAACAGTCTGCATAACATTTCGAACGATATCCGATCCTAATCAACTCATTCCTTCTTTGATATTAATCTTTAGCTCATGGATAGTTCTCAACATGTTTATGTAGACCTTAAGCTTCAAATAGACCCCGAGAAAACAAAACCTGGACCTGTTGAATCCTTCGAATCATCGACTTAGATGGCGTTGTCAGCGTATTCACATAATGGGAGTTTGAGTTAACGTTATTGATGACATTCAAAGTAAAACTGTATCATAATAGTTCCTACCTCATTTTTTTTACCGTTATACGATGAATTCTCAATGGTTTTAGCTATACATATGAAAAAGAATCGGAATTGGGATATTGAAATGAAAAGAATTATGATCGTTTTATACTTTTGCAACGCCCTTGATAATAAATCATTATTATTAATTTTCATGACTCCTTTGCTAAAAACCAACTAAAAATGAGGATAAAGGTAAAAAAAAAAAAGTATTCATAAAAATTAATGATCAAACTCAGATGGATCCAACAGTCTGGAGAGGGTGTTGAATGGATATTGATATTCACGTGCCGATCAATGGAGCGACCTTTCATGAGAGTCAACCCCGGAGCATTCACGTAATCCATTGATGAATCAATAATAATCGATGCTTTTTCAATTTTGCTGATGTAATCATCGTTGGACCATTGGAATTTTCAAAGGAGCTAATTCGATTCATTTTTTTTTTTCTTTTTTTTTTCTGACTTTTCTGTCTCTAATGTGAACGAACGGTCACAGCGTGGTTCTCGAGCTGAATCGCATTCTGGAGGGGATTTTTCAACTTTTTTGCAGGATCCTGAATATTTTATTATTGGCTCTCCAACAAACATCGGATAATTATTTGTTCAGATACGCACGTGTGCGCTCATATGTGTGTGCCTGTGTGAGTGAGCACTCATGCAAATACTTGATTATACGTATCTTAACTTTCTTATCATAGCTGCAAAATGAACCTACCTCTAAATTCAACGTTGATAAAGGAAATGATAGGACACTTATCATACAAAACAACTGGCTTTTCTGTCACCGTGTCCCTCTATGATCATGGGAGCAGCTCAACCAAATTTCGCATGTGCACTCACTGGATCTAAGGGAATGCTTTAAGCAAAATAGTTTTGAAAAGAATCTTCAAGGGTTGTAGAGGAGAGGTTCTATTTATCATGCAACCACAATGCTAAATAGGATCCTTGCTTTCTGTTCAATATACGTGTGCGTGTATGTGTGTGTATGAGTGTGTTATCGTATGTGTGTTCGCATACAATCAGCTGAAGTTGCACATCATTGTTTCATCACACCCATCAAATGGATTCTGTACGTCATTTACAAGACCTTTTCCAGAGCCACGTCAAAACCAAGAGGCTTCAACCGGTGGAATTAATTTTTATGTTACCTGGTACGTTGGGTCATCACACTGCACAAATAGTAAACGGTATATCAGGTTTAAAAGTGAAATTAAACCAACAAATAACATTCATAGATCGCTATCGTTGGACAGTATTTACATCCATCAAGTCAGAATACGCGTTCTCTTGTAATTTAACGAGAGAAGTTAATAGAAAAATAAACCATCCTTGTTTACAGTCTCTGAACATAAATATATATATATATATATATGTGTGTGTGTGTGTGTGTGTGTGTGTGTGTGTAAGGAGCCATGTTATTATAACTGCTTTGTTTTTGAATCTCCAAAACGGTTACATGGTAATCAGCAAAGATCCCAACTAGAAAGATTCACTTTGAGCCATAATATGTGGTTCTGTGTAAAATATGAAACCCACTGAAAAAGTCTACATAAATTGCTTTAACAGATATTCGGAAATATTTGGCCGAAATGACATAAATTTGAATCAAAATTGTATACTTAGTGTTTACAGCTTTCCAGAATGAATATATTGTATATTGTATATATAATTATGAATGCGTTATATTATTTGAAATGAACTTCTGTTATTACACAGACAATTGGCTTGGACAGCGTGAATAGAATAAACAATCAAAAGAATCGAACCAGCAATTGATAGGGAGCCTCTTTAAAGTCGCGTTGCTCTTACTCACGGTCTGTTCGTATCAATGGTAGGTCGATAGTCAAAATAACTCCAAAATGTTATCTCATTTTGTTTATTTACTGTCAATATCTGCTCAATTGTTTCTCAACTGAGACAATTACATTATCGAAAAACGGATATATGATATGACAATAATTATGAATGCGTATGTGTGCATTGCACATACACACACACATATATTATTACGAGTGTGTGTCAATCGCATAGATATGTGTATGTTTCTTTCTACTTAATTAGAATGAAGAGTCTTTCGAAAATATTCAATGAATAAGAAATACTTGATACTAAAATATAATCGATATTATGAGATGTCTTCGCCAAACAATCAAATTTATCGATCCACCTTGTACAAACATCGATTTTTCTCAATCAATCAATCATTATTGGTCAGATTACTTTCAAAGCTCAATTAATTTTTGTAACCTGGTAAAATATTAACGAAATGCTACATCTTAATTGCGACCTAGCTGTAGGCAAAGTAGCTTTATCAAATATGTCAGAGAACAGCTCCATTTGTCGGAAACTGTTAAAGATAGGAGCATGTAGTTTTTCGACATTCGATAATATGTGTTTTCTAGATTCATTTAAATTCCGGCAAAAAACTTCCTGACCTAGCTCTTTTGTCATTGGTTTCAAAGCTCATTAATTCGTAGATAGAAAAACGTGGTTTTCATTTAGCATTAAAAATCCATTATTTCAAGATTCATCACAGTAAGTATGGTGGTTTTTATTTGGAAGGAAATTATGGTGATTTTTCGGAAGAGAGTCATTTCGGGCAAAGTTTGCTTACACGGACGTAAGATACGCTAGCTTAAAAAAAAAATACAGTCAACGTTATATTTTATTTGTACAAGCAACCATTCGAGTCTTTTTTTTTTTTAGTGTATCTTGGGAACGGTTGAAGAGTTCCTGAATATGTCTTAGCCAAACGATAGTGCATCCAAAATGAATAAATTCGATTTATTGTAAGTATTATTCTGTAGTAAAAGTGAGTATTTGTTTCCTAGATACCTATCACAGGATTCAAAACACCAATAGTCAATAAATCGTGTGTATATCCAATATGGGCGGTGTGGATGGTCTAACGATCAAGAGAGAGAAAAATCGATGAACCAAGATCGAACCCCGGTTGGCATGGTTTGCTTTCACTTCGCACTGATGCCGTTGAATGAGGGATGAATTCATTTCACCTTTCTGCTCTCGATAAATAGCAAGGCAGTTTGAGCCCTTTAGCTTTGTAAGGTAAAATTTGGTCTCCGTAGATCATTCAACGTATAGAGACAAAACCATTGCCTCTTGAGTCGTGCTATAGGGGAGTAACCGAGTCGAGAGTCGAGATCTAGTTGACTGCTGCCACCACCTCCATGGCATGTAAGCTAGTCATTGGTGAGTGGTTTTACTCAATTTCTCACTGGTTTATTTTTTCTCCGTCAAACATTGAGACTTGCTATTTACAAGACATGTTTTAGGGAAAGTACGGTGATTGGATAAAACGCAAGGAAAACGCCGTTTCTGAAGGGATTAAAGCAAATCGAATACAAACAGGATGTGCCAGTAGCCAAACGGTTAATGCTTCAGAAAATTGAATCGGCGATCCGAGTTCAAACTCCAGCTGAGACTGTTTGCCTTCACTTTGCTCTAATACTCTTGGGAATTAAATGAATCTATCTCTCCCCTTCCAAGGCTTGGGTAGATAGAAACCCTCTGCCCCGTAAGGCAGTCCATCTTGGTCGTCGGGTTAACAATTTAGTCTTGTATAAATCGATGATTGCAACAGAAACAATAACTGGGTCTCGATGGATCGCTCTGAATATCCAGATGAAACCATTCTCCCGTGTGTCGAACAACACGGCAACAACTAAGAATGAAATGTAGCTTATTGAACCTGTCAAGGCTGAAAATGGAAGCAACACATTTTCTTGCTACTTCCGGGAGAGTTGTATCAATTATGGGAGAGTGGTTTTGCTCAAAATTGACCTTCCACTGACCTTTGTCGGATACATTAGTTATGCTGATGACGAGAAGAGATAGAATCAAACAAAACAGTTATAGCTTGTCTGTTATCTTTACAGCGAGCTGTTATGACACTCAATAAGTCCAGAAAGATAATAGAAATAAATGATTCATACATACGGAATGCTCAAAAGAATGTTGGCACCATTTTTGTTTCCATAGCAATAGATTGACATGGCAACGATACTAGATGTGATCTCTCTTCTTTGTTAAAAAAAAACCTTGTTGGCATTCAGAACAATTGCGCGGACATAAATATAGTGTTGACATTTTTTAAGAATAGGTAAAAAAAAGATTCTGTTGACTTTTTTTAAAATGGGAAATAAAAACGGTGTTAACATTTTGAACAAGATATCCGAGAGAGAATTACGGGTGTGATAAATACCCAAAGAAATGAACCTAAGGGGCTCTGGAGAACAACTCAAGAAAATCCCAAAAATATGTTGGTATTGGTAGTGAATAGGTGGTAACTATTTCTCTCATAAAGGTACTTCCATAGAGGTGTTATCATTTTTAAACAATGCATACATATATATATATATATATATATATATATATATATATATATATATATATATATATATATATATGTACGTATTTATGTATGTGTGTATATATATATATATATATATACAAATATATATATATACAAATATATATATTTATATATATATATATATATATATATATATATATATATATATATATATATATATTATTTCAGAAGAAGTGAGCAGAAACTGCTCACTGATAGCATGGCAGAGAGCTGCATGAAGTTAGCCGAAAGCATTCTACCCATTCCATAAATCGCTCTGTTTTAATGGCAATAAAGAGGATTACGGGGGCGGGGGAGAAAGAGGGGTAGACCAAAAAGAGTTGGTGCTAAACATTCAATGCAAAAAAAGTAAAAAGACAAAGATAGAAATATTGATGTCGATGGAAAAGAAACAAACAGAAAATATTTCTATCTTTCAAGGAAAGAGAGAAAGAAGTCAGTTCACTAAACATAGTCTGTACAGTGGTTATTTATCACCGGTAACTTAGTCTGGCACAAAGAAAAATATTTATCATCCATTTTGGTTCAGTGTCAGTAGACTATAGACTGGCAAGATTGTCTAACAACATGAAATAAAAAGAAAGGAAGGAGGAAGAATGTGTGACCGTTTAGAAAGGAAGGAACAAGGAGAGAAAAGGGAAAACGGAAGTATAACTGTTAAGAAAGGAAGAAAGAAAGAAAGAGAGAAAGTAAGACAAGGAAAGGGAAGGTGGGAGGATGTGTAACCATATGGGAAGAAAGAAAGAAAAAGAAAGTCTGTAAAGAAAGAAATAGTTCCAAATGTATTGAAAGGAGCAATGAACAAAAGAAAGGAAGAGAAGGAACGATCTAAGGAAAGATGCGTGAGCAGATGGGAAGGAAGAAAGAAAGGATAAAGAAAAAGAAAGTCTGTAATTTCAAATATATAGAGAGAAACAAAGAACGAAAGAAAAAGAAAGAGAGGAGGAAAGAAAGTTCTGTTTCTAACTACATGGAAAGAAAAATAGAAAAGAGAAAGACGAAGAAAGTCTGTGTAGAAGTGAAGAATTTCAACTATAAAGGAAGGAACAAAGAACAAAAGAAAGGGAAAAGCAAGAGAAATAAAGGGAGAAGAAGGTTATGCCGTGAAAACATATGGAAAGGAAGAAAGAAAGAAAGAAAATGAAAGCCTGTATTGAAAGAAAACAATCCAAACGTATAGAAAGAAATAAGGACCGAAAGAAAAAAAGAATGAAAGACAACGAAAGGAGTAAGTAAGGATGTGTAACTGTATAGAAAGAAGAAAAAGAAGAATGAAAGAAAGAGAACGTTTATAAAAAGGAAGAGTACCGAAGAACGAAAGAACGACAGAAAGAAAAAAAGAAAAATGATGGAAGTAATGAAAAAAAGAAAGGGAGAGTAAGCAAGTATGTATAGAGAGAAAGGATTCCAAATATACACAGCAAAAGAAAGAGCGATTTGTAGAAAGAAAGTAAACGAAGGTAGGATGCATAACCATATGGAAAAAGGGGAAGAAAAAGTGAGAAGGACAAAGAAAGTCTGTTTAGAAAGAAAGAATTCCAAATGTACAGAAGGAAAGAAAGAATATCTAACAGTACAGAGTGAAAGAAAGAAAACGAAGAAAGAATGTTCAGTAGTATAAAATGGGGAAAAAAGAAAAAAAAGTAAGAAAGAAAGTTAAGGAGAACATGACAAGAGAGAAATAAAGAAAGACATTCAAAATAGAGAGATAAAAAAAGACAACAACAAAAAATCGATCTGAAAATGAAAATCTCGTCCAATCAATCATCTTCCGGTGATTGGAGAATACACCTTAATCGAATTATCGTAGATCAAAAGTGACGCTCGATTATTTACTAATGAAGATCGTTTTCATTACCTTAGCAACAGTGAGTGTGCCAGAGTAGCTTCACTCTGAGGCACTTGCACTGGATATTTGTTAACTTGATCTTGCAGAGAGCTGCAATATTTAGGTGCGCGTTGAGGGTCCTGCTCTCTCTATGAGCAAATTTTGTGCGACACTGGTTTATTCAACATACGCCAACAGCAAGGACCAATATAGTTTTCACCAAGTGTTTTTTGGTCAGGGACTCGGCTATTCATAGGTCATCCAGTCAAGTTGGAAGTTAAGATGCTTGAGACGATCTTACATTCTATTGCTCTTTGATAGGCAGTCCTTAGAAAGGAAGAGATCGTGACAAGGGGGACAGAATGACATTCAAAAGAGATAGATGAAAGACAAATGAGAAAACACCACGATATCATCGATTGGAAATTAAATCAATGCAAATCAATCATCTTTTGGTGGTAGAAGTAGTTCCTTATCGAATTGTCGTTGATTGAAAGCAACGTTTGATTGTTTGTCAGTGGAAATCAAACCCATCTCATTAGCAACGGTCTGCGAGATGAGCTTCCTTTTTTAATAATTGCCCTATAGATTCAGTAATTCAGCCTCGGACAGAGCAGCAAACTTTGGGGCTTGTTTAGGAGTATGCTCTCACTATGAGCAAATTTTGTCTGGTACCAGTTTATCCAACATAGTTCCACGGCAGGCTCCTGTATTTTTTCATCAGGCTTATCTTGGTAGGGTTAAAAGTTGACGTACTTACAAGCGCCTGCGAGATTAGTTTGCATTTTAGTGCTCGTTGGTAAGTAGTCTTCCGAAAGAAAAAAATGTTTAACTGAGAAAAGAATAAAAGAACAAACGTGTGAGAGGATGAAAAAAAAGAAGGAAAGAGAGAAGGGAAGAGAGGAAAAATTGAAAACAAAGAAAGGGAGAAAGAAAAAATAAAGGGAAAAAGAAATTCTGATAGTATAATAAGAAAGAATTTATAATCTATGGAAAGGTACGAAGAAAGAACAATTAACGGTATGGAGAAGAGAAAGAAAAAAAAGAATGCAAGAAAGGACAGAAGAATTAAAGGAGAAACTGAGGAAGAAAGAGAAAGGAAAAGAAAGGAGTCTAACTGCCTAGGAAGAAATCAGGCTCTAGAGAGAAAAAACTTTTTTAACTTTAAAGGGTATGGTGGAAATAGATAAAGAAACAAGGTGCGAAAGAAATAATCAAAAACAAAGGAAGAATTAAAAAAAAAAGTCTTACCATATAATAAGAATTAAAAAATCTTTAGAGAGAAATAAAGAGAGCACGGTATGGAGGAAATGAATAAAGAAAGGAAGAATTTCAACCCTGTAGAAAAAAATTAAACAAAAGTGTAAGAGGTAGAAAGAAAAAAAGAAGGCAAGCAAGGAAGAAAAAATTGAAAACAAAGAAATGGAGAAAAAAAAAAGAAAGAAAGAAAGTCTAAAAAAACAACATCTATAGGTAGGAATAAAGAAAGAATGGCTAACAGCATGGAGAAAAGAAAGAAAGGAAAAAAGAAAATGCAGATAGAATATTAATAAGAGAGAAAGAAAGGCATGCGGAACAGAGAGATGGAAAAAAAGTAAAGATTTCAATATCATCGATCTGAAATGAAAATCCAGTCCAATCAATCATTTTTCTGTGACAGAAAAATTCATCTAATTGAATTGTCGTTGATTGAAAGCGATGTTTGATAGTTTGCCAAACAAATACTATCCATTCTTTTCTGGCATCCTCGAACCAATTCTCATGTACATTCCCCGAGACCCCTGGAAAAATTGCCCTACAGATTCACTAACTCTGCCTCGGACAGAGCTGCAAAAATTGGGGCTTGTTGAGGAGCACGTTCTCATTATGAGCAAATTTTGTCTGGAATCACTTTATCCAACATTGTTCCACGACAGGCTTCTATATTTTTTCATCGAGCTCATCTTGATAGGGTTAAAATTGGGCGTACTCACAAGCGCCTGCACCCTCGAACCAATTCTCAACTTCATTTCGTAGCAACCCTGAATCAGTTCTCAGCTACTTTCTCTACCAGCCCTGAACTAATTCTCAACTACATTCCCTACCATCCCTGAACCAATTGTCGACTACTTTCCTTCGCACCGCTGAATCTATTCTCAACTACTTCCTCAGATTCCAGAAACCAATTCTCAACTACTCTCCAGAACACCTGGTAACAAATTCTCAACCACTTTCCCCGGCACCTCAAACAAATTCTCAATCGGTCTCTCTGGCATAAATCACCGGCCAGAGAATAGATCCACCTGTCAAAAGATACATTTGCTCAACCTTCACTCTCGGCTTATGAAAGCCGATTTTGTTCTATAGCAAATAATTCATCTCCATGTCTACAAAAATCTTATGAACATATAAACCAAAATGAGAATTAGGGATTGAAACGGTTACTAAGGCCTATTTTTCATCGGCAGATAGTGAACTCAATGCTAAAAGCAATACTACGTTGAAGCAGCAAACCTATCAGTTGTAGGTTCGATTCCAACTGCAGTTATATTTTCTCAAATTGTTTATTCCATTCAGGTTGTCTAAGCCAAATGATACTTTCAATGTGTTATAACGAGCAATCATTTCCATATACTATAACTCAATATCTAATCATATACAGTTATCCCTTGAGGTTCTCGAACAAATACGGAATTCTGCAAAAAATTTCGCTACCACGCCCAACCCGATCGTTTCAGTTCCAAAAAAATCTCAAATCTTGTGCGAGAAACAAACATTTTACCATTCCTAAATTGTAGAAAAAAAGCAAAGAGGAACAATTTCATATTTCAGAACTTTTATATTCTTCTTTGTGATAGCTCAATCAGAACAAGTTTTACGAAAAACTCATTCGCAAACAGGTGGAATTGAATTTTAGAAAAAAAAACAGAAGGCTTCACCTGTCAGATTGAATATTATAACTTTAAAAGACAAACTGTTGCATATAAATATATATATATATATATATATATATATATATATATATGTGTGTATATATACATATGCATGTACATATATATATATATGTGTATATATATATATATATATATATATATACATATATATATATACATATGTATATATGTGTATTTGAATGTATAAATGCACATATATATATGAATGTATATATATATATGAATGTATATCTATCTATATATATATATGAATGTATATATATATGAATGTATATTTATCTATATGCATGTATATATATGCATACATATATGAATGTGTATATTTGTATGTCTATATTTATATGCATACATATATGATTGTGTATATATATATACATGTATATATATGCATACATATTCAGGTATATATATATATATATATATATATATATATATATATATATATATGTATATATATATATATATATATATACGTGGGGGATGTAAGTATACAATTGACGACATACAACGTGTATGTTAAATAATAAAGGAATAATAAAGAACCCTGTGCAAAACATCTGTATCTTTTCTCTTTAAAATCTTCAAGAGATGATGTAATCAAATCAAAGCTTTCGGTAGGGATAGCTCAACTTCTAAGAAGATGAAAATCCCATCGTTCCTCAAAAGAGTTTGAAAACATTTTCCCGGTAGTCACTCACGGAGCTGAAGAATAGAATGTTACCAGAAGATTGACTTCCAAGCTAAAAACCATGCAACAAACTATGAATAATCATGCTAAACCTCACATGGAGTGATCACAGTATATCAGAGAAAAGACAGAAGTCAGAGATATTATAGAAGCCACTATGAAACTCAAATAGCTATGCATATGTTACAAGAATAGCACACAACCGCCGGACATTCCTACTCACAACGTGGATCATAGGCGAAAACACTACCGGCAAAATATGTGATGGCGTGACGAACTAGATATGTTCAGAAAGCAATGGCTCTGTGACATCCATTACAAAGAGTTCTATCGAATCTTGTCTTGGGAAGGTCTCTGCCCAACGATGGTGGACGCTAGAAAACTAATGATGATGAAAACTGTTAGTTTCTATTTACTTCTTTTGTCTCTCTCCCTCTCCCCCCCTCTCTCTCTCTCTCTCTCTCTCTCTCTCTCTCTCTCTGTATATATATATATATATGTTATGTGTATGTCCGTGTGTTTGTATGTGTGTACGTGCATGCACAAGCGTATGTATATGTCTGTGTGTGAGAGCACATGAGAATATGGTGCATTTAACTGGCTAGATCATCTTATTTGGCCATTATTTTTGTAGTGTATGGTCCACTGGGTGCTGCACTATGCTTTTTGAAAAGTTTTCTACTTCAAAGGTTTCAGGAGGAAGGTTCGCTCTTTCCTTTCATTTCTTGTCGCTAGCAGTCTAAGGCTTCGGAGGGTAGGGAAAGGCAATTGAACATAGTAAAGAGGTCAGTATCCTCCTCAGAAGGATAAATAGAACCATCATTTATTTACAGACAGTCACTCATCGAGTTAATGGCCAGGTATGACGTTACTTAACTTCTCATCGTTTTTTGTTGTTTTTTTTCTCAATGGTTGTTTGTTTTTTATGTACGTATATACATATGACGTCTTGGTAGTGCGGCTTTCTCAATACGGTAATGTTTGGTTTTATGTCAGTAAATCAAAGGAGAGGGGGGGCAGTAAGATTGTAAAAAAATAACAGATGTTTGATAAAATTAGCGATTATTTTGCTGAAACAAAATATTGTTAGACAGAATAAGCAATAATTATTTGTCTTCCGGTCTTTCATCCGACCGGAAATGGGTGCAGCATGAATGTGGAACAGCTTGGACGGAGCTCTCACTTTGAGATTTGAAGAAAAATTTTTTTTAAATCGAGAAATCTTCTGCCATCGCCCGATTATGTAACGATCATCTGATAACGTTGAAGCGTACTGATTGATGAAGTATCCTTTTAGCTAAAAGTATGACATGTTTTTGCTTTGTTAGTTGAGCAACGAAGAAAGAATTTGTTTGTCTAAAAATGATCATTATCAAACAAATTTATTTTTGGTATATTTACAACAACCGATATTTAAGCTGTCATCAGATATACCGTAATGATTGATTCATGGCTGCTTCAGTAAATAATGACATAATAGTTCAATGATATGATCTTGTAGTTCGCAGTCGGGCCAATCAAATGATTCAGGGGGTAGGCGGGGGACGTTTGGCTTCCAATTTTGAACATTGACAGAGATTGGTCACCTTTGTATAAATTTGTTTTTCTTTCATTTAGACAAGATATGGGTTTTTTTCTTCCTCGCAAAAAACATGAAAAAATTTTCTTTTAAAATTTGATTATACTTTCAAAATAGGTTTTAGATTGGTGAACATTTTTGTTCATAGTTATCAGATGTCTTTTGATTTTTTTCTCTTTTAGAAGAATAGATAGTGGAGTGTGAACATCAACCAGTAAAAGGAAATCAAATTTGGAACTTTTTAATTGTTTTGCCAAACTCTGGTAACTGAATTATTGTCTAATATTGACTGATTCCATCTTCTCTGCTAATGAAAATTCCCTTTCTGTTTTTCATTTGCTTTTCACGAGCATCATCGCTCATAGAAGGTCTGCCGTACGTCAAATTCAGCCAAGATTCGCACCTGTCCTAATTACTTAGCATCAACTAATCATCGTTGATTTAATAAGCGATCGAAAACTACGCTTGCATTCATGTTCAAAACAGTTCTTGACTATTTATTGAATCCATGTATTAAATCAAGGTTGGCACAACAGCCCGCGGGCCAAATCCAGTACATTGTTTTTTTTTCTCCCCTGGAAGCCACAAATATTCTTTGGATGGCTCTGAGCGAAATTGTCTTCTCTGTTTGGAAAAAAAATCCCTAAATCTCTCTTTTAAATGTTTCAATAATAAATAATCGATACATACAAAGTCTGCCCAAAAAGTATCCAACCATTTCTAATATCTCGAGAAATGGATGAGCTGCTGGGATGTAACTTCACAACCAATCAGAGCGGACTTTACTGCTCATGCTTGAACAGACACTTCCA
This sequence comes from Thysanoteuthis rhombus, assembly GCA_963457665.1. Taxonomy (NCBI): domain Eukaryota; kingdom Metazoa; phylum Mollusca; class Cephalopoda; order Oegopsida; family Thysanoteuthidae; genus Thysanoteuthis; species Thysanoteuthis major. The sequence continues at coordinate 51,561,176 of OY735207.1, read as the reverse complement.
GCAGCGTTACTGAGTTGTCAGTGAGACGCCATCGCATTACCTAGGTCTATCAGCATCTCCATTACAGTCCAGATTCGGCTCCCGTGACTTAACCGATCCCATTGTCGTTAAAATGGAGGATATTCGAGATCGTGGATGAGATTGAGGAGAATGCAGAGAGAAAAATTGATGGTGATCCCAGGAGTCGACCTTACAGACTGTTTTGAAAAGTAGAAGAGGAGCTGTGATCGCGTATCGGGTACCAAAGACAGTACACTGGTGAAGATTAAGGCGTCATTGTCTGAAGTCACCTATTTTTCTTCATTAATAACTAATGGCTACGTAGATAGATAGATAGATAGATAGATAAATAGATAGATAGATAGATAGATAGATAGATAGATAGATATTCTCTATGATAACTTTTACCAACGCATGTATGAGAATTTCGTTGAAAACTGCTTTTGTCCATTTTGCACTTATGCCCTTGAAAAAAAACATGACAACGCTTCTCCCTGTGCTGTTTCTAATCACTAGAAATCATTACAAAGTTTCGTTATTGGCATGCCAAGATAAGCTTAGATCAATTGATAGATATATAAATACGAACATATATGCACATAAATTTTTTAGTCAATAACCTGATGATAGAAAAAGGATTATTTTGCATAACAATACTTATTTTTCAAACTTTGTATCTTAGCCTGTCGAATGTTCTTCAGTGATAATTTCAGCACAAATTTCAGTTAGGAACTACACGTCTAGCTAACTGCTTATTGATGCAACCACGAATGTATGACTGGTTGTGAGTGTGTATGAATATATTTTAGTCATCTCCTGAAGAATGTTATACTCGTATATTTCAGTTAAGCATTCGCCCGAACATCGTGGTTCTGCGTAGATCAATATGTTGCTATGAAGTTTTAATTACTCTATGGATGAATACATATCTAATAAAGCTCTATTCCCAAATCTTTGTCACTCTCTACCTAGAATAGAGCAATTTTAGAACACAGTAACGATAGTAATAGGAGATCGGAGGCTAATCCTGCAAGTTATTGGTAGTGAGTTTGATTCTCACTGGGCGTAAACTTAGCTCAGGCTAACATTTCCTTAATAAGTACCTAATTCAACTCCAAGTACATGATTAGCAAAGAAAATACAGTCTTTACTTCACTTTGAATGCATGCAGAGAAACTTGGTTGAAATGTTAGCGAAGGGTAAGCGAGATATTTCTAATATTTGTTGACTCTGTGGTATCAAATCATGGATTTATGACTTTTTATGATAACTTTCAGACAGGGTCAATAAAATAACAATTATCGGCTGACGACTTTGAGCAAAGGATGTAAGAATTGGAACAATCGACATTTATTCGTTATTAGATTTACCGTTACAAATAACATAATATAAAAAAAGTTGATCCGAAATTTATTCACCTTTTTGATTTTTCATTAATTTGAGATAAAGTGTTCGGAACCGACTGATTCTCATTACAATAACGATTCGATAACATTATGTGTGATGATGATAAACCGTTTCCTCTGTAACTACATCAACTAAACACGCCTAATCCACGAAGTACGTTCTTTATTTCACCTTCCAATATATACATAGGCGACCGATTCGAACGCGAGCAAAGAGTATCAGGTATTTGTCGAATTCGTAATATCAAATCGTTGTAAATATCGTCTAATCCCATTAATTGTATTTGGGTAGACAATGTCGGACAGAAAATCAATCATGCAGGTTTCCAACATCGTAAATAAATTCTTGTATAATCAATTATCCAACTGTCTCTCTGTTACGAGACTGTGACGATAAACTCTTCCGTACGAATCTCCTTTACTTGATTCGATCCTATTCATTATAAAACCTCTCCACTTCGTCCACATCCTCCCCAAATTCTTATGGGACTGCATCAATCAAGGTTACTGTCAGGGACTTGAAAATCATTTCTGAGGAAAAACAGTTAACGATTGGAAATATATCAGGGGACACCGGATACATTCTTGCAAGCTGTAACATAACCAGAACTTTGGGGTACAGTGGGAGGGAGTTTGGCCCCTTGAGGCCCCCTCTCCTTGAATACTAAGAGAGATCTGATGAAAAAGGGAAATTTGCTACGAATAAATATGCACTATCACTTAATTGGTGGAAAACAACCCTAAAGGTTGAATGATTATCAACTTGCTGGGTTACCCGGCCTTGCCAAAGAAAAAATAACTTAAAGTATGACCAAACAGGAATAATATGAATTATATATATATATAATCTAACAGAACACAGCAAATGAGGCAAAAAAAGATTATTCACACAAAGTACACATGAAAAAGTAGTTTTAATTGGAGAATTATACTAATGCCCCAAAACGAAAAAATCTTACTTCAGTTTAACATTGCTTTTGGATATACAACTTGGGTATTTCTTCCATTGAGTGCCAGCATGGAAAGGTTGATTGGGGACCTAACCCTGGAACATTAGATATATTACTGCCCACAGGAAAAAAAATGCCTGGCAAAGGTGAGCAATCTTTATAGATAGCCCTTGTCTCTTATTACAATTTAAAGAAATCACCTAAGGCGATCTCTAGTGACTCACTACATCAACTTCCTATCGCTTTTAACGCTTGCTTGATAAAGATGTATCCTTATGCAGAATCCCTGCCCCCCCCCCTTTGCTGAAGGAAATTTGCTAAAAATGACCGGAAAAGACATAGTGGCCGAAATCGGATTTCTAAATAATTTGTCCGTGAAAGAATCTAACTCAATGACGAACTTCAGTTTCACAGGAGCAAACTTGTAGCTAACAACTTGAAAAATTGACGAGAAATGACCGAATATTGCCTCAGGTGACCTCAAATGATTTTTGAGATCAACTTTGCATTTTTCTGTGACCTTTGCCATGAAAAGATACACCCTTATCCGAAATCTCAGCTATGCATGTTCACAATTATTGCCACAAGTTCGAAAAAATGGATTGAAATGACAAGGAATAACAACCGGTGAACTTTAATGATCTCCAAGGTCAACTTCGCCCAGCCCGTTACCTTGGATGCGAGACGGTGTACCATATTCTCAATTTCAATATCCTTGGTAGAAAATTGTGGTCCAAAGCATTGGATATTGGCTAGTAATTACCAGAAATTTTCTTCTGATGACCTCAAATGACCACAGAGGCCAACTCTACATCTCACCATGGAAAGATGAATCTCTTTATTCAATTTGATTTTCATATGAACTTAATTGTGGCAAAATTCTGGAAAATTGTTTTAAAATGTTTAAAAAATGACCTATGGTGACCTCGAATAAGCTCACCTAATAACCTTAGTAAGTTGATCTCATGCAGAATATAAGATCAATAAGCCTCGTAATTTTCAAAAAATTGGGTACAAAAGGCTCAAATTTGAGTATAGATGCAATTGATGTACAAATATATCCTTTTTATTGTACGTCAATAAGAATATTTTTTTATTGAAGGTCGGTAAGTAAACTACCATTTAAAAATGGGGGGGGGGCTCCAAGGTACTCAGATTGGCGTTTTCAAATACTCCATCCCTCAGCACCGGCTCTCCTTGCTAGTGAAAACTGACGCAGCTTATTATCAAAAAAATGATTCTGGATTCTGTTATTGTTTAAATTAGCTCGATTGAGAGTATTCCTTCATTTGAATGCCTGTGAAATTCGAGACTGAATTTATCAAACTACTTTATCGAATTTAGGGAGTAATTTGATTCTTTCTAGGTCGGAGGTCATTGGGTCACTGAGCCAGGACTTTTTTCTTCATAGTATATCAGAGAACATCGTGGGATAGGGAATAACGAGTGATAAAATGATTATAGGTAAAATAATTAATTTTAAGATAGCGGAAATTATTCCTGTTAGGATACAGATATATGCATTTATAATGTATAGATATTCATACATATACAATATGCAGAAAACTAATGCAAAATAGTGAATAAATGTCACATTAGCCGTATGTTCATTCGAAGGTTCACACGATTATGTTCGATCTATGGTTAATATTCAGCACTGAATTAAGTACATTAACAAGGCAGGAGATTATCTAGGAAAATGAATATTTTTTATCATTAAGTTATAGACCTATTAAATTACCTGCGTTATATATATATATATATATATATATATATATATATATATATATATATATATATATATATATATATATATATATATATATATATATATATATGTGAATAGACGGGTAGATAGGTAGATAGATATGAACAGATTCAGATAGATAAATGGATAGATGTAAACATACCTACATACATACATTACTTGAAAAAGGACAAAAGGGCAGAATAACAGAAAAGAATAAGGTCTGTAAATGGAAAATATGACGTAGCACCAGAAAGAGGAACAGATTCTGCGTCTAAAATATGCAGTGCCCATCAATTAATGGATTCAAAAAAAAAGAACAGGAAGCCATTAGCTTTTCACGACGAGATTAGACGAGATCTGCTGGAAAGACCATGAACGCGGTCAATAGTAAATACTTGACTGAATACATCGCCGTTGGTAAATGAAGTTTTAATTCCAGTAATTTTGATGCGCCGAGAGAAAATATAACTGATAAAACTCCATTACACAACGAATGCAAAATTGAAATACCTGAGTAGAAAAAAGACTTGGAATTAACGTTTTTCGCCTTGTTTTCAAGGAAAGAAAGAAAGACAAAAAAGGAAAGTGGAAAGAAAGAAATCTTCCGTTTACGGCAACATGAAACGTAGAGATTCCGATGCCGCTGCATTTTATTGTAAGAAAAACAACACTTGAGGTTGTTTGAAAACGTTTTTTTCTTCTTACTGTGGGGCGAAGAGTAGTGGAAATTGAAGTCAAATTGTGACCTTTAAACGATTTCATATTATTAGTTTATCATGGATGTATAACTGCCAAAGGATAGTCTTTTGCCAAAAGAAGCCGACTGATGTTACTCTTCAGAGCCAACCAAAGAAAGTATTCAAAGTGGGAGGCAAACGTAAAACTAATCATGCGTATATAAGAAAAAATTCTATCACAAATATACTACTCATGCCAAAAATACAGGATTACCACACTTAAAGGATGTTCTTGCAGTTTTTTTAATTCATTGCAAAAGAGAAAATAAACAAATCACAGATCTGACAACGATTTTTGCTCAATAGATGAACTCTTTGACTTCGTGAAGTATATCTCAAACAAACTAGATTGAATGATTTGAATTAATGGTATCTCTTTCTCAAAACTGAGTAGAGAGAATGAATAATGGAATAATGCAATGCTGAAGAGTGAATTATGGAATCACGTTGTAATTCACATTTCTAAAACGAATACCAGCATGAGTTTAGATATGTGAATTAGTCTATCGTTGAAAAGGGGTAATGGCAGACCATAGCTAACTGTTGGATTTATAGTTGGGTTGAGTTTAATGAAATGAAACCAGGCTTCAACGAGAGAATTCTCAAATGTTCACTTGATAGAAGGGATTATAAAAATTTTTCCAGAAGGAAATCCAACATTGCAAGTGACAAAAGATTTTGATTGTTCCCAGTCAGTTGAGTCTAAGATTTGGTGCAAGTATAAACAATATGACAAGGTCATAAAAGAAAACATACAGATGAACCACAAGAAGACGTCAAAGTGTCGGGATAGAAAGCTCAAAACAACATACCTTTAAGATAAAATAAACTACGAAACAAAGCAAACGAAAAAGAGATGGACGGAAACTGCAGTCCGTGTTTGTGACAGAACCGTGAGAAATCGATTGAATGAATAGGAATTTACGAACAGAAAAGCATAGACGAGAACCATCACTAACACATGAACAGAAGCAAACAAGATTACAATGGGCTGAGGAGAACCAATAATAGAGTGTGAATGACTGGATGACATCCAATGATGAATGAACAATGCGCATCGGCTATGACAATGAAGTGGCAACTTTTGTCTGCTATCGTTACAATGAATTTGTCCATGAAAGGCTCCATTCGACAAAGCTAATCTGTCAACTCCTTCTCGAGGAAGTTGGAATCAGTTTGATAGAGATTATTATTTTTCGTTGGTGGAATCCGTGCCTCGAAGAATCCAGGCCACTATGAAAGCTCGAAGAGGAGCAACAAGGCAATAATTGTGATTTTTGTTGATGATTCTATACTTTTTTCTCCATTTGATATGAGGAAAGGAAATATGCCAATGATTTGAATAATTAAATCTGCTTTATTTGAGGTATATTCCATGTAGCCAGAATGGTCAGCTTTTAAACAAAAACTGATTTGTGCCATATCTGTGATCTGTTCACTTGTTATCAAGTGAAAAACCTGGATGGAAAAGTTTGGTGATACCATATTTTTGCCATTAGTAGTGTATATACGTATCAATGTACACTCACACACACACACACACACACACATATACATATATATATATATATATATATATATATATATATATATATATATATATATATATAAAAGAATTCACATAGAGTAATATAATATCTAATTCTGTGCAGGAACTTAACACCCTTTGAAAGATTAACAGATATTTCGAAATAACTGTCTGGAATAGGATTAGATTTTTAAAAGCTTTTTATTCGTCAAAAGTTTGGAGTATAAATATATATATATATATATATATATATATATATATATATGTGTGTGTGTGTGTGTGTGTGTGTGTGTGTGTGTGTGTGTGTGTGTGTGTGAGAGAGAGAGAGAGTGTGTGTTCTTTTGATATATTTTTATATATATATATAAATTCTTTTGATACATATACAGGTTTTTTGTATATATGTGTGTGTATGTTCTTTTGATTGATATATTTACCCTTTTGATATATATATATATATATATATATATATATATATATATATATATATATACATATATATATATATACATATATATATATATATATATATATACATATATAATCTTCCCTTTATATATGTACATTCTTTTTATATGAATACATATATGTTATTTTGATATATGAATGTTGTTCTAATATACATATATATGTGTGTGTGTGTGTATGTGTTCCTTATCTATCTATCTATCAATATATACATATATGTGTGTGTGTGTATGTGTGTGTTCTTTTGATATATATATACCTATATAAACAATTTCCTACAAATGGCTTCGAAAATAGAAAGCAAAGAGAGAAAGAAGGAAATAAACACCGAGGGGATGTTTAAATCCATTTTTAAATCTTCTCAAAAAGAAAAGAAAGATTTGATGAGTGTCTTGAAGCAAAAAAAAAACAGAATAAAGTTCTCCACATCATCTTTTTCACAACGGAAAAAATCATATTTCTCCCCCTTTCCATTAGTTGCTACCTTTTTATAATTCTGCTTGGTGGTTGAGATAGTTGTGAATCCCCCCCCCCCCCCCCCGATGCCAGAAGTCAGTGTAAGAGGCTTTTAAGCCAGTTTGGAGTGCAGATTTACGAGGTAGTCAGGTCTTCAACGTAGGACACAATGATGATATACTATCTTCATATTTCCCTACGCGACTTAGTAAATATTAGTAACATTAAAAGAATTGCGCTTAAGTCTCATGGTTGCGATGGCTGTGTGTTCATACTAATACCGATTTTCTACCTTCTCCCTCGAAGTAATTTCGTTGGTTTCCCATGCAGGTATTACAGGAAAGCACTTTTCACAAAAATTAGCTGCAAAATCCAAACTACCTTCCGTTAGTGTGCGCTTTCCGAGTCTGAAAACGTTTCGATTGCGTTTTTCTATCATAGTTATAGTCATATCTCTATCCGTGTCTTTTTCTATTTTGTACAAAATACTATCAACATGTATAAAACGGAATTCGTGTATGCGCGTGACACTTTCCAATTGGTTCTCAGATCCTTAACAAAAGGACCGAGGAGCAACAATTTTTCACTAGGCAGAGAGCACAGACGCTCTAATCCTTGGCAAAGATGCTGATCCATGCGTAAATAATCGAGTCATTTTTGACGGGTAGCTATCTTGGGAAAAATAAATAATTTAATTGCAAATAGATCAAAAAGTTGCACACTTTAATCCGTGGGTCGTCTCAGCTCACCATTAAGAGTGCTCGCCTCCGGTTCAACAGGTGGTGGGTTCAGGCCATACGGAAGACTTCAAAAATGGTACTCGATGCCTCTCTGCTAACCACTCAGCACGAGGAGTATGATTGGGGATGCATAGACTGGGATGATCTTCGTCGGACTATTTTGTCCTGTGAGGACATGGGAGCTCATCAAACACGGTTCAGGAGACCGGAGGGAGTTTTGGAACCAGGGACCTATTCAACAAGGAGACATTAAAGAACTTTGGATAAACAGATTAATCTCTTCCCAGGTATTGATTTAAGGTCAAATTATTAGACACATGTTCGTGTATCTTCATTAACTCCCCTACCGGCCAGTAACGTCTGTGAACTACCCCCGAACATCTTCTATGGCGTTGATTCGTGATCAGAAAGACATAATGGGAATTCAGCAATTGAGAAGTGGGAAGCAAAGGCTGAGGCGTGGAAATGGTAATTGCCTATTTACCATAAAATCGTCCTTTTTCATTATCAGGTTCGGACAATCCTGGACGGTTTCGTATTGAAAGTCTACCTGGAGAACGAAGTACGGATTCCCAAGAGACTACCAAACGCAAGGAATCGATTTTTATTTATTCCAGTAGCTGATCT